>OY726518.1:27379826-27900499 GCA_963383655.1 Bathymodiolus septemdierum
GATCATGCATTAAAAAATATCGCAATTATTAAGCAAAATCCATCCACAAACACAGAAAACCGGTTTGTTTACATTTTTGTAAATATTTGCATTGGAAGTCTTCTGTTTTTATATTACCAATTGTCAATTTTGTCATATCATTGACTTAATGGAATATAGTTTCAAGTGCCTGTGGTCCAACTTTGAACAGTTAATTCTACAATATCATGATCTCTCAACTTTCGAAAACAGCAATGTCATCTTATGACGAAGAAAAATTTCACAATTCATTTCTCATTTCTCATGATTAAATCTCATTTGTAATCATCGATTCATATCTTATTTAATTAAAATATCAATTCAATTCAAATATTTTAAAAATTTATTAAATTTGCAACCATGAAATTGAATATAATAGAAATAAAACCAATATTCCACTCACCTTGTCCCACGTAGACCATGATTGCGGGAATATTATGGTATCGGGGAAGGAAACGATTTTGTTATCTTCTTCTCTTTATGGATATCCCTCCTATCTAGGAGCACCATAAATATCGTCACGCCCACTGTAATGTAAACAGTAGTCATAATGTAAAATATCTTTCCACCATCTATTTCAATGATATTTTTGTATTTGATATGCTTAGTTTAGCTTAGCTTAGCCTAAGCATATTCTATTTGCATAAAAGTTGCAAATGGGATTGGACACAAGTTATAACATCATTAACAGTAGCGGTCCTGTGCCCGGCAACTCCTGTATTTGTATTTACTAGTAGGATTTGGAATTGTTCACAGATACACATTGTTTCCTACTGGATATATAGTTTTCAGATCACTTAAATAATTTATCATCTACCCCGTAAGCTTTAATTTTAATTAAAAACAAAACCTGTATGCCAGACCCGATCAAATCACGCTTTTGAAATATCACATAGAATAAGGGTAGTAAAACAATGATCATCCAGAGACATACATATTCTGTAATAGATTTATATTAGCTGGTGAACGGTAGAGTGACCTGGAACGAAACCTGATTGAAATCTATACAATAAGTTATTTGATATTAAATGATTAAATACATCCTTAAAAATAATTCTTTCACATACTTTGCTAGATACGATAACGCAACCCTCAGTCCGCTTTTGCTCCACTGGAGCACAAGCGGAATGAGGGTTACGTTATCGTATCTAATACTTTGCCAATCGCTGATAGTAATGATATTGGTCTATAGTTGGATATCAATGATTTGTCTCCCTTTTTGAAGAGTGGCATAACCGATGCGATTTTCCACTGTGTTGGAAATTCCGATTTAGAAAACGATAAATTAAACAAGAGAAAGAGCAGAACACAAACAGTATTAATTTTATTTATGCATTTGATGACTAATGGAATCCGAGACCTGATGCTTTTCCAAGTTTTAACATTTGTAAAATATCAAGTACATGTACGTTACTCGGAGTAATTTGAAAAAAAAAAAAAAAAATTGTTGCATTTGTTCTGGGTGGAAAATCTGGTTTTGATATATTATTGTCATTTAATTAATGTAGATATAAAACAGAAATAATTATTTAGAAAACATGCTATTTCATAATCATCTGAGATGAGATCATTATTTTCTTTTTTAATTGACTTATTGGTGATATATCTCCAGACGATTTAACAAATTTTTTAATCAATGACCAGTAGGATTTTGAATTTGAACTTGAAAAATCATCTAGTAAAGTATTAACATTAAAATAAAATTGTTCTTTAGCATACTTTTTTAGATTATTTACATGGTTTCTTTGCTTCTTATATTTGTTTATATTGAAATCACTATTAGATCTACGAGCCAGTTTTCGAAGTCTGTCTCATTTTCTTATTTCCCTTCTTATAAATTCGGAATTTAACCAAACTTTGTCATTTAGTCTGATTGTAACTTCTTTTTGTGAAACACAATTTTTAATTATTTCAATAAATTTATTTGTAAATGCTTGACAGATTTCGTTCATACTTTATTCTGGAGATATAATTGAGTTCCAGTTAAAAGAGGATGTACATTCGTTACGCGTTCTCAAAATCAGCATTTCGGTAATCCAAGACTATTCGTTTATACGTATTGATTGATTTAAGAGAGACTTTTAAGTAGACAATTGTTGCTTCATGGCCACTAGTGACTACTGTCTATTTGAATTACATACAACTCAATTCGCAAGGACATTACAATTATCAGATACCAAAACAGGGTCAAGCAAAGATTGGCACGTGTTACATGTTCTGGTAGGTTCAGTAATCATGTTTTTCAGATCATTCAACCCCATAACATCAAATAATTTGTGTCAAGACTGTTCATTAAGAAAATCTACATTTAAATCTCCCGTTATCACAACGTTTGAAGAGTAATTCGTGTCTTTTTCCACGGACTGTTGAAACTTATCCCAGAACGGATATTTATCATTAGGTTGGCGACACAGGCACTCGAATTCCGGACCCCCCTTTTTCCTCATTTGGTCCCTCCCGCGATTATGATATGGATTTTTGTCTGGAAGTATATCTTTGAGCCATTCATCCATATTTTACAACATTTCGTGTTACAAAACGGCAGCTGGACCTAGAAACAAAAGTTAGTAGAACGAGAGAGTTCAGTGTAACACGAAATGTTGTAAAATATAGATAAATGGCTCAAAGATATACTTCCAGACAAAGATCCATACCATAATCGCAGGAGGGACCAAATGAGGAAAAAGGGGGGTCCGGAATTCGAGTACCTGTGGTTGGCGATATACAACACAAAGTCTGTTCTGTGTTTGACACAATGAGATGATTACTAAAATATACTATTATACCTCCCCCTGAATTATTTCGATCTTTCCTTGTTTGAAAAATTGAAAGAAAAAAAGAAACGCAAAAAAGTTATCAACATTATTCGTATGATGTCTAATTTTCAATTTCAAGCAGAACAAATGTGGTTATGGTGATCAATATGGTGATTGGGTAACATGGAACACGTGATACGCAAAATAATTATGTGCTTGGAAAACACAATATTTTTTCTAAATGGGAGCAATAATTATTTTTTTTAACAAGTTCTTTAGAAAAAAAATATATTGATTAAAATTAGTGTTTAGAATTGAGTGCTCCTTTTATATCGATCACATGCAGCACATTTAAGGCTCTGAACCCGACAAGAAACATTGTATTTATATATATTTTTATGTATAATTGCCTCCAATGACAATAATCAATGTATGCAATTTGTTTGCCCCTATTGTGGGCCCATTGATTGGAATAATACATATTCTTATTCTCTTTATTATGTACAAAAGTAAATAGATAAAGCCACGTGTCGGCTGTAAAATGTTGTTGACAAAATGTTAATAGCAATGAACATACATTTAATTACTGAGCTTTTTAATACATGAAGTATTTAAGTAAGAATATACATATATCTAATTTCTCAAGTAAACCAGAGTAAACTATTTCAAGGAACAATGCAAGTAGATAAACTGGTATTCCGGTTAATCTCGTTGAGATCCTAGGATGAAGAACAGACAGAAAATTTCTTCGGAATACTATTCTCACTCAATGAGATTAGTATTCCGGTAAGTTAATAATGCAGATTTTGGATAATACTGGGAAAGAAACGTTGCAAAAATGAAAAGTTCGAATGTTTCTTATTTGAGCAACACAAAAATCGATGTTTTAATCGGAATATATCAGATCGTCAATATCCTTGACACCTTGATAAACTGTTTTCGAGTTTTCGACCGTTTGCCTCCTTTTCTTGCGAAAATGCGGTCGTCAAAAATCCAAAACGAATTGATATTATTATCTCGCTTTTGAGCGTTGAGTTCTTTAACAATAAATTGACGAGTTTTTGTCAGGTACTCGGTGATAAATATCCCCTCGGGGTTATTTTTCAGATTTTTTTTAAGGTTCATTATAACACTTGTCAAGGGTGCGTTCGACTTGCAAATTGATAAAAGAAAAAAAACACAGATTTATCTTAAATGAATAAAAATTGTGAAAAAACAACAGCACATAGTCAAAATATTTGACATGGGAATACTCTGTATAACATTATCAGAAAGAAATACAAAGCGGTTTGCGTAACATTGGCAGTAGTGTGATAACCTTGGTTTCACATAGTGGTGCAGGTGGTGCAGGGTGGTGTCGGGTGGCGCAGACCCTTAAAACTGGGTCCCCAAACACTGACAAGGTGGTTCTTCGTATATGTCCTAGGGTGGCTCTTCCCGTATATGGTATAGCTTTAGGGTGCATAGACATTGAAACCCACGAAGCATTGTAAACTGAATTATCTTTATGGAGTCAAGCTGTTAAACCCAGAGCCGGCTTATGTTTCCATGTGAAGTAAATTTTACCATATGAAATATGCACAAAGAAAGATAACTCTTACTCCAAATCAGACCTCTCTTCTTCATGTACACACATGATCCACTATTTAGAATAGACAACAAAAATTACTATAAATTGTCCAAAACAAAACAGAATTATACACAGACTTTTTTATGAATGGTGCTAGATTTTATGTAAATTGCAAATTTTGTGATAAGTAGATTATTAAATTGTGAACTTTAATCTGTTTGTTCATTCCTCCCTTATACAAATGGTCAATTAATAATCAAGGTGAAAAGCTGAAGAATATGACACTGAATCTGATAATGGTCAACTATTCAGTTAAATTATCCTTCTTGTATCAATATGCTGTTTAAAATGTTTGCGTGAAATTCAAGTTAAAGGTTTTTCATCTATGTCATGGTATGAACAATCAATAGTAATTTTTGTTGTCTATTCTAAATAGTGGATCATGTGTGTACATGTACACTGATTTGGAGTAAGAGTTATCTTTCTTTGTGCATATTTTATATGGTAAAATTTACTTCACATGAAAACATAAACCGGCTCTGAGTTTAACAGCTTGACTCCATAAAGATAATTCAGTTGACAATACTTCGTGGGTTTCAAGGTCTATACACCCTAAAGCTATACCATATACGGATAGAGCCACCCTAGGACATATACGAAGAACCATCTTGTCAGTGTTTGGGGACCCAGTTTTGAGGGTCTGCGCCACCCGATGCCACCCTGCACCACCTGCACCACTATGTGAAACCAAGGTTATCACACTATTAATTTATATTTCTGTGTGGTTATCAATATTAAAATATAGTTGTCTATTTTCATTTTTTCAGATTCCGAATTGCAACGTTGGACTAGATATAGTCTTCAATCCAATAGCACAAAGAAATCAGAGAAAGAGTTCAATAGGTATCCAATTTGGAGTATCGGGCAGAGGAGTTGTCTATATGATGTAAGTTTATTTCTTTTCCTATTGTATTTGATAATGGATTGTTTGTTCTATGAAATGAATAAAGATAGGAAAAAGGGGAGTTAATTTATATTTCTGGGTCGTCTTCAATATTATAATATAGTTGTCTACTTTCATTTTTTCAGACTCCGAAAGGCAACGCTGTACTAGATATAGTCTTTAATCCAATAGCACAAAGAAACCAGAGAATGTGTTCAACAGGTATCCAATTTGGAGCATGGGGCAGAGGATGTTTGTTCTATGAAAGGAATAAAGATAAGGAAAAGGGGAGTTAATTTATATTTCTGTGTGGTCTTCAATATCATAATATAGTTGTCTATTTCTATTTTTTCAGACTCTTAATGGTAACGCTGGACTAGATATAGTCTTCAATCCAATAGCACAAAGAAACCAGAGAATGTGTTCAACAACTATCCAATTTGGAGTATGGGGCAGAGAAGTTGTCTTAACGATGTAAGTTTATTCTTTTCTTATTGTATTTTGATAATGGATTGTTTGTTTTATGAAAAGGAATAAAGATAGAGAAAAGAGGAGTTAATTTATATTTCTGTGTGGTCTTCAATATTATAATATAGTTGTCTATTTTTTCTGACTCTTAATGGTAACGCTGGACTAGATATAGTTTTCAATCCAATATCTCAAAGAAACAATGTGTTCAACAGCTATCCAATTTGAAGCATCGGGCAGAGGAGTTTTCTTTACGATGTAAGTTTATTTCTTTTCTTATTGTATTTTGATGATGGATTGAATGTATATGAAAGGAATAAAGATAGAGAAAAGAGGAGTAAATTTATATTTGTGGGTGGGCTTCAATATTATAATATAGTTGTCTATTGTCACTTTTTCAGGCTCCGAAAGCCAACGCTCGACTAGATACAGTCTTGAAGCCAATAACACAAAGAAATGAGAGAATGAGTTCAACTGCTATCAAATTCTAGGGCCCAGGTGGCTCAATGAGTTAGGTAGTTGGATTACCTGACAACTCATACAAGCCTATCACCAATATGACGTGGGTTCGCACCCGGTTTTGTAAATTACAAAAAAGAGTGCACTCGCCTCGCAGCCGCAAGTGATAAAGTTTACTAGTTGCTTGCCCATGGTCGGTGGTTCTCCGGATACTCCGGCTTCTTCCACCACTGAAACTGTCCGCCATGATATCCTAGTAGCTGAAAGTGGTGTTAAATCACCAAAAATCATATCAAATCATCTATCAAATTCGGAGTATTGGGCAGAGAAGTTGTCTTAACAATTTAATTTTTTTCTTCTTTTCATATTGTGTATTGATAGTGGATTCTTTGTTTTATGAAAGAAAAAAAGATAGGGAAATAAGGAGTTCTGTGTGGTCTTCGATATTTCACTTTTTCAGGCTCCGAATGACAACGCTTGAATAGATATAGTTTTCAACCCAACAACACAAAGAAACCATAGAACGAGTTCAACTGGTTGTCTTAGAATTGTAAGGTTTTTTTTTCATTCCTTATTGTATTTTGATAATGGATTGTTTGCTTTATAAAAAGGAATAAATTCAGAGAAATGGGGAGTTAATTAATATTTGTGGGTGGTCTTTAATATTATACTATAGTTGTCTATTGTCAGTTTTACAAATTCTGAATGGCATTGCTGGCATAGATATAGTCTTTGATGTAAGTTTTTTTTCTTTACTGATTGTATTGTGATAATGGATTGTTTGTTTTATGAAATGCCCAAGAACCAGCAGCCATAATTTGTTTTAATTTGCAGTCAGCAAAATCGAAGAAATAATTGACAGAAAATCCTAGACTCTATTTTAAAGGACTCATTAACAGGAGGCCACAATTCAAAGTTCAACCTATTTAAGCTTAAATTGTATAAGGTTTCAACATTTAATTAAGTCTCTATTCTGAGTAACAGTGACCATCTTGGATAGAGGGCAGAACCGTGGGACACAAGTTTGAAATATGCATTTTCTAAAAGAAATCTCTAAAATAAAAAAAATAATCAAAACACAAAATATATGTCAAACTGCTCATTAACACAGAGTACAGTTCAAATTTCATATGGATTCAGCAAAAAATAAAGTTCTTTTTCTATTAATTTTTTTTTTTAGTAAAATTAGACATCTATTTCACATCCTACTATAACTGTTAATTATTGGAAGTTGATTGTCTTTTTTAGCAATTTTTCAGCTATATATGTATAGTTGAAATATTGATGGAGAAAAGGCTGGACATCTTTAATAAACTGACTGATAACACCACAGCCATACTTGATGGTGGAGGTCAATGTTGATTGACTTTTGGGTTCCATGAAATGGTGAAGAACTACAACAAAAATGTTGTTTGCAACTTTAATTTGCCGTTAAGTATAGACTTTTTTTTCTCATATTCATCTACATCAATATCCCTTCTTGTGAAAATCATATCTTCTGAAAGTTCCAAGACGATACCATGATGGATTATTCTATAAACAGATCATTGAATCAAGTGTAACATTAATACACATCAAATCTCTTATCCTGTGAAATCAACATAAATATAGTTTCACACCTGAAAATGTGTCTTAATCAGTAAATCTATCCTTGCGAAGCACCTGCATTCACCCCTGATTTTTAGTGGTGTTCGTGTTACTCGATCTTTAGTTTTATATGTATGTTTTGTAGATCATTGTTTGTCTTTTGGCACTTTTTCTTTTGGTCATTGTGTTGTCTGTTCTTCAATTTAAGGATTCTGATTACCCCTTTGGTGTCTTCAAACACTTCTTCCTACAGAAGATTTTGATTGATTGATTGATTGATAGACTGATTTTGTTTAATGCAAACTTTAGCAGTATTTCAGCTTGTCATGGCACAGAAGAATTTGAAAGCAAGAGTTTTGTGAAGATATTTATTTGTAGTGGTTCGGCTATACATACACAGTTAGTTGATATTTTATAAAACATGATTTCCTTGGTAATTACATCTCAAATCTACATATTAGCATATCAGGTATGGTTACTATAGAAACACACTTGTTTTGATTGGTTATATTTTAGTTTTATGATATGTACTGTAGTATATATATGGTTTAAAATAAAATTGAGATTATTCTAAATGCACTTTCACATTGCAGCAGACATAATCTCCAACTTGTTAAGGCGGTTAGTATTTGGTAAAGGTAGATGTCGAAGAACACATACTGCATATGTGACTTCATATCATGTAAACAGAAGAACACAAACTGCATATGTGAACAGAGGAACACATACTGCATATGTGAACAGAAGAACACAAACTGCATATGTGAACAGAAGAGCACAAACTGCATATGTGACTTCAAATCATGTAAACAGAAGAACACATACTGCATCTGCGACTTCAAATCATGAACCAGAAGAACTCATACGGCATCTGTGACTTCAAATCATGTAAACAGAAGAACACATACTGCATCTGTGATTTCAAATCATGTAAACAGAAGAACACATACTGCATCTGACTTCAAATCATGAACCAGAAGAACTCATACTGCATCTGTGACTTCAAATCATGTAAACAGGAGAACACATACTGCATTTGTGACCTCAAATCATGTAAACAAGAACACATACTGCATCTGTGACTTCAAATCAAGTAAACAGTAATACATACACTGACATTTACAGAGTAAGAACATTTTTATCACATTTGTCAAATTTAAGACAAAATAAAAATAACAACTACTGGTACTAGTACATCAACCATCGTCATATAATACAACAAAAATGTCTGTCCTTAGTTTAGATTCAAATTGTCTTAAAACCCTACAGATAAAAACATATTATACAAAAATGTATATAAATAACAAAATTGTAAAAAAGCATTTAGAAATAACATACAAATAACCATTCAAAAACACAAAAACAATGCATTGAATTATCACAGATAGTGAAAATGGAATAATCTGTTTTACATGGACGGCATAAAATTACACTTGTAACAGACACTTAACGATGGTTAATGTTCCAAGAAATATCTGTTAAAGGGAGTGTATCAATTGGAAATACAGTACCTGTTAAACTGCTTAAGAAAGTGTACAGGTTGGAAATATCTTTTAGTCTTTAAAGGAGAGTACAGATTGAAAATTTCTCTTAAAATGTTTAAGGGAGTGAACTGACTGAAAATATCTCTTAAACTGAAAATTTCTCTTAAAATGTTTAAGGGAGTGAACTGACCGGAAATATCTCTTAAACTGAAAATTTCTCTTAAAATGTTTAAGGGAGTGAACTGACTGGAAATATCTCTTAAACTGAAAATTTCTCTTAAAATGTTTAAGGGAGTGAACTGACCGGAAATATCTCTTAAACTGTATAAGGGAGTGTACACATTCAAAATATCTTTTAAACTGTATAAGGGAGTGTACACATTCAAAATATCTTTTAAACTGTGTAAGGGAGTGTACACATTCAAAATATCTTTTAAACTGTGTAAGGGAGTGTACACATTCAAAATATCTTTTAAACTGTGTAAGGGAGTGTACACATTCAAAATATCTCTTAAACTGTATAAGGGAGTGTACACATTCAAAATATCTTTTAAACTGTGTAAGGGAGTGTACACATTCAAAATATCTCTTAAACTGTATAAGGGAGTGTACACATTCAAAATATCTTTTAAACTGTGTAAGGGAGTGTACACATTCAAAATATCTTTTAAACTGTGTAAGGGAGTGCACACATTCAAAATATCTCTTAAACTGTATAAGGGAGTGTACACATTCGAAATATCTTTTAAACTGTATAAGGGAGGGTACACATTCAAAATATCTTTTAAACTATATAAGGGAGTGTACCCATTCGAAATATCTCTTAAACTGTTTAAGGGAGCTGTACAACAATGTTCGAATGAGGTGTACCACTTAATAATTACAATGTTATAGGTTAAATTCTTAAGATATGCAGTTTAGAGTTATAGTATGAAAAATATTGCATATTTCCATCAGACCCATTTACACATTTGTAATTTGATTATAAAATTATACTTTTTTTGTTCTGTTTTATGCGAGTTATTTCCTTTCGGAGGACAAAATTGTTCCTGTTCCATGAAAGAGAAAAACCAAGAATTTGAGTATAAATTTTCTAAAATTTATAGATATTTGAACTTTGTAAAAAAAAAATGATTTTAACCAGAGGATAATTTTATAACCCATAATAAATTGACAACTTGTTACATCTATATTTTATACACAGAATGCAAAAAAATATTTGCTATTTTAGAATCAAGATGGAAATTTGCAAATGGTCTAAACATTGTCTTTTACACAACAATGATATCTACTAGTTTGATATTTCAGTACATGTACTGGTTCATTAGAAATATTTATAAACTATGTCTTTGCAAAAAGAAATGTTTCCCTAAAAATTAATTCTCATGTTGGAGATCTAAGCAAAATACCCCTTTTCTACATTTATAATAATTTTGTTTTTGATAGTTAATGATAGGCACGACATTTATACATGCTAATTGCACAGTGTATTGAACTGAAAGGTTAGTTTAAGGCATGGTTAGCTATTAGACACAAGACTAGGGAAGCATTTGTAATAAAGCAGTGATGAGCTATAATGATACGATACAAATATTTAATCATGTTCCATTAAGTAACTCGTCAGGTTTTTTTTCTTCTTCACGAAGATATATTAAGTTAATTTCTTAATTAAGCCACCTGTTAATTTTAGCTGAGACTAAAGACTAAAAAAAAGATAATCCTACAACTTCTACTGACAAATATTAATTTTAATATGTTATAAAACGTTAATCGTGAGCTAATACATTTGTACTGACAGATATTACTTTTAATTGTTAAATAAAGGTTAATCCTGAAACAATTATTGACAATATATTAGTTTTAATTCTTACAAAAGATTAATCCTGAAACAATCCCTGATAAATTCATTGTCCTTATACTTCTCATTTAAGAACTTGGATTGATCGATTGATTGGTGTTTAATGCCAACTTTAGCAATATTTCAGCTATATGGTGGTGTAAAAGAATGATCATTATATAATTATTGAAAGTACATCTCTAGAAAGAGATGAAAAACCCAAACCAGGTCATAAATATTGAAATTAAATCTATAGATAAATTGGTACTTTACCATATTAAGGCAAAAACCAAAAATATGACAAAGGACTGACAATGAAGTTCTTATTTATGGATTTGCATGAAAAAAAAAAAAAGGATGATTTTTCATTTTGAGCTGACACTGACGTTCTGAAAATATTTAATGTGTTAGAAAACCAATAATTATTGAATATTCAAAATTTGTCCAATTTTACATATATATTGTCAGATTGTAACACAAGGCTATGTTATATTACATGTATTATAAACACCAATCGGCAAACCTTGGGTGAATCAGCTGATCTCCTTCTACCGAGGAACGTAATCAGCCAAGTGTACCAAGGAACGTAATCAGCTGTGTCATTAACACATTATAAACTGGTGCAAAATTTAATATATTCTCCTTCTATCGAGGAAAGAAATCTGCCGAGTTGTGGCTAGTGTTATTAACACATATGCATGGCATAAAATTTAACAAAATTTTTTTTTTTGCCTATGCCTATTTAATTGAAACCTGAATAATTAGAACTGATCTATTTCATTTTCTCCCAACATTGGGGAGTAAGGGATTATTTCATCTATTGTATGTAGTCCTTACAAAAATAGTCTACCAATTAAAACCCAACATATCGGTATTATAACATAATAATGCTGATAATTAATCAATGCTGTTTATATATATATTGTAAAAATTATAGTAACAATTTCTTGTATTATTTTTTAGAACACAAGGCACATTGATATATACAGTCAAACCTGCCCATGCGGGCCTCCTCTATTAAGTAGTCACCTGTATTAAAAGGTAATACTTTTCTTGTCCTTTCATAGAAAATTTCATATGAATCTAACCTTTTTGAAGAAGTCACCTGTCATATAAGGCCTCTTTTTCATTGTCCCAAAGGTGACCTCTTAATACAGGTTTGACTGTATATAAAATACTTCCTTAGTACGTGTGAACAACTATATTTAACATACAACCAAAGATAAAAGTTCGACATTTAAGAACCAATTCACCGAATGACGAAACAATTCACTGAATACAATGAATGACAAAATTCACTTACATTCATATATTTTTAACATTGTCACTGAGACACAAATCGTTACAACATTTTATTTTAAGTCATAGTAAAGAGAAAAGTTTTCAGACAAAACACACCATTATATAAATTTTGAACACTTATGCTGTGCTCTGATTGGCTGCATAATTTTCAGGAGAAAACATACGTCGTGGCTGGTAGATGTTTCTGGGAACAGGATGAGAATAAGTTCGTTGATCAGCACCATGAGGATTAACTGGACCAACCTATAAATATTTAAATATAATCATTTACATATGAAATGAAGATCTCTTATTTAAAACATATTTACATGTCAATTTATGCATAATTTAAAACATATTTACATGTCAATTTATGCAACAAAGGTTTTCAATTAGTTAACAAATTATAAAATGTAATATGAATTTTAGTGCATTGAAACAAATTATTACAAATATAATAATAATAATTGGATTTTTCAATAAACAATAATGAAGTTAAATTTTAATGAAAATCTATTGATTTTAACAATAAAATTTTCTTTTCTTGTTTGGTAATGGAAAATAATATTTAAATACATTTTTTAGTTGCAACAGGAAGCTCTCAAGACAATGTACCATTCACCTTAGAATCAAAAACAGAAAGAGGAACACACTAATAGAGAAATCTTTAAACTATTAACCAATGAAAATGGTAATCTTAAATGTCTAATGGGTTCCAGGATAAAGCATAATAATTAACATAGTCCAAGGACAGTTCAGTGATTATGGAATTTTTCATACCATCCATTGTTAAACTACTAGAATTAATTGTTTAACGTTAAACAATGGCAGTCATCTTACAACCTTTACAAAAAGGAAGGGATTGGGTAAAGGACTACTCAGTGATCACCTATCGGTATGTAGTTCACATTCAAAGTTGAGTGATTTCAGAGAAGAGAATTCTAAATAATTTGCCCATAAATTTGTATGTTAAACTATTTTCTTTGTTGATTGCCACCTTGAATTGCAAATCATCACCACAAACACCATCCAATGATCATTCATGTATAGTTAGATAGTTTAAACAGTTCAGTGTTTTCCATGGTGTTTACATATTTTCCATTCATCTACTGGTGTTTGCACAAGGCTTTCTGATATGTCCCAAATATTACCTTTTCAAATATTACCATATCCAATGACTATTAATATACAGTTTTGGTTCAAACATGTGGTGATCATCTTGGATTTTAGAAAATAAAAGATAATGCAAATTTGCTAAAAAAAAACCCAAGGGCAATGCAAAGTGTGGCATATCCCCTTGCCTAAAAATTTGACCTGGTGACCTTGACCTTTGACCTTGAAAATCAATAGGGTTCCAGAGGACTAAGTATGTACCAAGTTTGGTCAAAATACATTGAAGGATGCTGATTCTAGAGTGTTCACAAGGATGTTATGCTGTAAAAATTTGACTTGGTGACCTTGACCTTTGAGATATGACCTTGAAAATCAATAGGGTTCCAGATTCTCTTAAGGACTAAGTATATACCAAGTTTGGTCAACATCCATTGAAGGATGTTGATTCTAGAGTGTTCACAAGGATGTTATGCAGTAAAAATTTGCCCTGGTGACCTTGACCTTTGACCTTGAAAATCAATAGGGTTCCAGATTTTCTTAAGGACTAAGTATGTACCAAGTTTGGTCAAAATCCATTGAAGGATGTTGATTCTAGAGTGTTCACAAGGATGTTACGTAGTAAAAATTTGACCCAGTGACATTGACCTTTGACCTATGACCTGGAAAACAAATATCCAATCAGAACCAAAGTAATAAATTGGAAAGAGTAACTTTGGTGCACCATTTGGTTTCATTTGACAACACTTTTGGATGCAAAATGATGACAATAACCCCCATGACACGTCTGGTCACGTGACCTAGTAAAAGCATAAACTAATTACGAATTACTAAATTCTAATCTAAGTATAATGTATATCATATTCCACTGTTCCTATAATTATACAACACATTGAATCATATTATGAAATATAACAGATGAAATTTTCACCATTCCATTCAAATAATCATGCAGTTGCCATACACTTATTCAATCAACACTAAAACATGCAAAGCGTATAGAGCTAACTAAGCTTAATACTTAAAAAATGATGCTGATGTATCATAAAATTCAACAATTTTCAAATTTAAAAATAATATTGAGTCTTTTTTTCCAATGAAAGATTATAATTTATCATTCAAATATTTGATGTGTCAAAGGAAGATGTAAAGGGCACAATCTGACTCTTACTACTTACTAGCCATATTCCCCCCACAACAAAGATTAGCTTAAATTTACACATTTGGAAGAATTGTCTAAATTTTACTAATTTGAACTTATATGGTAGGTCTCTTGAACTTTGACCCAACAAAGTTTTACGGTACATAGGTATAGCTGTATCAATTTAGAAAGCTTAAAATGTAGTTTGATTTAAGTAGACTGGTTTACATATGTACTGATATTATAATCTTAGGGAACCACATTGGTGGAGTAATTGTTAGCGTGCTTGCCTCAAGTGCGGTAGATCGTGGGTTCGAGCCCCGTTCAGATCAAACCAAAGACTATAAAATTGGTATTTGTTGCTTCTCCGCTAAGCACACATCATTAAGGAGAAAGAGCAAAGACAGGTTGACTCGGAATCAGGATAATGTGTCTGAATGGGGCGACATGTCTATCTGTGGACTGTTGTTTCAGTGAGCTAGCCCTATAAAAATCCAACTCAGCATGTTGGTCTAGTACAAAACGGACCTCATCGTCTCATTGAAAATTAACTTGTTCTCGCCATGATATAGCTGAAAAATTGCTGAATTGCACGAGACAACAATCGCTCATTCACTCTTAATTGTTAGGAAAAACTGAAAAATACACTTTTTTCACATTTCATGATGCTTATCACTGGATTTTATACTATCTACATGGGGGACAAATCCATAACATTTAGGACCCCCAAAAAAATAAGACTAAAATGACACTTTGTTATGGTTACATGTCAAATTTTAGGTTTTCAAAGATAAAATCTTCATCAGAAATTTGTTGTGAAAAATTAAATGAGAATTTCCATCTACCTTAAAATCTGCCTTCAAAGCAAGAACATACATTGTCTAGACATTGGTTTAGGTAGGTTTGGTTTATGGTGTTTAACGCCACTTTCAATAATATTTCAGTTATATCTTGGCAGTCAGTTTTATTAGTGAAGAAAACCGGAGTACCCAGAGAAAAACACTGACCTGTTGCAAGTCACTGACAAACTTAATCACATAATGTTGTATCGAGTACACCTCGCCATGAATGGAGTTCGAATTCACAACTTAGTGGTGATAGGCACTGATTGTACAGCTAGTTGTAAATCCAACTACCATACGATCACAGCCCCTATAACGAAACTGAAAAAAAAACTTGAAATGAAACATTAAAGTATTATCACTTGATTTTAAATGACCACTTTATTGTATAATAAGAATAGGACATGATTTCCCATCTATAACTGGTTTTATTTGTATACTATATTTCTAGATATGACTGATTCGAGCAGGTAATGTTTTCCTTCTTAACGGCGGAAATTGGATAAATGATACAAATATGACAATTGGCATTGAAACTTTTTGTATCAATTCCGTGAATGTAATTTATGACAACCAATTGTATTCAATTTCATTTATGCTCTGAAATAAATGTGTGATACACAGAATCATACAATCAATATGATCTAAAAATGGAATCGACAACATCTGTTCCTGAGGTCTGTAAAAAAAAAAGAAAAGAAATTTCCCTTGTTATATATGATTTACATTCATCCAGTCTCTCTCTCAAACCTGTAAAAATAACAATAAAAAGGGATGCAATAGGAAATTATTTGGTCGTGTCAAAAAAAAAATCTCCATACGTGATTGATAACATCAAAATACATGTACTTATGATATAATTGTTAAATATGTGATTTGTGAATTAATTCACGCCATGCCGACATAAAAGTCACCTGACTATATTGGTGGAAAAATTTTGGATTTTAGTCTTTTCGGTTTAGAGATTCCTATATATTGTGAAATGAGGGAATGCTCTCTTGTAGGTTTTGATGTACGACTCCAACTGGCTATAGAATGTGCTCGAGTTTGTTTATACACAGAAGTCCAGTCTGTTCCATCCCCAAGGATTGATTTTTCACGTGTTTTTAGCCGTATGGATGGTGGTGGGAGTGATTGCATCTTGGCTGGGGTCTTTCCTCCTCCTCGATCTTGTCGACTATAACTACGACTACTACGATGCTTCACCGTCCTTGAGATGACCTTAACAATGAAATGATGTAGTCAAGGTAACAAATGGTAAAATAGTTTTTTTTGTGTAAATTGATTTTTTATTTTATAAACAGCCAATTTTGATAAACTTATAATGTTTAAAACAAGTATTATTTGATTAAAAATTGATTTTTTTTACTTTCTTATCTGAAGTTGGATAAATATTAAAATATACAGTAACGTTTAAGAGCAACAAGTGTTGACTAATTCCCAGTGCCCTTCTCGACATATTTCTGCATAATAACATACTTTTTCTTTAGAGGAGAAAAATCAAGATTAACCCAATTTTCCTGTCAACTCTATATGATTAAACAAAATAATTTTGAGTAATGAGAAACCCAATGGTAATGATAAATAATTATGGTCTTAATACAATAAAAGTTTATAATTTCAAGTTAGTAGATGTTGTGAATATGTGATGTAATTGTTACAATAAGTAAATTTGTACAAAGTGGTAGGTCCATTATCAAAAACAATATCAAAACAAGACAGCAATAGGTGGTTGATGATAGTAATCTACAGTTTGTGTCTCTTATAAGATGATAATAGACATAATCTTTATATATGGAAAATAATCTCATTGTATGAAACCAACATTACAAAACACCATCATCCACCATATATTACAGATCTATATTTTTGTGTATAAAACAACATTAATATGAAATATAACATATATACACTAGCAAATATATTACACATAGTAATCAGTAAAACCTGCCCATGCAGTCACCTCTATTAAAAGGTCACATTTTTATGTCCCTGCCACTAAGTGGCTGGGACATATAGTGTTACCCATTTCCGTTATTCCGAAATAAAACAGTTGTCACCACTTTTTTCCGCTATGCTTGGAGATATTGACTTGATATTTGGTATGTGGGTGTATAATGATGAGCTACAGATCAAGATTACGCTTTGTTCCGGTCCAATGATTTTTGGTAAAGTTATGGCCCTTGGACTTTGAAATTTGTCAAAATATTTAGTTGTTACCACTTTTTTTCGCTATGCTTGGAGATATTGACTTGATTTTTGGTATATGAGTGTATAATGATGAGTTACAGATCAAGTTTACATTTCATTCCGGTCCAATGATTTTTGGTCGAGATATGGCCCTTGGACTTTGAAATTTGGCCAATTATTTAGTTGTCACCACTTTATTTCACTAGGATTTGAGATATTGACTTGATTTTTGGTATGAGAGTGTATAATCATATGTTACAGATCAACTTTGAAATTCGTTCCTGTTGAATGATTTTTGGCCAACTTACAGCTGTTGGGCTTTGAAATTTGTTGTAAATTCCTGATCATATCAAGATTTGTTCAGGCAATATTGTTTCCTTGAATAAATCTTGTGAATTTAAGGAGGCTTGAGGATACAGATCTTAAACAATAGTTTGTTATTCTTAGCCTATTACTGAGAGAATTAAAAAAGGGTGAAACATTTGCGAGCCTCCTTAATATTCATGGCAGGGACATTCTAGTCTTGTCCTTATATAGAAAATTTCATATGATTTGAACCTCTTTTAAATGGTCATCTGTCTTATCAGGCCACTTTTTCTTTGTCTCAAAGGTGACCTCTTAATACAGATTTGACTACCTCTGACTACATGCAAAAAAAAAAAGGCATTTTGACTTAATTCTTCGTTAAAAGTATAATTATTTGTGTATATATTGCACTAATTTGATTCCATAGTTTTAAGACTACTCTACAAAAAACTAGACTGAAATATTTTGGTTATTGGGGGAGGATTGTGGGTTTTTCCCCCCTCATATTGTGCATAATTCGGTCAGCAAGCAAGAATACAAGACTATAGCAAGACAAAATCTCACACATATAAACTGGCTGATAGAATACATTGAACAAGTGTGCATTTTATAGAAAGTTGTCTACAATAATAATCGTAACCTGCAGGTTTAAGCGGTAGTTGAATTGCGAGACAAACCAATGAACTGCCGTGAATATGGTCTTTTCTTTGCTATCTGTAGAAATGTAAAATTTAAAAATGCAATCATGTCTCCTGAAATGGATATCCCTCTCACACAGTTTTAATTATTTAATGACAGTACAGGGTAAATAATGAATACTGACGTTTGGGATATTTATTGACAGTAAAAAAGGAATATTGGAGTTTTTGATATTTTATGACAGTAAATATTGAATACTGACTTTTTAGATATTTAATAATAGTAAATATGGAATAAAGACTTTTTGGGTATCTAATAACAGTAAATATGGCATTAATACTTTGAAAGACACAATTCATTTTGAATTTTTTTCTTCTTCTAAATTCTACAGAATAAGCTGGATGGAATCTTACATAATCGGAAATATAAAAATCTAAAACAAAAACAAAATTGTTGTACACTAAAGTAGAAACTTGATACTTCAATATTGAAAAAACCCCCAGATAAAGGAGTTTCATTACATAAATATGTCTTGATCATTAAATAGAGTTAATAAAAAAAATTTAAATGTTTGTCGGATATGTTAATAAAAATGTTCAACAGATTGTTTATTTGAAAAAAAAATCTGATCTGTAGTTGAACCGTAAAAGGTATTTACTAGAAAATAATAAAGACAATGATTTTAAAACATTATGTGATAAACAATTTCCCATATGGATTTTGATGTGACAGTAATCTATGTTAATATTATCTCCCTTTCTGCATATATATATATATATATATATATATCGTCAAATAGCATCTGTGATACAGAATATGAATCTGTACTGTGAGAGTGAGCACTATGAGACGAGTCAGGATGTTTCATATTTCATCAAGTGCCAGATATTTGACAATGGATTATGCATGGAAGCCATCACAATTAAAATTTACATTATTAAAGTCTTGAAATCTTTCATGTAAATTCCATGTGATAATGTAGATTGATTATTGTGTAATGTCCAGCGATAAGCATGTCTGCTATATGCAATATCTAAAAATGATATCCATATAATAAGAAACTTAATAACTAAACAGGAAGTGATGTTACAAACAAGTTAGGGTCAACAATTGTGATGTAAGGCATATTCTAGGGATTGTTATGCAATTGTTCAGACAAACTAATATAGACATAACAATATACCATAAGATAACTGACCACATATGATCTATATTTAGAAAAAACTACACCCTACATTTATGGACAGTGTAAAATACTGTTCAAATATAAAGACAGAATGATAATCCATCACGACAACACAAAAACTTTCGAGTAAGATTTTCGTACTCATATTCCAATTCCGTCCCAATCAGAACACTGTATTAATTGGATATGATGTTCTGATTGGACGATTTTGGAATATGAGTATGAAACTAGTAATTGAAAGTTTTATAACCGTATATGTAAGGCCTGCTTATCTACCCTTTAGAAAATCCAGATATAACTGGTACCGACTCTACTGGATTATCACATTGGTTGTGATCATGTGACATATTTCCTTCAAATAATTAGTTAAGCCAGTGAATCATGCAGTTTGACTAAAATATGTTTGGATATGTTTTTTCTCTTCATTTTGTGAATTACTTGTCTTTTGCCATGCATCTGATATACTAAGTGATATCCTGTCTTAAGCAGTGATTTTTTTATATTTTGAATACCATAATTTTATTCAAGGTCATTGCTGCCACAAGATTCAACCTCTGCTATAGGAGTAAGACATGGTGGCTCAGTAAAAGTCTCTGCTGGCAGAGAGTCATCGTCCTCATGATATGTAGGGTCAAGGTCATCATTGTCTTTTGACATTGGCATATAATAATAGATTGGAGGGAGCAATCCAAACCTTTGTTTCCCTTCTTCACACTGCTGTTTCATCTTTGAGTGATAATTAAGAAATACCAAACATTAATATTTAAAATATTTACAAAAAAAAACCAGCCTTTTCTAATTTAATAGGTATAAAAATTGATATTTCAAAAGGGGAAAACGCAAATCACATTTCAGATTAAAAAAAAAATTTATACGAGTAGCATAATATTACAATTTTTGTATCTTTATTTTAAATGCAACTCGAGGCTACCATTTTTTTTCAATAAAATATAAATCTACAAATATTACCAACCTAATAATAATCATAGGTCTGTATTTAACCTTCTAATTGTTACACAATCCATCCTTATGGCTTACTTAACCAGCCAAGTGTTACAAAATCCAATCTTAGGACATATTTAAGGAAAGAATTACGTCAAGAATTATGTTTCCTGACATTATCATATTTCTTGCCAGTTTACGACTTAATACAATAAACACTATTTTATATCATACTTTGTCCATTACTAATTATTATATTACACATATTCTGTATTTGAATTGAAACAGTAGCAATTTAAAAACTAAAAATTGTCTGGTGATGAAACAATTACACCCAGGTTCTTAAACATATAGTAACGAAAAACAAATCAATAAAAAAAATTTTTTTATTTCAATTTTATCATTTTTATTTTAAAAATCTAATCTGGAAAAAAAGACAAAAACATTTTTTTTTATGAAAAGAATGAATGCAGAGTCGGTAATTAATTTTTAGGGTGATCTAAAGAATGAAACATTTAATGAAGGTGAAAATGTACCATAGAGATGAAAGGTACTTGAAGATTACCATGTGGAATAAACTTTACTTGGACAAATAATGTCCCACATCTGAATAATTTGAAAACCAATATCACAGAAATTTTAAAATGGTAAAGTTATCGGTGAAAGAATATTGAAAAGCAATGGAAAAGGTTTCCTACAGGTTTTAGCCATATCAAGAATGACTGGAAACTAGACGCTCACCCTGGTTGTTCAGGAAATTTTATAATTATTTCACACATATTTATTATTGCAAAGTAAAAACGAAAAATCTAATTTTTAGTGAGAAAATTGTGAACTTCACCAAGTGAGTATTATTATTCATGGTCTCACAAGTTGTCATGGTAACATACCTGACTCCATCTGTATTCTTCATCAAACTGAGCTAACTGTTTCTTAAGTAGAATCCAGTCAGATGCTTGTCTGGTTAGACTTCTAGATAGATTCTGGTGCTGAAATTTAAATTTGTAACATTTACAGACAAGTTATTTTATCATATCTGAAAAACACTTAGTATGATCGTATCATTTCACAAAGAGGGGAGGTTTTGGCCCATAAAACTAGTTTAATCAAACCACTTTTTATTGAAGTAACTGTACCAAGCTTAGAAAGTGAGCGGTAATGTATATGTGTGTTAGGAGTATCAATTTTGCCTCTTTCTACCATTTTTCTATTGGATTATGAAATTGTTCCGACAGTGTGGTGTTTTTTGTTTTTAATTTCATGCCTCCTAAAAGTAGAGGCTCAGTGGGCTGAGCCTGTGTCGCTAACCTTTCATTCTGCTTTGAGGAAATTTAATACAGAACCTTCCATAGGTGCTTCCAACCAAATATCGGTTCATTTTGGCAAAGCAGTTTCAGATAAGAAGATTTTTAGAAATTGACCAATCTAAAACAGGAATTGCCTGTGGCAGCCATGTATGTAGATGGATCAAAACGAAATGAGTAATCTCTATAGATGATCTTCCATAGATGCTTCTTACCAAGTTTCATATCATTTGGCCAAGCGGCTTCAGAGGAAAAGCTGTTTTAGAAATTGACCAATAAGAAACAAGACTTGCCTGTGGCAGCCATATTTGTTAATTGATAGGGACGAAATGAGTAATCTTTATAGAGGACCTCCATAGATGCATCCTACCAAGTTTCGGTTCATTTGGCCAAGCAGTTTCAGAGAAGATTTTTAGAAATCGACCAATCAGAAACAAGAATTGCCTGTGGTGGCCATGTTTGTTAATGGATCGGGACGAAATTAGCAATCTTTATAGAAGACCTTCCATAGATGCTTCCTACCAGGTTTCAGTTCATTTGGCTGAGGGGTTTCAGAGGAGAAGATTAAAATGTGAAAAGTTAATGGACGACAGATGCCAAGTGATGGCAAAAGCTCACATTGCCTTTGGTAAGGTGTGCTAAAAAACGCACATATCACTGAATCTCCTTATCAAAAGTACATTCTTATTATATTAACCAATTAAATCACCGCTGACAAAGTTTTGCATGGATGTTTGGTCAACGGAAAACCATGAGAGAATACTAAAGGTTACCTAGGTCAAAGGTTAGATAAGGTTGTTGCAGATGTCAAAGCCACTATTTGATATTGTTACCAAAAGACAGTACCCACTACTGGTAATTAGTTGAGTCACAAAGTGTAATTCTTTATAGCATACACACCTGTGTTCTTTCTCTCTCTAATCTCTTAGATAAGTCTTTTCTGTTGGCTTCACTTGTATCCAGGCGATGCTATTAATAGAAACAACGTTAAATTAATATATCTATTTATATATACTTCTGATCATCAGGATATTATAATTCTTTAAAACACTAATTAAACAAAATTCTCAATCTTGATGTAAGAACTATAACAATTATATGTATTTGTTCAAATTATGTACTGAACATAAAAGGATATAAAAAATATATCTTTAACATACATATAAAGAAATTTAATTTGAAAATCAAAAATTAAGGAAACAGCACCTTGATTGCTGTTGTTCATCTCATAGCTGTAAACAAATTCTAAAAATAATGCTGTTTTATGTATAATGTCGCAAGACATATGTTCTTATTGACTCAAATTAATCAATGTAGACAAAAAAAAAATCAAATTATTTATCATTCAAATTCAGACAAAAAAGAATCTACACCTTTTACTTTTAACAGAATAACAAGAGTTGTCTACCTTTGTGATTATCAAAACAGAGTGAAAGTCATGAAAATTACATGTGACATATTCATTTGTTAGGCACAATTGTTTGATGGAAATCACTACTAAATAAACAAAACATTTAATAAAGATCTCATATGGATCAAACTGAATTTTCTAATGATCTATTAGATCCAAATGGAATCTTCAACTAGGTCTCTATAAACAGTAAACATTTGACAAAGTGCACAAAACTGATAAACAATACAAGATTTCAAATTTTTTTTATGTGATAATAAAATGGTATGCAAAATTCAAATGTTAGTTAGACCTCCAATGAACCCATCATTTAAGTTCCGGAAACATTTTAATGGAAATTTAATTTAAGATTCATCATGATTGAAACATTAAATGAATTTGGAAAATATTTTATTTTGAGATATTTTTTTATCTAAATGATTAAGCAATGCATGATAGAATTTCTCCCCCCAAAAAACTTGACAAGAAAATCCTTAATATAATGTTTCAAGAACAGAAGGGTAGAAAGACAAAAGTATCAAGACAGAGATTTAACACATCAGTATCAAGACAGTGGTTTGACACATCAGTATCAAGACAGGTTTTACACACATGTAGTAAAACAGAGGTTTAACACACCTGTAGCAAGACAGATTTGACACATTAGTAGCAAGACAGTGGTTTGACACATCAGTAGCAAGATAGAGATTTGACACATCAGTATTAAGACAGTGGTTTGACACATCAGTATCAAGATAGAGATTTGACACATCAGTATCAAGACAGTGGTTTGACACATCAGTATCAAGACAGGTTTAACACACATGTAGTAAAACAGAGGTTTAACACACCTGTAGCAAGACAGATTTGACACATCAGTATCAAGACAGTGGTTTGACACATCAGTATCAAGATAGAGATTTGACACATCAGTATCAAGACAGAGATTTGACACATCAGTATCAAGACAGATTTGACACATTAGTAGCAAGACAGTGGTTTGACACATCAGTAGCAAGATAGAGATTTGACACATCAGTATTAAGACAGTGGTTTGACACATCAGTATCAAGATAGAGATTTGACACATCAGTATCAAGACAGAGATTTGACACATCAGTATCAAGACAGAGATTTGACACATCAGTATCAAGACAGAGATTTGACACATCAGTATCAAGACAGAGATTTGACACATCAGTAGCAAGATAGAGATTTGACACATCAGTAGCAAGATAGAGATTTGACACATCAGTATCAAGATAGAGATTTGACACATCAGTATCAAGACAGTGGTTTGACACATCAGTATCAAGACAGGTTTAACACACATGTAGTAAAACGGAGGTTTAACACACCTGCAGCAAGACAGATTTGACACATCAGTATAAAGACAGTGGTTTGACACATCAGTAGCAAGATAGAGATTTGACACATCAGTATTAAGACAGTGGTTTGACACATCAGTATCAAGATAGAGATTTGACACATCAGTATCAAGACAGAGATTTGACACATCAGTATCAAGACAGAGATTTGACACATCAGTATTAAGACAGAGATTTGACACATCAGTAGCAAGATAGAGATTTGACACATCAGTAGCAAGATAGAGATTTGACACATCAGTATCAAGATAGAGATTTGACACATCAGTATCAAGACAGTGGTTTGACACACCAGTATCAAGAGAGGTTTAACACACCTGTAGTAAAACAGAGGTTTCACACAACAGCAGCAAGACGGACATACTTACAATTATACCATCTTTATTAGACATGGCATGTTTACATTTCTTTATCAGTCCAGCATTGTCTTGTTTTAGTCTTAATATTTCTCTGTGTAATTTCTCATTCTCTTCTAAAAGTACCTGTCAAATAAAATATATCCTTCTTTTTAATTCCTTAAGGAAGAAAATGGCTTGAAACTAGTGTATATAGTACAACAATTAAAAACAACATGTTTTATGCTTCTGTTTAAATTTATTAATGGCCATTCTCTGATCAACGCTCACTATATAATGCCAAATCATTTTGGCTAAATGAGCATGATGAACTGGATTTATTTAGCGATGGGTCATGGAAGCTACAGTGAATGTATAAATCCAACTGCCAGTCTGAAGTATCCATGGTTTATTTCAGTGATGTTAAACATTTTATGCAGAAAACCAATAAAAACCTATTATTTCATGAAGTCCATGGTTTGCCTATGCATGAGCTTGATCACTGACCTTATTAACTATAGGAAAAGAAATCAAATCATTAAACTACAAAGGAAGGCTACTACATATTTTTATATAATAGTAATGCTTTGTAAATATGATCTACTCGTAGGTAAGAACAGTAAAAAAGCAGGTTATCTTGACAATGTTCTCTGACTCATAGGTTTGTTTCCATGGATAGCTTGAAATAAAATTCTGGTCCGTTCTTACAATAGCTTTCAGATTATGTTATCCTCGATAACGTAAAAACTCGGCTATTTCAAAGTAAAATCGTTGATCCCTTCAACTTAAATACAACAAGGTAGGACTGTATATAAACCTGCCTCCCTGACATATACTACTTACCTTTCAACTATTAGTCAGTTAACTATAAGCATTCATTGACCCTGCTATTGTACTGTCTATGTTTATATTGTCATTCATTTTAATGATAGTGAGTGGTCTTTTAAGACTGGAAGAAAATCTGTGCAGGTTTTTATTATCTTTTTTATAGCTCTATTGCTATACATTTTTTGTGTATTCCTATGTGTGAATGCAGAATAATACAGTGATAAACAGCTAATTACTGCAAAGCTAAAATTGCCATATTGTAAATAAACCTTGTCTTATTTTATCCATGTGTTTGAAATTCTCTATATTTTCCTTTAGATTTTATGTTCTAATGTTTTGATGTTCAACAAATAACATACACAGGGGACATCATTCAATCTCGTGAATGTAGAAAGTTATTGATAAAAGGAAAATTAAAAGTTGAATTTCTTTGTATTTATGAGATGTTCCAATGTTATAAATTTGTATGTTACTAATCCTTGCAAGCTCATGAGATTTACTTCCTGCTAATGATCATTACTGACTTGATATCAATGTACTAGCACAGAACATATATATTTTTCAATCAAATAATTCAAGAATCTTAGCAATTAGGTTTTTAAGACAGTATTGTCTTTTACTCTCAATAGTTAAATTTGCAAATATTAAAGCTTTAGCTTTATTAATTAAAAAAATTAAGTATCTTGAGCAGAGAAATATTGTAATTCTCTTGTAGAGAATCTGCTTCTCCTATCAGCAAAAAGTCAAAAAATAGTATTAGGTTGTTATCATCAACTGTCAAAAAGGAAATGGGCAAAAATTCTCATACAGAAATTTAACCACTATGATGATTAAAAAATAACATGAAAATTTAACCAAGTGATTAAACATGCTAAGAACAGCAGAAATATAATATATATATAAATATACCAAAGTATATCTCCAGATATTTCAAGAAATACAATTTTGATATGCACAACTATATGTAGTTTCAATCAAATTTGCCAATTCAGAAACTTATTCTATACAAAATAAAGTAAAAATTCTGATAATATTGTTCCCATAACTTTTAATATGACCTAGCCAAAATCAACTATTACTCTAAAAAAAATTCTGCTAATATTTTCATATTCTCATCTTCATATAGTGGCACATGTCATGAATTGTGATCAAATACCAGAAGTGAAGTTATCTGCATCATCTTGCGATGTTATTCAGGTTCACACAAAGGTGTATATATGACAAATGGTAAATATGTACCTGTACATATATATATATATTTTTGCGTACTGAATTTAAAAAAGTCCCTGCATAATTCTTTGCAAACCTCATTTTTCCTTATTATATCATTAACTCTGACATTCTGTCCAAGGAAGGTAGAGGCATTATTTGGTCTTGGTGTTGCCATGTCAGGTTCAGGTGTAGTATTAGCTCCTTCAGGGTACCCGTTCCTACGTCGCTCCATATCATACATCTGATGGTACTTCCTGGCAAGTTGTTGTGCTTTGTTTAGTTCTTGTTGCATTTCTTTCAGTTTTACGTCAGCTGGAGGTGGAAATGGAACAAAATTTAATCAAGCATGAAAAAGAATCTTGTGATTCTACTTTTAATAGAAAGCAAATGTAAGACATTTATAGTGTACTTTATGATGGAATTAATATATAATAGGGTTAGGGTTGTGTTGTTTAACGCCACTTTCAACAATATTTCAGTTATATCGTGAGTCTGTTTTATTGGTGGAGGAAAAGAGAGTACCCACAAGTCACTGGCAAACTTGATCACATAATGTATCGAGTTAATATACTATATGTCGTTCTTGAAAGACACTTCTTTAATTTAAAAAAGAACATTGTTTTATGAAAATGAGTTTCTTGGTTTTTTTTTATGTGCAATGTTGTGTTTCTATTTACATTGTTACTCAATACCATAACAAACAAAGTGAAAATTATCAACAAATAAATCATAAACTTAATATGTCCTCATACGTCCATTAAACTGAGACATAATATTTTGCTTTAGTAAAACAACAAATTTGATTGCATATGTTTCTCAATTTACATTTTACTAAATTTGCCCCAAAAAAGACACAGAAAACAAAAACAAAACAAAAATCAATGATAAAAGAAATTACCCTAAATAGGACTGTGAGTAGTCATATATATATGTGTTAGACATAATGATCTTGCCTGTTTCTTGTAGGCTTTTTTTTTGGATTTTTGAGCTTTTCTGACAGTGGTTTTTGTTTATGCTGTAATCAATTGCTTTGAAAATTTGAGCATTCAGTCAAATTATTAGTATTCATCTGAAAACGTATACTAACCATCTTTAGCTTTCTTTTCAAACATTTTCATCAGTCTCAAAGTGTTGGTTTTTGACATGGTGTTGTCGTCTGTTAAACGTTTGTTCTGTTGATTCAACATTTTGGCTTCTGTCATTTTCTCATGTAGAGTCAGTTCTGTTTTCAGACGATGGTTTTGCATTTCAACATTTCTAAGTAATTGTGATTTGAGTTCATATGTTAATACTTGTTCTTCAGGTGATGCCATCTTCTTGCTTTGGGTGCTGTGAAAATTCAATGAAATCAAATTACTAAATATTTTTTTTTTTTTTTTTAATGGTTGAAGGTATAGAACATACATATATATTGATATTATTGATATGAAGGGAGGGAAACAAATCTATCTAAAAAAAAAATAATTGAACACATAATGAATTTATTAGTACAGTAACCCTCCTCTTATTACGTCACCCATTCTGCAATGAAAAAATGATCTTACAAGCGGGATGGCCTCTCAACGCAAAGAAATTTGGTAGTACATGTATTTTAATAATTAAGTGTATCTGAAATCTGGCCTAATAAGAGGTTGGTTTTGGGTGGGAATGGCCTTATAAGAGGTTGGTTTTGGGTGGGAGTGGCCTTATAAGAGGTTGGTTTTGGGTGGGAATGGCCTTATAAGAGGTTGGTTTTGGGTGGGAGTGGCCTTATAAGAGGTTGGTCTTGGGTGGGAATGGCCTTATAAGAGGTTGGTTTTGGGTGGGAGTGGCCTTATAAGAGGTTGGTCTTGGGTGGGAATGGCCTTATAAGAGGTTGGTTTTGGGTGGGAGTGGCCTTATAAGAGGTTGGTCTTGGGTGGGAATGGCCTTATAAGAGGTTGGTTTTGGGTGGGAGTGGCCTTATAAGAGGTTGGTTTTGGGTGGGAGTGGCCTTATAAGAGGTTGGTCTTGGGTGGGAATGGTCTTATAAGAGGTTGGTTTTGGGTGGGAATGGCCTTATAAGAGGTTGGTCTTGGGTGGGAATGGCCTTACAAGAGGTTGGTCTTGGGTGGGAATGGCCTTATAAGAGGTTGGTCTTGGGTGGGAGTGGCCTTATAATAGGTTGGTTTTGGGTGGGAGTGGCCTTATAAGAGGTTGGTTTTGGGTGGGAGTGGCCTTATAAGAGGTTGGTCTTGGGTGGGAATGGCCTTATAAGAGGTTGGTTTTGGGTGGGAATGGCCTTATAAGAGGTTGGTCTTGGGTGGGAATGGCCTTACAAGAGGTTGGTCTTGGGTGGGAATGGCCTTATAAGAGGTTGGTCTTGGGTGGGAGTGGCCTTATAAGAGGTTGGTCTTGGGTGGGAATGGCCTTATAAGAGGTTGGTCTTGGGTGGAAATGGCCTTATAAGAGGTTGGTCTTGGGTGGGAGTGGCCTTATAAGAGGTTGGCTTTGGGTGGGAGTGGCCTTATAAGAGGTTGGTTTTGGGTGGGAGTGGCCTTATAAGAGGTTGGTCTTGGGTGGGAATGGCCTTATAAGAGGTTGGTTTTGGGTGGGAATGGCCTTATAAGAGGTTGGTCTTGGGTGGGAATGGCCTTATAAGAGGTTGGTCTTGGGTGGGAGTGGCCTTATAAGAGGTTGGTTTTGGGTGGGAGTGGCCTTATAAGAGGTTGGTCTTGGGTGGGAATGGCCTTATAAGAGGTTGGTTTTGGGTGGGAATGGCTTTATAAGAGGTTGGTCTTGGGTGGGAATGGCCTTATAAGAGGGGACTACTGTACCAAAATGTCCATTAGTAGGTACAGGGTACATCTCGTTCTTGGAATTATTTGAAGTATAAATTCATTAAAGTTATTGATATACAGAAGTATTTCATCCACTTGACTACAATATAACTTTGCACAAGAACAATCATTGATTTGAAAATTACCCTTTAAAGCTTTGAAAATCATTTTTATGCATGAATCATCCTCGCTGATTAAACAGATTATGAAATGTTTTATTATATTAATTTATATAGATGAAACCTAATTGTTTTGGTCATAAATTAGAATTAATTTGAAAATACTGTTCAGTAGAAACATTAAATCTTTGATATTTTTAATTATGACAGAAGAGCAGTAACTATGCCCAAGTTATAATATCCTTTAATTCTGTAGGATTTTACTGTAAAAAGGGTTATCTCCCTTTGATTTTTTTTAAAAAGAAAGATTATCTCCCTTTGCTATATTGTTTGGTAACCATAGTTATGAGAAGAATTATTGAGTAACATACTAAGATGATCTGTCCTCGTCCCTCTTTGGTCCTGGTTTACCAAGTTTCTTCCTTAATTCTTCTTTTAATTCTTCTATCTCTTTCTCTGTCTGAAATTGTACAATTCAATAACTGTAACCACATGTCATATATTACAAGAAGTGAGCAGAGCAAAAAGCATTATGGGTTGAGATCAAAACTTACAATGAACACTTTTGTGTCCTTATTACAGGAAGTGAGCAGTCAGCAAAAAAGCATTGTGGGTTGAGATCAAAACTTACAGTGAACACCATTGTGTCCTTATTACAGGAAGTGAGCAGTCAGCAAAAAAGCATTGTGGGTTGAGATCAAAACTTGTAGTGAAAACTACCATGTAGTAATTAAAGGAAGTGAGCAGAGTAAAAGTCCTTATGGGTCGAGTTCATAGCTTATTGTGAACAAAAGTGAGCCAATTAATTATCAATTATTAAGATTCACAGTATAAACAGCCCATGTTTGTCTTAATTGGAAGAGAAATAAGTTAATTTCATAAAGTTTTGCTTTCGATTATTAAAAATAATAAAAAGGGTTGATAATTTGCAAATAATCGAGAGAGAATTTGAATGTAATTAAGTGAACATGAAGAAAATCCATTTATTACTTAAGTAAAAGTGAAAAGTTAAGGAACATAATTTTGATTATTGCTGTTTTGCATCTGACGGTCACTGTGAGGTCTTCAGTTGTGAGCATAACTTGTATATCAAATAGTGTGAAAAGTTATTCCAAGTAGATGAAACTTCATTTATTTTCAAAGAAAGTTGTTCACTAGCAAATGCTTAATTTGTATCAAATCATGCCCTGAATAGATATAGCATAGCTGAGGCACCTAATTGACTAGTGTGGTGAAAGACATCTGGCCTTGTGATCATAAAACTTTTCAAATAAGTTTTGTTCTTGTACTTCAAAAACACAAAATGAGAACACTGCATATTTTATATATAGTGTTCTGATTGGACAATTTTTGAGTACGAGTATGTGTAATATGTTCATCAATATTTACTAATAATTCTTGCATTTAATCGTTTCGTCATACTTCATTTTCTATTTTAATTGATGTCATAAGGTGACAACGTCATGGCATTAGAACTTTGACTGCAGAGAAGAAAATTGAACGTGCTTAGTCGATACTTCACATAGTATCCAATCAAACTTGCTCTATTGAAGAGCCAACTTTGCTGGTTCTATTTATGGAAATAATGTGTGGCCGTCGTGGTTGTGATCGTATGTTGGTTGAATTTACAACTACCTATGTAATCAGTGCCTATCACCACTAAAGTTGTGTGTGTTTGAAACCCACTCATGGCAAGGTGTACTCTATACAGCATTATGTGATAAAGTTTGTCAGTGGCATGCGGCAGATCAGTGTTTTTTTCCGAAATATTATTCATAGTGGCACTAATAACCCATAAGCCTTAACCCTTTATGGAAATACCCAAACAATACAGCTTTATATAAAAGAACATGTGACAATGACAAATCAGAAACCTTTAAAAAATATCGTAAAATAATAATGATAAAATACCAGTAGCCACACATTGTATTATCTGTTTGCTATTAAAACTAGAGGCTCAGTGGGCTGAGCCTGTGTCGCTCACCTTTCATTCTGCTTTGAGGAAACTTAATACAGAACCTTCCATAGGTGCTTCCCACCAAATTTCCGTTCATTTGGCTAAGCAGTTTCAGAGAAGATTTTTATAAATCGACCAACCAGAAACAAGAATTGTCTATGGCAGCAATGTTTGTTAATGGATCGGGAAAAAATTAGCCAACTTTATAGAGTACCTTCCATATATGTTTCCTACAAAGTTTCGGTTCATTTGGCTAAGCAGTTTCAAAGAAGAAGATTTTTAGAAATTGACCAATCAGAGACAAGCATTGCCTATGGTGGCCATGTTTGTTAATGGTTGGGGACAAAATGAGCAATCTACATAGAGTACCTTCCAAAGATGCTTCCTACCAAGTTTCGGCTTATTTGGCTAAGCGGTTTCAGAGGAGAAGATTTTTTAGAAATCGACCAATCAGAAACAAGAACTGCCTGTGGTGGCCATGTTTGTTAATGGATCGGGACAAATTGAGCAATCTTCACAGAGGATCTGCCATAGATGTTTCCCACCAAGTTTCGGTTCATTTGGCCAAACAGTTTCAGAGGAGAAGATTTTTTAGAAATCAACCAATCAGAAATAAGAATTGTCTGTTGTGGCTATGTTTGTTAACGGATCGGGACAAAATGAGTAATCTTTACAGAGGACCTTCCATAGATGCTTCCTACCAAGTTTCAGTTCATTTGGCCAAGTGGTTTCAGAGGAGAAGATTTTTTAGAAATCGACCAATCAGAAACAAGAACTGCCTGTGGTGGCCATGTTTGTTAATGGATCGGGACAAATTGAGCATTCTTCACAGAGGATCTGCCATAGATGTTTCCCACCAAGTTTCGGTTCATTTGGCCAAACAGTTTCAGAGGAGAAGATTTTTTAGAAATCAACCAATCAGAAACAAGAATTGTCTGTTGCGGCCATGTTTGTTAACGGATCGGGACAAAATGAGTAATTTTACAGAGGATCTTCCATAGATGCTTCCTACCAAGTTTCAGTTCATTTGGCCAAGTGGTTTCAGAGGAGAAGATTTTTTTAAATCAGCCAATCAGAAACAAAAATTGCCTGTGGCGGCCATGTTTGTAAATGGATCGGAACGAAATGAGCAAACATTATAGAGGACCTTCCATAGATGCTTCCTACCAAGTTTCAGTTCATTTGGCTAAGGGGTTTCAGAGGAGAAGATTAAAATGTCAAAAGTTAATGGACGACAGACGACGGACGCCAAGTGATGGCAAAAGCTCACATTACCTTTGGCAAGGTGAGCTAAAAAAAGGTTAAAAATAGTTCAGTTTAAAAAGAAACGGGTGTCTATTTGTTTTTAAACAAAGAGATGAATCAGAATAACAAATAATTCTTGAAATCTTGTTTTTGTCCATGTCCAGCTGTCAGAATTGATTTTTTTTTTTTTTTTTTATATTAAAAATTGCCAATATTCAATGTTTTATACTAATAAAATGTTCTGAACAAGAAGCCTGGTTTAAAAAATATGCTATAATGTCGTAATTAGTGAAAAGAATTTGAATGTCTGTTGGTGAAATCGCCTTTAACACACTTAATTATAAGTCGGCTTCTTTTCCGAAGTTTACCGGACACTGATAACTGCTATAAATAACCAGAAAGCATGTTGTAGGTAAATATTGGTTAGAATTAATATAATTTAAGAAATATATATATGAAATTGGATCCCGGGGTAATCAGTTAATATTATATAATGGTATTCAGTAAGAATGACACTTAAGATCGAAAATATGTGATGAAATCAATAAAAACAAACCCAAACTCTGCAAAGGGGCCCGATAAAGGGAAAATTGTAAACAAATTGTATTGCATATTATTGACAACACTTCAGTTGTCTTGATTATATTTTTTTAGAAAAAAACATACATGAAGTTCATTATTTTAGTTTCTAATTTAAAAAGAGATATCACCTAGCGTTTTCTCCTGAGAAAAAGAATATATAAAAAACTACGATGCAATTCTGTCAAAATACGATTCGGCCGAAAAAAGATACTAAATTATGCTTACGTGTTGAAAAATGGAGTAGGTCTGTATAACATTTTTTTTTAATTTTTACACAAAGCCTCCTTTGTGTCGTTTTCGCATAGGATCCATCAATATTTTTATTTATAACATGTACTTTTTTCAGCAAACAATTTCGCACATGTGCAAACGCTTTACCGAATGAGGTCACTGTGTAGGTCATCAATGGTCATATGATCATATTCATGAATATATGAATATTATGCAGGTAAACATTGAATAAAACATCAAATATTGGCAACTTTTAAAATAAAAAAAAATGAATTTCTGACAGCTTGTATGCCTTTAAAATATTAATGACTGCATTTTAAAATAACATGTATAGAAAAAAACTGTCATATAATCATATATCTGTTTCTGATGAGTAGTCAAGTTGATCAAATTTATTCAAACAACATTTTTTCCTCTTAAATTGAGTTTTTAAAAACTTTTGTATGAATTATTTATCATATATTTAGCACTGAAAGAACTGTTTTGTTTCTATTACGGAAGATGGAGGATATAAATTATAAATGATATAAACTCTTAATCAAAGTACATTTTCAGATGGGTGCAGATTTAACACCAACAATTCAACATATAAAGTAAATGAAAAGAAATCCATGTGCACACATATTTTTGTGTCCATTCTTTTTTTTCTGGTTTACAAATAAAACATTTTTGTGATATTGGATGTCTTATGGAAGGGGAGATAACTGCCCACCTGTACATGTAGGTGTGATATTGGGTGTCTAATGGAAGGGGAGATAACTGCTCACCTGTTGGTGTGATATTGGATATCTAATGGAAGGGGAGATAACTGCTACTGCTCACCTGTTGGTGTGCTATTGGGTGTCTAATGGAAGGGGAGATAACTGCTCACCTAGCCTGTTGGTGTGATATTGGATGTCTAATGGAAGGGGAGATAACTGCTCACCTGTCGGTGTGATATTGGGCATCAAATGGAAGGGGAGATAACTGATCACCTGTTGGTGTGATATTGGGTGTCTAATGGAAGGGGAGATAACTGCTCACCTGTTGGTGCATTTTCATGTGATCATCCAACTGGTTATAAATCGTGTCCATAAGAACCTTGGCATCTTTTTCTTTCTTTGTTGCTTCTAATTTTTTCAAGTCTGTCTTTATTTCAAGATTCTTCCTTTCAGTTTCGTCAATAACAGCATGCAACCTCTGTAGGAATAAATAAATAAAATTGACCAGTTGTGAATAACTGCCTTTTTGGCTAAAAACTAGTCTCTCGGTAGGAATATAAAATTGGCCAGTTATAGATAACAGCGAAATCAGTCTCTTTGTAGGAATATGTAATTGACCAGTTATGGATAAAAGCCTTTTTAGCTGTAGATGCGAGTCTCTCTGTGGGAATATGAAATTGACCAGATATGAATAACTGCCTTTTTGGTTATAGAAACCAGTCTATCTGTAGGAATATAAAATTGACCAATTATGAATGTTATTCATACTGCCTTTTTTTGGCTAGAAATCACTCTCTCTGTATGAATATGAAATTTACCAGTTATGAATAACTGCCTTTTTAGCTAGAAACCAGTCTCTCTACAGCAAGAAACCAGTCATCTGTCTATAGCAAGAAACCAGTCATCTGTCTATAGCAAGAAACCAGTCATCTGTCTATAGCAAGAAACCAGTCATCTGTCTATAGCAAGAAACCAGTCATCTGTCTATAGCAAGAAACCAGTCATCTGTCTATAGCAAGAAACCAGTCATCTGTCTATAGCAAGAAACCAGTCATCTGTCTATAGCAAGAAACCAGTCATCTGTCTACAGCAAGAAACCATTACTGGTACTCCAGCTTTTCAATAAAGGGAAAATATACATTCCCATCAAACAATATCATGTAAAATTAATATTTAAACTGCTCAGTAAAATAAAAACAGTTAAAATGAGATAATTCTTATCAATAGAAGAATGAAGACATGATAATGAATATTTGATCCCCATTAGGACTTTGATCTTTGATCACAACAGAATATACTGGTAATCTGTTTCTCTAAAGATTTCAACTAGTACAAAAAATTTCATAAAAGAGATAATTTAATATGTTCTTTCTATAACAATGTGTCGAGGGAACATTGTGAATTTACTAGTTAAGGTTGTTTGATTTCATAGAAAAACATTTAAATTATTTAAGAATTTGTGCATTAAAATTTCATAGAAAAACATTTAAATTATTTAAGAATTTGTGCATTAACGAAACAATCTACAGTATATACTTCAAAGTGTTGGATACGCTTTCGCTACACTACTGACTACCTTTGAATGACAATTCTATATATATTTTTGACAAAAAAGTTAATAATTCAAGACTTCTCTGTATAAATACAAAAATATTTTCAAGGCCAAATAACTAAATAAATCATGTTGTTTGGCAGTTTATTAGCCAAAAAAACCCCCTAACATCTAACAACAAAAAATCTAGGCTTTTGGAAGTTTGATGTTTCGAAATTAATGACTATACACAGATTCAGAACAAGTACTGTTTATTCCATGCGATAAATATTGTTGTTATAGCGGACCCACTGTTAGTTTACCCATGTTTCAATTGGTATTGTGTAAGGAGTTTAAAAAACTGCAAATGGAACTCATCTATTGAATGAATACAATTGCCTTTGTTTACAGGTGAATCCTATTGTTGGACATTTAAACTTCTTATTGTATGACTGGAAGAGAGAAGTCAATCACCCATTGATTACAACTCCCCAGAAAAAAATTCAACTCATCTTGTATATAATATATAGATGTATATGTACATGACCTATAGAAAGAAATACTATCATTACCGTTGCATAAGGTGCATTGGTGCATAATGCGCACCCCCTCTTGGCCTTGAAATCTCCAGAAAAAAACTAGTTGGTGTCTATAATGCCATTTTAAGTCTATTTTTGACATTAGAGAAATAGGAAAAACTTTAATTTTGAAAATTATTTGTCACAAGTAATAAGATTCATTCTGTTTGCAAATAATCTGGATATATGGTTAAATATGTGTATTGAGAAAACAAAACAAAAAAACTTGGGTTTTTAATTAAATTGTTATCTAAAATCAAACATTATTCAGGGGCCACCGTGGTCATGATCATATGGTAGTTGGATTTACAACTACCTATACAATCAGTGCATATCACCACTAAAGTTGTGAGTTTGAATCCCACACATGGTGAGGTGTACTCGATACAACATTATGTGATAAAGTTCATCAGTGACTTGCGGCAGGTCTGTGGTTTCTCCAGGTACTCTGGTTTCCTTTACCAATAAAACTGACAGCCACGATATAGCTGAAATATTGTTGACAGTGGCATTAAACATCATTCAACAAATGTAGGGTTTCTAATTACAGTAACCATGTTAGAGGGAATATTGAGAAAAAGGAAAATCATTATGGAAAAAAAAAATAAGGTACAAATTTTAATCAGAAAAATAATAAATGCAAATAACATGAACTCCTACAAAAAACTTTATATGATTTTAATGAATATATCCACAATGCTTAAAGATGTTTTACAATTTTTCAAAGGTTACTCCATCAATGATAGCATCACAAATTGTTGTTCGAGTATGGTCAAAAGTAGTCACTGTCTGATCTTAATATTTGCTTAATGATGGAATGTGTTAAGTTGAGGATGGTATGGAGGTTGAAATTTTAGAACAACTCCAGTCTGCATTAGTAATTGAGGCAAATAATTATTTACCATAATAGACTTAAAAATGGCATTATAGACAAACTATTTTTTTTCTGGAGATTTCAAGACCAAGAGGGGCATTATATGCACCAATGCACCTTATGCAATGGTAATGATAGTATTTCTTTCTATAGGTCATGTACATATACATCTATACATATATAAGATGAGTTGAATTTTTTTCTGAGGAGTTTTAATCAATGAGTGATTGACTTCTCTCTTCCAGTCATACAATAAGGTGTCAAACCACTAATTCACCAATCAGAGCTTAGAACATATACGAAAGTAGTCCCTTTTCAAGAAAAAAGTTCTTTTCACTTTGTAGCATTGTGAAAACTACTGAATGGAATGGATTAATTAAAATTGATAATTGAAGTTATATATAGGGATTATTTTGAGCCCAAATTTGATGGATTTAGTTGTATTTTAATACCTCTATGGATGATTTCATTCATGACCTATAAATACTGAATTTCTTGGGGATGACCGTGCTATTTTTAGAGTAGGTGTTTTCCGTAGCACGGCATTTCACTGCAAGATTTTAAACATGCCCTGATATTTTGACAGAACGTAGAGGAATCATGTACGTTTCAGAAAATATATGGTCTTGGAAAGGTTAAACTTAAGATAAAATGGCCAGGTAGGCTCGAAAAAACACAAATTTAGTAGAAAACCTTAAAGAAATTAATTAGTGGTTAAATGTCCAACAATAGGATTCACCTATAAACAAAGGCAATTGTATTCCTTCAATAGATCAGTTCCAATTGCAGTTTTTTAAACCCCTAATACAATACCAATTGAAACATGTGTAAACTAACAGTGGGTCCGCTATAAATAACTAAACAAATCTGCTTTCCTGATTGATCAAAATCATAATTTTGCAATATAGATTGGGGAAATCCTGATGACGTTTGCTTTAAATCAAATGTTTTGATTGGATGGTGTATTTTTATGAATCAATCGAAACTCCTTTAACATTAACATCATTAAAACACAATTGTTGACACAATATTTATCAACCCAAGAAGTGATAATCACACCCCAGCTGTTGGCCTCGGTCATTATCACTTCTTCTGGGTTGATAAATCATTGTGTCAACCTTATCAAAAGTCATTAATTGTATACTATAATAGGACATTCTATTCCATTCCATATGTATAATGTAGCCATCTCCAGGACTGTCTATTTATATACAAAAAAAATGTATGTGTTTAATGTCGTTACTTTAATGACCTTCTATATATTCCATGTGTTTAATGTGTTTATCTAAAATACTGTCCACTTATTCTATGTGCTTAATGTGGCTAACTTAAGAATGGTCTATTTATTCTATGTGTTTACTGTGGCTATCTTAAGGACTTTCTATATATTCCATGTGTTTAATGTGGATATCTTAAGGACTTTCTATATATTCCATGTGTTTAATGTGGATATCTTAAGGACTTTCTATATATTCCATGTGTTCAATGTGGATATCTTAAGGACTTTCTATATATTCCATGTGTTTAATGTGGATATCTTAAGGACTTTCTATATATTCCATGTGTTTAATGTGGCTATATATATTCCATGTGTTTAATGTGGCTATATATATTCCATGTGTTTAATGTGGCTATATATATTCCATGTGTTTAATGTGGCTATCTTAAAGGACTTTCTATATATTCCATGTGTTTAATGTGGCTATCTTAAGGACTTTCTATATATTCCATGTGTTTAATGTGGATATCTTAAGGACTTTCTATATATTCCATGTGTTCAATGTGGATATCTTAAGGACTTTCTATATATTCCATGTGTTTAATGTGGATATCTTAAGGACTTTCTATATATTCCATGTGTTTAATGTGGATATCTTAAGGACTTTCTATATATTCTATGTCTTTAATGTGGATATCTTAAGGACTTTCTATATATTCCATGTGTTTAATGTGGATATCTTAAGGATTTTCTATATATTCCATGTGTTTAATGTGGATATCTTAAGGACTTTCTATATATTCTATGTGTTTAATGTGGATATCTTAAGGATTTTCTATATATTCCATGTGTTTAATGTGAATATCTTAAGGACTTTCTATATATTCTATGTCTTTAATGTGGATATCTTAAGGACTTTCTATATATTCCATGTGTTTAATGTGGATATCTTAAGGACTTTCTATATATTCTATGTCTTTAATGTGGATATCTTAAGGACTTTCTATATATTCCATGTGTTTAATGTGGATATCTTAAGGATTTTCTATATATTCCATGTGTTTAATGTGGATATCTTAAGGACTTTCTATATATTCTATGTCTTTAATGTGGATATCTTAAGGACTTTCTATATATTCCATGTGTTTAATGTGGATATCTTAAGGATTTTCTATATATTCCATGTGTTTAATGTGGATATCTTAAGGACTTTCTATATATTCTATGTCTTTAATGTGGATATCTTAAGGACTTTCTATATATTCTATGTCTTTAATGTGGATATCTTAAGGACTTTCTATATATTCCATGTGTTTAATGTGGATATCTTAAGGACTTTCTATATATTCCATGTGTTTAATGTGGATATCTTAAGGACTTTCTATATATTCCATGTGTTTAATGTGGATATCTTAAGGACTTTCTATATATTTCATGTGTTTAATGTGGCTATCTTAAGGACTTTCTATATATTCCATGTGTTTAATGTGGATATCTTATGGACTTTCTATATATTCTATGTCTTTAATGTGGATATCTTAAGGACTTTCTATATATTCCATGTGCTTAATGTGGATATCTTACGGACTTTCTATATATTCTATGTCTTTAATGTGGATATCTTAAGGACTTTCTATATATTCCATGTGTTCAATGTGGATATCTTAAGGACTTTCTATATATTCCATGTCTTTAATGTGGATATCTTAAGGACTTTCTATATATTCTATGTCTTTAATGTGGATATCTTAAGGACTTTCTATATATTCCATGTGTTTAATGTGGATATCTTAAGGACTTTCTATATATTCCATGTGTTTAATGTGGATATCTTATGGACTTTCTATATATTCTATGTCTTTAATGTGGATATCTTAAGGACTTTCTATATATTCCATGTGTTTAATGTGGATATCTTAAGGACTTTCTATATATTCCATGTGTTTAATGTGGATATCTTAAGGACTTTCTATATATTCCATGTGTTTAATGTGGATATCTTAAGGACTTTCTATATATTCCATGTCTTTAATGTGGATATCTTAAGGACTTTCTATATATTCCATGTGTTTAATGAGGATATCTTAAGGACTTTCTATATATTCCATGTGTTTAATGTGGATATCTTAAGGACTTTCTATATATTCCATGTGTTTAATGTGGCTATTTTAAGGACTTTCTATATATTCCATGTCTTTAATGTGGATATCTTAAGGACTTTCTATATATTCCATGTGTTTAATGTGGCTATTTTAAGGACTTTCTATATATTCCATGTCTTTAATGTGGATATCTTAAGGACTTTCTATATATTCCATGTGTTTAATGTGGATATCTTAAGGACTTTCTATATATTCCATGTGTTTAATGTGGCTATCTTAAGGACTTTCTGTTTATTTATGTGTTTAATCTGGCTCCCTTTATGACAGTCAATATATCTGATGTGTTTAATGTGGCTATGTGAACATATGCTTGTTAAACCTAATATTAAAGCCTGCTCCCTTCCTTTGGATAATTTATTACTTACAACTACATATTACTTCTTCCTTTAGGAATAAATATGCTATACTGTTTATTCCATTATAAATAAATATTGTAATATTGTTGGAATAAATATATATAATGTAATATTCATTCAAGTCGGAACAGATGCTATGGCGGAAATTCTATCACATCACAGCTATACTAAGGACTGCATATTTATATTGGTGCAAAATTCAAAATTTTTAACTAAAAATATGATTTCAATATACAGGGTACAAAGGATACATATCACTGCAGCTAATACTAAAACTAATAAACAAGCACAAATAATCTTAGCAAATCTATCTACGTGTCACACCATACCAATATCTCACAGTTTTCTCCATCAAATTCATCACCACTGCTCTCATCAGACTTTGTAAGAAAAAACAATTAAAATAAACAGAAAATTTATTCCATAATCAGAGGTCTCCTTGTTGAGGGGTTTGAAAATGCAAAATATCATTGATGGTTCCCTGTCTATGATGAGTCAATGAAACGAAGAACATCAGATCCTCCTTAACTGGATCAATAAACCATTTGCCAGTTTCTGACTTGATTATAAAATCATGCACTTTTGACATTTTTTTATTTGAGTTATTTCGCTTATTGAGGATGAAATGTTTCCTGTTCCAAGCAAGAGCCACGGAGAGCAGAAAGAATTTGAGTATAATTTTCTTAAAGAGCCACGGAGAGCAGAAAGAATTTGAGCATAATTTTCTTAAATGTATAGATATTTGAACCTTGTAAAAAATCAACAGAGGTTAATTTTAAGGAAAATAAAAAATTCACATTCCGTTTCAACAATTAAATTTTATATTCGGAGAATGATAAAAATATATGTTATTTTGGTTGATCATTGCATGAAATGGACACTTTTGTTCTGCTGAAAGGGAAACATCTCCTACAAAAACATGGTAAAAGTGTATAATAAAGTCGGAAACTGGAAAATCGTCTATTTGCACAATTGACAATAAAAATCAACCCTACAATTAAATATGATGGATGCCATTTACAGCTTTTACTGTTTATACATTGCAAAAAATGCATTCCAAGTAATATTTTTTGCTTGATTGATTGATTGGTGTTTAAAACAAACTTTAGCAGTACATGTATTTGCAACCCTATAACAACTATCAGTGTTGATTTTCCACTTAAGATTTTTAGTCAATCTCGTTACTACGTTTTAGAAATCAAATAAACTAGGAGTTTCTTATATGTTCTTAAGGAAAGAGGAGTTTCTCATATGCTCTTAAGGAATGTGGGGTTTAGATAAGACAACAATGAATCATAAACAATGAATGTTAAAAAAATTAACAAACATTATTGTACGCATGTTATAAATAGACTGTGTAGTATGTCTGTCCAGCACAAATTGATCCCCGTGTGACATTCAGTCTTATCAAACAGGATTCTGGAAGCAGCATATATATTGATAGTATTTGAAGTGACAAATAGACAATATCAAGACATTTACTTGTGAAATATTCCCTTTAAAATTATCTGATCAAAAACAGTGCAGTTATTTTTGTTTTAGGCGCTAACATATATTCTGATAAATTTAATCATTATTTCTAAAAGTCCATGTTTTCCATTATCAGTTAAATATTAATTATGTCTAAAATATCACGTTTTTCTTTCTCTCGTAATACTTTTATGTAATATTTGAATAAAAACAAATTGGTCATTAGTGTAGAGGATTGGACACAAGTAGCATATATACCACCATCCTACAAATTAGTAATATTGGTAATTAAATGATTTCCTGTAAAATTTTGGGAATATATATATTCACCAATCCTTAACTAAATTTGCTGTGTCCACATTTAGAAAATGTAAACAGCTACAAAAGAAATATAACCATCCAATACCAATAAGGCAAACAAAATCCCACACAATTTTTTTTTTGCAGTTGATGTAAAAAAAAAAAAACAACCTAAAAACTATAAATATATACTAACAATTGTGAATTGATAAAGGAATCGAAGAAATTTATTAAAAATATTTTTATTTCTGTCTGAAACAAAGATATAATAGTTGAACACGCTGACCTTTGCCCTCCAAGTGGGCTGGTACCTCTCCAATTTTTCATACTGTTCCTTGTGTTCACTACAGAAATAACATGGCCCTGCAGTAGAATGGGAATGTGGCAAAGCTTCTGGATTTTGATTATTTTTTTTCACATGGACAGGCTTGACTTCAGCAGATTTTTTCTGTCTTGCTGACTGGACACTCATATTATCGCTGATCAAGTCGTCACCACCATATATAGAAACGCCATCAAGTGACTTGTTACAGTGGTGACATCTGTATTTTGACTGATGGACGTGAGGGAGGCTAACCTCACTCCCCATCTTAGAATGTCCTGAAACAATAAAAAAAAAAAAAATACTGAACAATGGCATCTTTTTAATCAACAAGGAATAAAAATTAATATGTGAAAAGAAATGCATTACAATATGAATATTTTTATTTGAAACCATTATTAGAAGGTCAGATATCTTGGGTTGTGTTGCCACCTCAACTCGCCTCTAAGAGAAATTTTGCAAGGTGGAAAAAGACTGCTTTTGGGCCCCAGGGACAGGCTGAGACTTCTCTCAAAATTGAGGATTTGAGTTGAAAATACCCCCCCAAAAAAATCAAATCAAAATAAAACGTCTATGGCTAAGGCTGTGGGGTCCTTCAGAGATTCACAGCCCCTTCTTGGCTCTCTGGAGCCCAGACTGATGTACCAGCAGACCCCCTCTCTCATAGGCCCTGCTTCTGTTATTGTTTTAAGTAAATGATTAGTGTCTACCTTTTATTGTTTTTAGTTGATTGTTCCACAACTTTTTAAATCAGAACAATCTACCCCTGTAGCTACAATTTGATTGTTAAACCAGTAAGTCTATATGTCACAGTAGTTATATACATATAAGATTGTTAAACCAGTAAGTCTATATGTCACAGTAGTTATATACATATAAGATTGTTAAACCAGTAAGTCTATATGTCACAATAGTTATATACATATCAGATTGTTAAACCAGTAAGTCTATATGTCACAGTAGTTATATACATATCAGATTGTTAAACCAGTCAGTCTATATGTCACAGTAGTTATATACATATAAGATTGTTAAACCAGTAAGTCTATATGTCACAGTAGTTATATACATATCAGATTGTTAAACCAGTAAGTCTATATGTCACAGTAGTTATATACATCTAAGATTGTTAAACCAGTAAGTCTATATGTCACAGTAGTTATATACATATAAGATTGTTAAACCAGTAAGTCTATATGTCACAGTAGTTATATACATATAAGATTGTTAAACCAGTAAGTCTATATGTCACAGTAGTTATATACATATAAGATTGTTAAACCAGTAAGTGTATATGTCACAGTAGTTATATACATATAAGATTGTTAAACCAGTAAGTGTATATGTCACAGTAGTTATATACATATAAGATTGTTAAACCAGTAAGTCTATATGTCACAGTAGTTATATACATATAAGATTGTTAAACTAGTAAGTCTATATGTCACAGTAGTTATATACATATAAGATTGTTAAACCAGTAAGTCTATATGTCACAGTAGTTATATACATATCAGATTGTTAAACCAGTAAGTCTATATGTCACAGTAGTTATATACATATAAGATTGTTAAACCAGTAAGTCTATATGTCACAGTAGTTATATACATATGATTGTTAAACCAGTAAGTCTATATGTCACAGTAGTTATATACATATCAGATTGTTAAACCAGTCAGTCTATATGTCACAGTAGTTATATACATATAAGATTGTTAAACCAGTAAGTCTATATGTCACAGTAGTTATATACATATAAGATTGTTAAACCAGTCAGTCTATATGTCACAGTAGTTATATACATATAAGATTGTTAAACCAGTAAGTCTATATGTCACAGTAGTTATATACATATAAGATTGTTAAACCAGTAAGTCTATATGTCACAGTAGTTATATACATATAAGATTGTTAAACCAGTAAGTCTATATGTCACAGTAGTTATATACATATAAGATTGTTAAACCAGTAAGTGTATATGTCACAGTAGTTATATACATATAAGATTGTTAAACCAGTAAGTGTATATGTCACAGTAGTTATATACATATAAGATTGTTAAACCAGTAAGTCTATATGTCACAGTAGTTATATACATATAAGATTGTTAAACTAGTAAGTCTATATGTCACAGTAGTTATATACATATAAGATTGTTAAACCAGTAAGTCTATATGTCACAGTAGTTATATACATATCAGATTGTTAAACCAGTAAGTCTATATGTCACAGTAGTTATATACATATAAGATTGTTAAACCAGTAAGTCTATATGTCACAGTAGTTATATACATATGATTGTTAAACCAGTCAGTCTATATGTCACAGTAGTTATATACATATCAGATTGTTAAACCAGTCAGTCTATATGTCACAGTAGTTATATACATATAAGATTGTTAAACCAGTAAGTCTATATGTCACAGTAGTTATATACATATAAGATTGTTAAACCAGTAAGTCTATATGTCACAGTAGTTATATACATATAAGATTGTTAAACCAGTAAGTCTATATGTCACAATAGTTATATACATATAAGATTGTTAAACCAGTAAGTCTATATGTCACAGTAGTTATATACATATCAGATTGTTAAACCAGTCAGTCTATATGTCACAGTAGTTATATACATATAAGATTGTTAAACCAGTAAGTCTATATGTCACAGTAGTTATATACATATAAGATTGTTAAACCAGTAAGTCTATATGTCACAGTAGTTATATACATATAAGATTGTTAAACCAGTAAGTCTATATGTCACAGTAGTTATATACATATAAGATTGTTAAACCAGTAAGTCTATATGTCACAATAGTTATATACATATAAGATTGTTAAACCAGTAAGTCTATATGTCACAGTAGTTATATACATATAAGATTGTTAAACCAGTAAGTCTATATGTCACAGTAGTTATATACATATAAGATTGTTAAACCAGTAAGTCTATATGTCACAGTAGCTATATACATATAAGATTGTTAAACCAGTACGTCTATATGTCACAATAGTTATATACATATAAGATTGTTAAACCAGTAAGTCTATATGTCACAGTAGTTACATACATATAAGATTGTTAAACCAGTAAGTCTATATGTCACAGTAGTTATATACATATAAGATTGTTAAACCAGTAAATCTATATGTCACAGTAGTTATATACATATAAGATTGTTAAACCAGTAAGTCTATATGTCACAGTAGTTATATACATATAAGATTGTTAAACCAGTAAGTCTATATGTCACAATAGTTATATACATATAAGATTGTTAAACCAGTAAGTCTATATGTCAGAGTAGTTATATACATATAAGATTGTTAAACCAGTAAGTCTATATGTCACAGTAGTTATATACATATAAGATTGTTAAACCAGTAAGTCTATATGTCACAGTAGTTATATACATATAAGATTGTTAAACCAGTAAGTCTATATGTCACAATAGTTATATACATATAAGATTGTTAAACCAGTAAGTCTATATGTCACAGTAATTATATACATATAAGATTGTTAAACCAGTAAGTCTATATGTCACAGTAGTTATATACATATAAGATTGTTAAACCAGTAAGTCTATATGTCACAATAGTTATATACATATCAGATTGTTAAACCAGTAAGTCTATATGTCACAGTAGTTATATACATATCAGATTGTTAAACCAGTCAGTCTATATGTCACAGTAGTTATATACATATAAGATTGTTAAACCAGTAAGTCTATATGTCACAGTAGTTATATACATATCAGATTGTTAAACCAGTAAGTCTATATGTCACAGTAGTTATATACATATAAGATTGTTAAACCAGTAAGTCTATATGTCACAGTAGTTATATACATATAAGATTGTTAAACCAGTAAGTCTATATGTCACAGTAGTTATATACATATAAGATTGTTAAACCAGTAAGTCTATATGTCACAGTAGTTATATACATATAAGATTGTTAAACCAGTAAGTGTATATGTCACAGTAGTTATATACATATAAGATTGTTAAACCAGTAAGTGTATATGTCACAGTAGTTATATACATATAAGATTGTTAAACCAGTAAGTCTATATGTCACAGTAGTTATATACATATAAGATTGTTAAACTAGTAAGTCTATATGTCACAGTAGTTATATACATATAAGATTGTTAAACCAGTAAGTCTATATGTCACAGTAGTTATATACATATCAGATTGTTAAACCAGTAAGTCTATATGTCACAGTAGTTATATACATATAAGATTGTTAAACCAGTAAGTCTATATGTCACAGTAGTTATATACATATGATTGTTAAACCAGTAAGTCTATATGTCACAGTAGTTATATACATATCAGATTGTTAAACCAGTCAGTCTATATGTCACAGTAGTTATATACATATAAGATTGTTAAACCAGTAAGTCTATATGTCACAGTAGTTATATACATATAAGATTGTTAAACCAGTCAGTCTATATGTCACAGTAGTTATATACATATAAGATTGTTAAACCAGTAAGTCTATATGTCACAGTAGTTATATACATATAAGATTGTTAAACCAGTAAGTCTATATGTCACAGTAGTTATATACATATAAGATTGTTAAACCAGTAAGTCTATATGTCACAGTAGTTATATACATATAAGATTGTTAAACCAGTAAGTGTATATGTCACAGTAGTTATATACATATAAGATTGTTAAACCAGTAAGTGTATATGTCACAGTAGTTATATACATATAAGATTGTTAAACCAGTAAGTCTATATGTCACAGTAGTTATATACATATAAGATTGTTAAACTAGTAAGTCTATATGTCACAGTAGTTATATACATATAAGATTGTTAAACCAGTAAGTCTATATGTCACAGTAGTTATATACATATCAGATTGTTAAACCAGTAAGTCTATATGTCACAGTAGTTATATACATATAAGATTGTTAAACCAGTAAGTCTATATGTCACAGTAGTTATATACATATGATTGTTAAACCAGTAAGTCTATATGTCACAGTAGTTATATACATATCAGATTGTTAAACCAGTCAGTCTATATGTCACAGTAGTTATATACATATAAGATTGTTAAACCAGTAAGTCTATATGTCACAGTAGTTATATACATATAAGATTGTTAAACCAGTAAGTCTATATGTCACAGTAGTTATATACATATAAGATTGTTAAACCAGTAAGTCTATATGTCACAGTAGTTATATACATATAAGATTGTTAAACCAGTAAGTCTATATGTCACAATAGTTATATACATATAAGATTGTTAAACCAGTAAGTCTATATGTCACAGTAGTTATATACATATCAGATTGTTAAACCAGTCAGTCTATATGTCACAGTAGTTATATACATATAAGATTGTTAAACCAGTAAGTCTATGTCACAGTAGTTATATACATATAAGATTGTTAAACCAGTAAGTCTATATGTCACAGTAGTTATATACATATAAGATTGTTAAACCAGTAAGTCTATATGTCACAGTAGTTATATACATATAAGATTGTTAAACCAGTAAGTCTATATGTCACAATAGTTATATACATATAAGATTGTTAAACCAGTAAGTCTATATGTCACAGTAGTTATATACATATAAGATTGTTAAACCAGTAAGTCTATATGTCACAGTAGTTATATACATATAAGATTGTTAAACCAGTAAGTCTATATGTCACAGTAGTTATATACATATAAGATTGTTAAACCAGTACGTCTATATGTCACAATAGTTATATACATATAAGATTGTTAAACCAGTAAGTCTATATGTCACAGTAGTTACATACATATAAGATTGTTAAACCAGTAAGTCTATATGTCACAGTAGTTATATACATATAAGATTGTTAAACCAGTAAATCTATATGTCACAGTAGTTATATACATATAAGATTGTTAAACCAGTAAGTCTATATGTCACAGTAGTTATATACATATAAGATTGTTAAACCAGTAAGTCTATATGTCACAATAGTTATATACATATAAGATTGTTAAACCAGTAAGTCTATATGTCAGAGTAGTTATATACATATAAGATTGTTAAACCAGTAAGTCTATATGTCACAGTAGTTATATACATATAAGATTGTTAAACCAGTAAGTCTATATGTCACAGTAGTTATATACATATAAGATTGTTAAACCAGTAAGTCTATATGTCACAATAGTTATATACATATAAGATTGTTAAACCAGTAAGTCTATATGTCACAGTAGTTATATACATATAAGATTGTTAAACCAGTAAGTCTATATGTCACAGTAGTTATATACATATAAGATTGTTAAACCAGTAAGTCTATATGTCACAATAGTTATATACATATAAGATTGTTAAACCAGTAAGTCTATATGTCACAGTAGTTATATACATATAAGATTGTTAAACCAGTAAGTCTATATGTCACAATAGTTATATACATATAAGATTGTTAAACCAGTAAGTCTATATGTCACAGTAGTTATATACATATAAGATTGTTAAACCAGTAAGTCTATATGTCACAGTAGTTATATACATATAAGATTGTTAAACCAGTAAGTCTATATGTCACAGTAGTTATATACATATAAGATTGTTAAACCAGTAAGTCTATATGTCACAGTAGTTATATACATATAAGATTGTTAAACCAGTAAGTCTATATGTCACAGTAGTTATATACATATAAGATTGTTAAACCAGTAAGTCTATATGTCACAGTAGTTATATACATATAAGATTGTTAAACCAGTAAGTCTATATGTCACAGTAGTTACATACATATAAGATTATTAAACCAGTAAGTCTATATGTCACAGTAGTTATATACATATAAGATTGTTAAACCAGTAAGTCTATATGTCACAGTAGTTATATACATATAAGATTGTTAAACCAGTAAGTCTATATGTCACAGTAGTTATATACATATAAGATTGTTAAACCAGTAAGTCTATATGTCACAGTAGTTATATACATATAAGATTGTTAAACCAGTAAGTCTATATGTCACAGTAGTTACATACATATAAGATTATTAAACCAGTAAGTCTATATGTCACAGTAGTTATATACATATAAGATTGTTAAACCAGTAAGTCTATATGTCACAGTAGTTATATACATATAAGATTGTTAAACCAGTAAGTCTATATGTCACAGTAGTTATATACATATAAGATTGTTAAACCAGTAAGTCTATATGTCACAGTAGTTATATACATATAAGATTGTTAAACCAGTAAGTCTATATGTCACAGTAGTTATATACATATAAGATTGTTAAACCAGTAAGTCTATATGTCACAGTAGTTACATACATATAAGATTGTTAAACCAGTAAGTCTATATGTCACAGTAGTTATATACATATAAGAGGCCGTCATGGTCATGATCTTATGGTAGTTGGATGTACAACTACCCGTGCAATTAGTGCCTATCACCACTAAAGTTGTGAGTTCGAACCCTGTTCATGGCGAGGTGTACAACATTATAGGAAAAAGTTTGTCGGTGACTTGCAACAGGTCAGTGGTTTTCTCGGGGTCGTACAGTTTCCTCCACCAATAAAACTGACTGCCATTCTTTACTAAAATATTGTTGATAATGGTGTTAAACATCATAAACCTGTATCCATATATGCAAATGTAACACTAAACGATTGATGACTCATTTTTTTTTTTTATATATCTGGTTTCTCACAAAGACCATTAAATCATTTTGATAATACAAATGTAAATCTATCAGCTATGACTTTTTCTATGGTGTGTTTATCTGTTTGTCCTTGGAAAATTACATATATATAACTGGTTTAACACTGTTACTACCCAGGACCTAGATTTCCATTAGATTCTTTCTTAAATCATTTCTATTTGTATTTCTTAAGTTAAAGCATGAGGTTTACCACATGAGTGGTTTGTGTTCTAATGTTTGGTTATATTGTTGACTATAATTATTTTTATCTTCTTATTTTCAACCACCATAAATGAATCTGAGCAACTCTAGACTTAACTAGAGAGGGCATGGATGTAACTGAACACGAAAAATAATCCATGTGAAACTAAAATTTTGTATTGCTGTTCTTCATCTCGCATTGTGTTCTAATGTTTGGTTATATTGTTGACTATAATTATTTATATCTTCTTATTTTCAACCACCATAAATGAATCTGAGCAACTCTAGACTTAACTAGAGAGGGCATGGATGTAACTGAACATGAAAAATAATCCATGTGAAACTAAAATTTTGTATTGCTGTTCTTCATCTCGCAGTCCATAATAATAATAATAATAATAATAAATACTTTATTTTAAGAGGGTAACACAGTTAACATAATGTTAATCTTCCCTGCGGCCCTCGAAGAATGCAAACAAATACAATAATACCAATGTCTTCAATGTGAGGTCTTTAATGATGTGCACAACTCCCAAGTGAGTGAGGTTGTCCCTTAGCTTCCAAACAATGCCTTCAAATTTAGATATATCTTAGATAAAGAAAATATCACATCAAAATTTTATCACAGCAACCTATATTTTATGCTTAAGTGACTGGTTCAGCTTTAGTTATTAAGGTACATGTCTTGAATAGGGTTACATGATACAATTCTAAAAATAGCTTTAAAATTTTTATTTATTATTTTTTCACATTAAAATTTAGGGAGGGGGGGGGGGGGTAGGAGTTATGGTGTTTAATGCAACTTTCAACAATATTTCAGCTATATCATGACGGTCAGATTTATTAGTGGAAGAAACCAAAGTACTCGGAGAAACCACCAACCTGCTACAGTCCACTGACAAACTATATCACATAATATTAGAATTTAACATTGGGTAGTAATGAAATGTTTATATAGAAGATTATGATTTTAATTAAGACATGTGATTTTATTTCTATTTCTTGCTGGTATGCAATGGCCTTGTACAAAAATAAACTTCAATGGTAAATCTTCGATCATTTATGAAAAATTTATTTGTTAGAAGGCTATATTTATTATCCTTTGTTGCATATGGTTTTTTATTCATGGATTAATCTTTTTTTTTTAAATGAGAGCAGAAATTGCTCTCATTTAAAAAAAATTCTGCAATTATTAATTTCATTTGTTGAAAAGGCAAGATCTGAATATATATAACTTGACAGATTTTTTAAAAGGCTTAAAATCCTTAATTATTTACAATATAATAAGCTTAACCAGTATAAATCTTGGATCATGGTAATTTAAAAGCCAAGACATATATATTCCCAAAACGATTTCTCACAAAGAAAACAGTAGAGGTTTCCAAAATATATTCTTTGTACACAAACATTTAACAAGTAGTTTGTTGTTTTGACGCATTAAGTTAGAATATGATAAGTAATAATGTTGAAAAAATATAAATTAGAAAATGTTATATCAGTTTTCGAAATTAGACTTTCGAATTTACAGGCCAGAAAACTTCAAAATTAGAATATTTATATAGATTGTATTGAAAAAATTTGGCAAAAGTCACTGGTCCGAATCAATTTTCACTGACCGTGGGCCACTGGACCACTGCTAAAGTCGATGACTGTTATATAATGATTAAAAAATATATTTCAGAGAGGGAGAGTTGGGATCACATTAACTGGTTTAACCCTCAACATTTTTGTGCCTCTTCCAATCCAAGACCTGGATTTCCAATGCCATATGTCATGGTTTTTCTTGTGTTCAATTGTTTGAGGTGACAGATGGTTTCTCATTTGTTGATATTGGTGGAATTGTTGACCATCATTGTTCATAATCATTTTGAAAAGAGTTCAAACAGCTGATGGTCAACCAATACCAACAAAAATAACTACCTCTCACCTCAAATCATTGAACCAAAAAAAAAAGATCATGATATATGCCGATGTAAATCTAGGTCCTTGGATCGGGACAAGCACAAATATGAGAGGGTTAACCAGGTTAATGTGATCCCAATATATACCATTGACAGTTGACTTAACAACAATTGCTTTGACTGAGCGAGGACATGTTTCTGTGGGTCACAATTGTAAATTTTCCATATTCATGCATAGTATTTCCATAAATTAAGACTGCAAATGCGTAATATTTTAATTATAAAAATAATTTAAGCAATAACAGATGGTAGGGAAATTAACTTTTTAACTTTAATTTTATAACAAACAATTTAATTATAAAATGAAATGACTATTTATACATGTCTGTCATGATGGGACACCGTCTTATTGTATTTTGTGCAATTGGTCAAACTTTTCTCCATCTTAAATTGTATGCCATGGACCTTATATTTACACAGACATTGTTTTATTCTATGTGTAGTGCATCATCAGAAATCAATGGCTGATCACGTTCTGATACTCTACTCGCCAGTAGAGAGTATCGGAAAGTGATCACATGTATTGTGCATTTGGGTAAAATTTTCTTCATTCTTAAATGTACATCCTTATCTACTAGGAAATTGCTGTAGTCTTTTGTGTAGTACGGAATTGATTAAAACTTGAAATATTTTGTGCATGACAGACTATTTCATACTTCAGCCCTCGATTCATTTTCATTATTGCTAATTTCAAATCGCTCTTGTCAATTAATGTTACAGATATCTTGGATAGTACTGTCTTGTTTGTAATTGTTATTTAGTTGTGATGTCAAGCACATTGATGACATTTCCTGCTACCTCACACAAAGATGTAGTTTTTTATTGGTTATAAGCACAGGCCTTTTCACTCATTTTGGGAGTTGAGTTTACTGCCAATTTTTTTGAAGATCTCACAGTGGATGGGAGATTTAGAACTGCAATAAAAACATTGTTTTTTTTATAATTTAAATGCACTGAAATCAATTGAAATATCATATACTAATATATTGCAACAGGTACACTGCATTTTTCAGAAATAAAATATGCTGTACTGTTACAATATAATAGTGGATTTCGCCAAGGGAGCTATTAAATTGATTTGTCATTATGCAAAGTGAGTAAGTGCTGCAGTATTCCAAGGATGTGGGTTCTAATCTGTCGAGGGAAGAATAAAATTTCTTCAGCTAAAAATCTAACTATAACAATGTTGAGTTGAATGTTCTGATGTATATACATGATTAGATTAAAAAATAATTCTTTTATTTTTTCAGAATTGCATTGAGTATATAGGTATTGCATTTTGAATGATTCTTTCTTAAAATAAATCAATTGATTAACCAGAAAAGACAATTTGATTTATCAGATGAGATCGACTGATTAACCAGAAGAGACCAATTGATTTTCACCAGATGAGACCAATTGATTTTCACCAGATGAGACCAATTGATCAGCAAGATGAGACCAATTGATCAACCAGATGAGACCAATTGATCAGCTAGATGAGACCAATTGATCAACCAGACGAGACCAATTGATTTACCAGAAGAGATCAATCAACAAACCAGACAAGACCAATTGGACTCCATTTTGATTCAAATATCCCTTCAAGTTACACACGAATAGGCAAAGATGGAGAATGAACTCCAAATGCTGCAACTCTAAAGTTTTAATATTGTACTTTTTTACATGGTGAAATGTAACAAGATTATATATATATGTAAGAGTTGACATACAAAGTTCACAAATTGGGATGACAGACTGTGGGATACAAATCCCTTTACATATCAAAGCATTGTTTATTATATATTGTCATTCTATAATCTATCTTACCTTTTTTCGACATGGCTGCGTCTTTTTCTTCCTCCTAGTTTCCAACTTCCTGAACTGTTCCGATATTCAGCGATTTTAATGAAAACTAATGACGTATGAAAATGTGTTGTACTAAATTTCAATTTAATATTAATCTTAATTGTTATAGGGACCCTTTGTTTTGTCAGGACAGATTAAAATAATATAGGATTGGATCAATCAATTTAAGACTTTAACTACGTATTGAATATGGATAAATCTTTAATACGGCTGACCACCTTCAAATTCTTTAATTCTTAACTTTTCTCATTAAGTTTAACATGAGAGACACAGGATAAAAAGCTGCTAAATGAAACTGGTAAGTTTATTATTATATACTGGTACATTTAATATTTCAGATATAATTAATATTGTCATCCTTCCCCCAATTTCACCAACCAACCATAAAATCCATAATACTATAATTTTGACTTTCGGAATTAATTTGATGTAATGCTAACAATATTAAAAAGGGGGGAGGGTCATCTTCATATTGCAACACACTTTGAAGTACTGTCTCAAAGTGAGAATTTTGTATATCAAAAAGAGTGTAAAACCCTATGAATGTTAACAATTCATTCACTAAAATCTGCATAGAAACTTCACATATGGTTTTATTGTATATTGCAAACTTTAAAATTAAAGAGTTACGTCCCCTTAATGTTAAATAAAATCTTGTGTATCTAGTTTTTCTTGATTGTTGTTTTGTTTAATGTCAAGTAAAAATAGCAGTATTTCAGATATATTCATAACAAGAACAAGTTTACAAACAATAAATCATGCAAGAACCAGGTTCCAAAGGGGAGATAATTGACAAAATAGGAAAATTTTGTCTTGCAACAGTCCACCTATGATCACTCCTAAGTAAGCTACTGCTCTTTATGTGTTGCTGGGGAATCTTTTCCATACAAGGAGAATGATATTCTCCTATTACGAGACTCTAATTTACGTCCCATCCTAACCATTGACCAACACATCACGGTGTTGGCCCGATAGTCCGAAGTCCCAATAGTCTGAAGGCCTGATAGTCCAAAAGTCCAATAGTCCGAAGGCCCGATAGTCTGAAGGCTCAATAGTCTGAAGGCCCGATAGTCCGAAAGCCCAATGATAGTCCAATAGTCCAAAGGCCCGATAGTTCGAAAGGCCAATAGTCCCAATGACCTTCCAAAAATCGTCCAAAGCAATGCACCGTTGAAGTAAAAAAGATATGCCTGCCGATCCATTATAATGAAAACAGAGAAGTTCTATATGCTATGATAATCTATTGTTGGAGGAAACCGGAGTACCCGGAGAAAACCCCTGACCTGCTGCAAGTCACTGACAAACTTCATCACATAATGTTGTATCGAGTACACCTCGCCTGATCGGGATTCGAACTCACAACGTTATAGTAGTGATATGCACTGATTACATAGGTAGTTATATATCCAACTATCATACGATCACGACCACGATGGCCCAATAAAAGTTTTGGTGTAGATCAGAAGTTCAAAATTGTCATCAGCTAAGGTCAAAAGACAATGAATTAAATTAAATTTTTTACCTGTCAGATCATGCACAAATGATGCAACTTATGTGTACACAGATATGGTAGCAAAGGCATCAATTGAAATTTCTGATCATTTCTCATGAACTTAACTCAGGTGAACAAATCCGGATCTTGTGAGCCTCTTGGTGACTTTTTACATCTAAGTTATAATTATAAATGTATGTGTTTCAAGTTAAATATAGAGTGGCATCATAGCCAGGGCAAAAATGGATGCTTTCTATTGTAAAAAGGGTGTATTTTTTGTTTAGAAAGCAACGAACCACGGCATATTTGTCAGTATGCATGCACGTAGTATCAACCCTATTAGATATTAAATGAATCTGAATTTAAATTTTTTTAAAATAAATAAAAGAATAAATAAAATTAACGGAAGAAATATATATATATGTTTATTTAATTAAATAAAATTGTAGTTAGAGCCGATATACATGTGTAACTGTCACCACCTTGGTCCAAAAATTCGCTATTGTAGCTAAACTGTGTTTTTTTTCATCTACTGTACTACCGTGAAGTTAGATATCCAATTTCTAACAAAGAGAATCCATCTTTTATCAACCTTGATATTCAAAGACGATTCACTGAAAAAGCTTAAAAACGGGATGTAAATCGTTCATATAGCTCCTGTCGAAAAAAAAATCTATTTGGGTTTCGGACTATCAAACCTTTGGACTATCGGACCTTCGGACTATCGGACCGTCACCCACATCACAATTCCAACCAGTGGATGCTACTTTTAAAGGGGATATAATATACCAAAGTATAGAGATAATATGTATTACACATATTTCTATACACTTGGGTTCCGTCACCTGGTGTATTTGTTCATTTTGACTATTATGTAAATAATGTAAAGTTTTTATAACTGTTTCTAATCTATAGTACAGTTTGTACATGTAATATGCACATTGATTCACTGTTTCATGAAGAACTGACATCAATCCGTACGTAATACCTATAAATAAGTTCTGATACAGTGAAACCTGTCTAAATCAAATCTCCTTGGGTCCAATTTTTGTTTTCGGAATAGACACAGGTACAAGTTATCCAGATTAAATTAACAAAGATTTCCTATACTGGGACTTCATTAAAAGTTTGACATATACAGGATTTTGTTATATTAAGGACTTGTTTCAGACATGTTTCACTGTATATAACATAAACTTTGCTGAAAACAAAAATGTTAAAATTATACCTACTGTGTATATTATTGATTAATTCAAATGGATGCTAAAAATGTATTATATGTATTTTTTTTCTGAAAATTCATAAGTGGCAGATTACCTCCCCCCCTTTTTTTTAGGAACAACCACCTCTTATTCTGTAACCTAAAACCAATCTATAAGTAATAGCTTTGACTGATTAAAGTCTTGTTTAATAGAATTCAATATTTTCAAATGTGCTAGAAACTATAAACCATTTCTAAAAGTTACAGCCATGTACATGTATTACATTCAAATTGTGTGAGGATCTTGCCAATGCCAGGCAATGTTTGTTGGTCTTTTATTATTCAGTATACCTGTATTGATATTTTATCTTTTTTTTTTTTTAAGTTTTAACCTTACTTTGGAGAAATTATTATACAATAAGTTCAAAATAATTACGATTTTTATAGGTCTTAAAATACAAAATTTTACAGACCAACAACGACAGAATCTGATATTGATAATAGTATATAAGTTTTTTATCACAGTGAAACCATTTTAATACACATTGCTTTCAGTAAATAATTTACATCATTAACTAATGGTAATTAGGAACTAAGCTTTAGACCAGTTATAGTCTTATATAGTACATGTATATAATCTAAAGCCTACCTTACAGGCAGAGTAGAAATAAGTTGATATGGACAATGTATACTAACCCTTTAATGTTTGTATTTGATGAAAACTAATTTATTCCTTAGTAACAATATGTATATTTGACATAAAAATGTTGTCAGTTGGTATTTGATGTAAGGCCAAACTGGGTCCTGATGATACTTGAAATGAAAAAAAAAAAATGAAAAAATAAAATGCGGTACTTTTGAATTTGAGTGTCACCATCATTCACCAGAAAAAAATAATAATTCAAAATCTATAAAAATCTTAAATATTTGAATTAAATCTTGATTTTAAACCTCCTTGCCATTCCCCCTTCAAAAAATAGCATAAGCAATACCCCATACCTAATGGCAATTGTAAACAATAGTGTACTGTTATTAGTACAATAACAGCATTATACTGATCCATACCCACACATTCACTTAAATATATGGATGTGGTATGATGGCTTTCAACAATAAACTGATTTAAAGAAAAAAATAAATGTTAATACAAAATGATTTTAAATGATAGTGTGATTGGAACATATCAAATGAAAATAAAAAATGCATAATATATTCCCTGTCACCATTTTGTTTTAAAATTTTTAATCATATATTATGACAGAGTTGTAGCTCTTTCAACTGAAAATATTTTAGCATATGATCTAACACATAATCCTGATTAGTTTTAACAACAAGGTAAGATGTCTGAAATACTGGGGGGGGGGGGGGGGGGGGGGTGGGGGGGGATATTCTTACAAAACATATCTTAATCATTTATTTTTCATACATTGACATATTAGATTAGACATAACTTATACCCAATTATGACAATATCTAACAGCTTAATTTACACATTTACAGGATGTATGTCATTTTCTGTAGAACAAAACAAATTTTTTTTTAAATATATTTTAAATGAATAACTTAATAAATCTTCCTATTGTGAATATTCAATACTCTACAGACAAGGTTTGTTTTATATGACTTTATATAGGTTTAGGTTTATGGTGATTAATGACACTTTCAACAATATTTCAGTTATATCGTATCGTGGCTGTCAGTTTTGTTGGTAGAGGAAACCGGAATACCCAGAGAAAACCACCGACCTGTCGAAAGTCACTGACGAACTTTATCACATAATGTTGTATTGAGTACACCTCGCCATGAACGGGGTTCGAGCTCACAACTCTAGTGGTGATAGGCACTGATTGCATAGGTAGTTATAAATCCAACTACCATATGATCACGACCACGACAGACCCCCATTTTTTTTTCTATTTTAAAATAATTTAATTTGATTTGAATATTTCAATCTGATTGGCTAATCTGTCTAGAGAAAATTTTGGCTATTCTCGATAACCTGGGTTGGTATTGTGACATCACCAACGTGTTCATCCGCCAACGACAAATTCAAATAGTCACATGAAATAATCGTAATTAAAATCGAGGAATCATTAAATTTTGTTGTAAAAATTAAATTATAAGGAATATTTGAAATTGTTGAACAGGTTATACTTGCATAACCTGGTTTGGGTAAGTTTACGCTTTTCATAAACCGCTTCGCAGTTTACTTAGCATAAACTGACCCAAACCAGGTTATATCGTATAACCTGTTCAACAATTTAATGAATAACTTGATAATAAATTCCTATTGTGAATATTCAACACTCTATATACTAGGTTAGCATTTGTATCAAGTGACTTTTTATGTCTTCTTTAACAGCAGAAATATGTGAAAAATTTAATTAAATTGAAAAAAAAAACAACCTATCATTGGTATAAATTCACAAAAATATTGAAAAAAAACAATAAAGATTGTATCTCAAAAAGAGTGCAATGGTTTTTTTTAAATATGGGTTCAAAATCTAATGTAATGTCAATGTGCAATACAATCTTCAAAGGTTAAGTGCATGATTGAGCAATTTTTCAGCTATTATAATCATGGCATATACAAACTACTTTTTGTAATGAGATAATGATGATATCTGTTATGTACTGGACCAACATATTCAGGTGGATTATTATAGTACAAAAAACTTTTTGAAACAGCAAATTTCGTGTAAAAAAAAGTTGTGATTAAAAAAATGCCTTCCATTCTCCCTTCCCAATTACATTGCTCCTTATATATCATGCATTAACTTCTGTGGCTAGATACCAACCAGATTAGCAGTTATCGAAATGAAAATTTGGATTTACTGGTCCGAATCAAATTCTAGAATTTATTTTAATATATTTCTAAAAAAAAACTTAAAAATTTACTGGTCCGATCAAAGTTTCATTGGTCTTTGGCCGGAGGACCAGTGCTCATCATGAGGATTGGATTAGGTTCAGTTTGCAAACATTTCTTCAACATATAAAGTTGTGATTTGTGAAAAATTACATCAATTTTTCAGCAAAGGTGATCAGTGACAAGCAAAAATAAAAAAACAATGCATGTGATTTTAATTCAATTCTCTTAAATTTTATACTTACCTCAAAAAATGAATCCTTTAAAAGTAGAACAAAAATTATTCAAATCTAAAGTTTAAAAAAATGAAGGCTTCAGTAAAAAGTAGACTAACATATACCTGTATCACTGACTTCGTATAGATTTTATATTATAGGGTTATTGCATGAATATTGTCCCGAGCAGTATATCATATTGCACGAGCTTGCGAGTTCAATATGATATATTGCGAGTGACAATATTCATGCAATAACCCTTTTATCATATAGTAATAAATTAAGCATATTTTATATAAATATTGTGTATTTTATTATATTTAATTGGAATATTGAACTACATATACATATAGCATGCAAATACAGGGATATATTGCACGATTATTTTCCATTGAAATTAATAGGAAAATATTTATTACTACATGTATATAATAAACCAAATTATTCACACTATAGCCTGTATAATTCAGGACTTGAGCCTAATACATGTATACCCTTCCATCTTTGTTTGTACAATTATGATCTTAATATTAGAATAATACTGAATGTCAAATAGAATCTATAGATCCTACTGTCTTCATTTCTACATTTGATTTTTTTAAATGACAACTAAATCATTTCAATTTCTTTTATTGGTTCTTTAAACAAAGGTTTAAAAAAAAATCTGACTGTAGGGTCTTTATCACTCAGCAATTAGATTTTTTAGACAACAGTCAACAAAATGTCGTTCTAGGGGCAACGATGCTCATAATCGATTACAAAAATAATAATCGAAAATCGCAGATTACGCCACGGATTTGCATTCAGCTCCATTTCCGTTCCGCAATTTACCACATACTAGCAAAAATGACTTACCCTTTGAGAGTGCCTGAGTTCACCCCCTGGTTTTTTTGTGGGGTCCGTGTTACTCATCTTTTTAGTTTTTTGCTGTCCTATTATGTGTCTAAGCTAAGAAACAGTGCTTTTATCTTTTTTCTTTGTCTCACAATCCTCAAGAGATCATGATCAGACAGTAGTGAGTATCATCTCACAATCATCATGAACTCATGGAATAGTGAGTATCATCTCACAATCATCATGAACTCATGGGATGGTGAGTATCATCTCACAATCATCATGAACTCATGGAATAGTGAGTATCATCTCACAATCATCATGAACTCATGGGATGGTGAGCATCATCTCACAATCATCATGAACTCGTGGGATGGTGAGTATCATCTCACAATCATCATGAACTCATGGGATGGTGAGTATCATCTCACAATCATTATGAACTCATGGGATGGTGAGTATAATCTCACAATCATCATGAACTCATGGAATAGTGAGTATCATCTCACAATCATCATGAACTCATGGGATGGTGAGTATCATCTCACAATCATCATGAACTCGTGGGATGGTGAGTATCATCTCACAATCATCATGAACTCCTGGGATGGTGAGTATCATCTCATAATCATCATGAACTCATGGGATGGTGAGTATCATCTCACAATCATCATGAACTCATGGGATAGTGAGTATCATCTCACAATCATCATGAGATCATCGGATGGTGAGTGTCATATCAGTCACCATGAGATCATTAGATAGCAAATATCATCTCGCAGTCATTGAATGGCTAGTATGATCTCACTGTCATCATGACATCAGGGACTGGTAAGAGTCACATCATATTCATCATGAGATCATGGGATGGAGAATATCATCTCAGTCGTCATAAGATTATGGGATGGTGAATATCATCTCAGTCATCGTGAGATCATGGGATGGTGAGTATCATCTCACAATCATCATGAGATCATGGGATAGGGAGTATCATCTCCGGCATCATGAGCTCATGGGATGAAGAATATCATCTCAGTCATCATGAGCTCATGCGATGGTGAGTATCATCTCACAATCATCATGAGATCATGGGATGGGAGTGTAATGTCGGGCATCATGAGCTCATGGGATGGTAAGTATCATCTCATCATTATCATGAGATGGTGAGTATCGTCTCAGTCATCATGAGATCATGGGATGGTGAGTATCCTCTGTCATCATGGGATGGTGAGTGTCCTATCATAATTATCATGAGATGGTGAGTATCCTCTCAGGCATCATGAGCTCATGGGATGGTGAGTATCGTTCCATAATTATCATGAGATGGTGAGTATCCTTTCAGTCATCATGAGATCATTATATGGCAAATATCATCTCTGTCATCATTGGATGGCTAATATCTTCTCACAGTCATAATGAGATCATGGGATGGTCAGTCGCCGTGAGATAATTTGATGTCAAATATAACCTCACAGTCATCATTGGATGGCTAGTATCATCTCACTGTCACGAAATCATGTGATGATGAGTATAACTCATATCTCTAATGTAGCCTCACTTACTAATAAGTGGTTCACTTTACTTCAAAATATAAAACTCGCATCTGATGTTACCTGCCAAAAGATCTGGTGATAAATGAGGGGAAAAATAATCTTATAACCATTGCCATCAGTGTGCCTAACTTACAATAACTTAATTTTTTCAGAAGATTAAAAATATTTTGCCGTCAAAACCTTTGTTAAACTTTTGAGGGTTCTGGTGCCACTTTCAACAATATTTCAGCTATATTGTGGCGGTTAGTTTTATTGATGGAGGAAACCGGAGTATCCAGTTATCACATAATATTGTATCGAGTACACCTTGCCCACGTGGGATTAGCTAAACTTTTGACCCATTGGATTTGACTTCAATGGCCCTTTTAACATGATATATTATTAACTCAATAATATAATAATCATCACGATGCTTCGTGATAATTATTACTGTAGTTTCATTGCCTTTTCTTCTTTAGAATTTCTTTTTATCTTTTCCCAGTTGCAAGTAAAGATCTGTGTGGCTTTGACCTCCCAGACCACGGGGAATTCCTTTGTACAAACTTGAACGTTAAACATGTCCATGCTGCTTCATCATCAAATACAATACTCCAATAAACACTCCCTCAGAAAATCATGATTCAAATAATTGATTTTTAGTCTAGAAAGCTGGCTTCCAACAGGGACCAAAGCATGATGAGTTTGTTTTGCTTATTTATCAACAAAGCATTGAGTAAATAGCGACAATAGACAATAATTCTTTGTGATCAAAAACAAGTTTGTTGTCTTCCATGATTTTATACTCTGGTAGATTAAAAACTAGAAAACAAGTATGCCCCCACACTTGATAATTATGAACAAAGTTGTTTTGTCAGGAGTGATTTTAAAAAAAAATGAAGTGTGTCTGTAAGACACAAATGATGCCCCCGTCTGACCATCAAAATCCTCTGGACATGCACACCTCCATTATGTGTATAAACATCCTACAAAATATTAAAGCTGTAGCTCCAAAACTGTAGGAGGAGATAGCCGGATAAACCATGTATCTATTTCCGGACGGACGAACAAAATGACTAAGTCCAACTACCTGTCATTTTGAGAATATTTGATGAAAATCAAAATCTTGTGGACATGCACACCTCCATTATGTGTATAAACATCCTGCAAAATATTAAAGCTGTAGCTCTACAACTGTAGGGGGAGTTAGCCAGACAAACCATGTTCCCTTTATGCAGCTAGTACGAAAAAAATGACTCAAGTCCAACTACCTGTAATTTTGAGAATATTTGAAGAAAATCAAAATCCTGTGGACATGCACACCTCCATTATGTGTATAAACATCCTACAACATATTAAAGCTGTAGCTCCAAAACTGTAGGAGGAGATAGCCGGACAAACCATGTATCTATATCCGGACGGACAAACGGATGGACAGGGGGTAAATTAATATGCCCCCCCGACTCTTCGTCGCGGGGGCATAAAAATATATACATAAGTATATGTACCATTGGTAGTGCACTTTTATGCTATAGTTGACAAAAGCATATGTAGCTTTGGATGTAGTATATTCTTATATAATTGAAGGCTTTTATGAGTTCTGTATGGAGAACACCTACTCGGCCTAAAATGGAAAAAATTGTCACTGTAAATTTGGAGAGAGAAAAAAAAAAGGGGGGGAGGGGGGGGGGGGCTGGGTTATAGTGTTTAACACCACATTCAACAATATTTCAGTTATATCGTATTTGGAAAAGAAGTGAACACTTAAAATAGTAGTATTATTTAATGATGGAGCTCTTTTTATACTACACTAGACATTATTTTCTTATCATTGACTGCATGTATTTTGTTTTATTGATATAGTGTACAGTGCCTGTGGGTGGAAAGTATTTTTTCACACTATTATATACAGATATATCATGTTTGGGAGAGGTATTTGCGAAAAATACCAGTCTTGAGACTAAATCCCTCGCCATTTTTTCGTCTCTCGACTGGTATTTTTCGCAAATGCCCCTCCAAAACATGATATATCTGTTTAATTACACCGAATATTATTTAGAACACTGGCTAAATAAATAATACCTTTTGTTTGTCGTTTTCAGGACCTAACATGATGTATCTGTTTAATTCTACCGAATGATGTTACATAAAACGCACAACTGATAACGTTTTACAAATTTTGTTACAAGCGTCTCGGTGAAGGGTAAAAACGGCAAATACGATTGTTAAATAAAACGCACAACTGATAATGTTTAGTAAATTTTGTTACAAGCGTCTCGGTGAAGGGTAAAAACAGCAAATACGATTTTGCAAATACCATGAAAAAAAGTTAAATCTTATGCAAATACACCTACATGAAGTAAAAATTCTGCAAATTCACAATGCAAGGCCTGAATTTGTAAAAAAATATCACGGTTATTAACCAATCAGAATCCAGCATTCTTACATAAGGTGTAATTATATAATATAGACTCTTACATATGTTTAATTTATGTGGTATTTTAATTTTAAAAGTGCAAAAAAGCTCAAACTCCTTTCAGTGAAGAATGTCAGTAAAACTTCTTTGAAGTATTAGAATTTGTCACTGCAACCATATTGCTACTTCTTTCTTTCAACAGAAAGTAAACAAGGATTGTATATCTTTCGATATATGTTATTGTGTTCAGAAAATCAATTATATTTAGAATACATTAGTCCCGGCTTATAAGGCCAGACCTTCTGCTATAAAAATGTGGCATTATAAGAGGGGTGGCCTCTCTTAAGGGGAAACAAATTTGTAGTATTTTACTATTTCAGTGCATCTGATATACCGGTATGACATGATAAGAGGGGTGGTCTTTGATGGGATTGGCACTGAATGAGGGTAATTACTGTACACATACAATATATTCCATGTGAATTGACTGGTATCAATCAAATATTTAAGCTTAAAGAGTGTAAGGTATTTCCTGATGATTTATATCCATTATTAAGTCCATATCCATTTTAAATTTATGATAAATCAAACAAATCTTTTTATCAATACAAATACCCTTTTTTTTATTATTTTGTTTTCTATGTACTGACATTACTGTGTATGTACTGACCAGTAATGCTTGACATTACTGTGTATATACTGACCAGTAATGTTGTTTGACATTACTGTGTATATACTGACCAGTAATGTTGTTTGACATTACTGACTATGAACTGACCAGTAATGTTTGACTTTACTGTGTATGTACTGACCAGTAATGCTTGACATTACTGTGTATATACTGACCAGTAATGTTGTTTGACATTACTGCCCATGTACTGACCAGTAATGTTGTTTGACATTACTGTGTATGTACTGACCAGTAATGTTGTTTGACATTACTGTGTATGTACTGACCAGTAATGTTGTTTGACATTACTGTGTATGTACTGACCAGCAATGTTGTTTGACATTACTGTGTATGTACTGACCAGTAATGTTGTTTGACTTTACTGTGTATGTACTGACCAGTAATGTTGTTTGACATTACTGACTATGTACTGACCAGTAATGTTGTTTGACATTACTGTGTATGTACTGACCAGTAATGTTGTTTGACATTACTGTGTATGTACTGACCAGTAATGTTGTTTGACTTTACTGTGTATGTACTGACCAGTAATGTTGTTTGACATTACTGACTATGTACTGACCAGTAATGTTGTTTGACATTACTGACTATGTACTGACCAGTAATGTTGTTTGACATTACTGTGTATGTACTGACAAGTAATGTTGTTTGACATTACTGTGTATGTACTGACCAGTAATGTTGTTTGACATTACTGTGTATGTACTGACCAGTAATGTTGTTTGACATTACTGTGTATGTACTGACCAGTAATGTTGTTTGACTTTACTGTGTATGTACTGACCAGTAATGTTGTTTGACATTACTGTGTATGTACTGACCAGTAATGTTGTTTGACATTACTGTGTATGTACTGACCAGTAATGTTGTTTGACATTATTATGTATGTACTGACCAGTAATGTTGTTTGACATTACTGTGTATGTACTGACCAGTAATGTTGTTTGACATTACTATGTATGTACTGACCAGTAATGCTATTTGACATTACTATGTATGTACTGACCATTAATGTTGTTTGACATTACTGTGTATGTACTGACCATTAATGTTGTTTGACATTACTGTGTATGTACTGACCAGTAATGTTGTTTGACATTACTGTGTATGTACTGACCAGTTATGTTGTTTGACATTACAGCCTATATACTGACCAGTAATGTTGTTTGACATTAGTGCCTATTACTGAGCAGTAATGGTGTTTGACCTTACTGACTATGAACTGACTGGTAATGTTGTTTGACATTACTGTGTATGTACTGACCAGTAATGTTGTTTGACATTAGTCCCTATTACTGAGCAGTAATGCTGTTTGTCTTTACTCTCTTTGCACTGACCAGTAATGTTGTATGGTATCACTGTACATGTACTGACCAGTAATGTTGTATGGTATCACTGTACATGTACTGACCAGTAGTGTTGTCTGGCCTTACTGTGTATGTACTGACCAGTAATGTTGTATGGTATCACTGTACATGTACTGACCAGTAGTGTTGTCTGGACTTACTGTGTATGTACTGACCAGTAATTTTGTTTGACATTACTGTCAATGTATTGACCATCAATGTTATGGTATCACTGTACATGTACTGACCAGTAGTGTTGTCTGGCCTTACTGTGTATGTACTGACCAGTAATGTTGTTTGGTATCACTGTACATGTACTGACCAATAGTGTTATCTGGCCTTAATGTGTATGTACTGATCAGTAATGTTGTTTGGTGTTTCTGTGTATGTACTGACCAGTAGTGTTGTTTTGTTTTTCTGTGCATGTACTGACCAGCAATGGTATTTGACATTACTGTGTATGTACTGACCAGTAATGTTGCTTGACATTACTGTGTATGTACTGACCAGTAATGTTGCTTGACATTACTGTGTATGTACAGACCAATAATGTTGCTTGGTGTTTCTGTGTTTGTACTGACCAGTAATGTTGTTTGGTGTTACTGTGTATGTACTGACCAGTATGGCACTAATGTTGTTTGACATTACTATGTATGTACTGACCAGTATGGCACTAATGTTGTTTGACATTACTATGTATGTACTGACCAGTAATGTTGTTTGACATTACAGCCCATGTACTGACCAGTAATGTTGTTTGACATTACAGCCTATGTACTGACCAGTAATGTTGTTTGACATTACTGTGTATGTACTGACCAGTAATGTTGTTTGACATTACTATGTATAAACTGACCAGTATTGTTGTTTGACATTAATTTCTATGTACTGACCAATACAGTTGCTTGACATTACTATGTATGTACTGACCAGCAATGTTGTTTGACATTACTGCCCATGTACTGACCAGTAATGTTGTTTGACATTACTGTGTATGTACTGACCAGTAATGTTGTTTGACATTACTGTGTATGTACTGACCAGCAATGTTGTTTGACATTACTGTGTATGTACTGACCAGTAATGTTGTTTGACATTAATTTCTATGTACTGACCAGTAATGTTGTTTGACATTACTGCCCATGTACTGACCAGTAATGTTGTTTGACATTACTGTGTATATACTGACCAGTAATGTTGTTTGACATTACTGTGTATGTACTGACCAGTAATGTTGTTTGACATTACTGTGTATGTATTGACCAGTAATGTTGTTTGACATTACTGACTATATACTGACCAGTAATGTTGTTTGACATTACTGTATATATACTGACCAGTAATGTTGTTTGACATTACTGTGTATGTACTGACCAGTAATGTTGTTTGACATTACTGTGTATGTACTGACCAGTAATGTTGTTTGACATTACTGTGTATGTATTGACCAGTAATGTTGTTTGACATTAATTTCTATGTACTGAACAGTAATGTTGTTTGACATTACTGCCCATGTACTGACTAGTAATGTTGTTTGACATTACTATGTATGTACTGACCAGTAATGTTGTTTGACATTACTGTGTATGTACTGACCAGTAATGTTGTTTGACATTACTGTGTATGTACTGACCATTAATGTTGTTTGACATTACTGACTATATACTGACCAGTAATGTTGTTTGACATTACTGTGTATGTACTGACCAGTAATGTTGTTTGACATTACTGTGTATGTACTGACCAGTAATGTTGTTTGACATTACTGTGTATGTACTGACCATTAATGTTGTTTGACATTACTGACTATATACTGACCAGTAATGTTGTTTGACATTACTGTGTATGTACTGACCAGTAATGTTGTTTGACATTACTGTGCATGTACTGACCAGTAATGTTGTTTGACATTACTGTGTATGTACTGACCATTAATGTTGTTTGACATTACTGACTATATACTGACCAGTAATGTTGTTTGACATTACTGTGTATATACTGACCAGTAATGTTGTTTGACATTACTGTGTATGTACTGACCAGTAATGTTGTTTGACATTACTGTGTATGTATTGACCAGTAATGTTGTTTGACATTACTGACTATATACTGACCAGTAATGTTGTTTGACATTACTGTATATATACTGACCAGTAATGTTGTTTGACATTACTGTGTATGTACTGACCAGTAATGTTGTTTGACATTACTGTGTATGTACTGACCAGTAATGTTGTTTGACATTACTGTGTATGTATTGACCAGTAATGTTGTTTGACATTAATTTCTATGTACTGAACAGTAATGTTGTTTGACATTACTGCCCATGTACTGACTAGTAATGTTGTTTGACATTACTATGTATGTACTGACCAGTAATGTTGTTTGACATTACTGTGTATGTACTGACCAGTAATGTTGTTTGACATTACTGTGTATGTACTGACCAGTAATGTTGTTTGACATTACTGACTATATACTGACCAGTAATGTTGTTTGACATTACTGTGTATGTACTGACCAGTAATGTTGTTTGACATTACTGTGTATGTACTGACCAGTAATGTTGTTTGACATTACTGTGTATGTACTGACCATTAATGTTGTTTGACATTACTGACTATATACTGACCAGTAATGTTGTTTGACATTACTGTGTATGTACTGACCAGTAATGTTGTTTGACATTACTGACTATGTACTGACCAGTAATGTTGTTTGACATTACTGTGTATGTACTGACCATTAATGTTGTTTGACATTACTGACTATATACTGACCAGTAATGTTGTTTGACATTACTGTGTATGTACTGACCAGTAATGTTGTTTGACATTACTGTGTATGTAGTGACCATTAATGTTGTTTGACATTACTGACTATATACTGACCAGTAATGTTGTTTGACATTACTGTGTATGTACTGACCAGTAATGTTGTTTGACATTACTGTGTATGTACTGACCAGTAATGTTGTTTGACATTACTGTGTATGTACTGACCATTAATGTTGTTTGACATTACTGACTATATACTGACCAGTAATGTTGTTTGACATTACTGTGTATGTACTGACCAGTAATGTTGTTTGACATTACTGTGTATGTACTGACCATTAATGTTGTTTGACATTACTGACTATATACTGACCAGTAATGTTGTTTGACATTACTATGTATATACTGACCATTAATGTTGTTTGTACTGACCAGCAAAGTTGTTTGACATTACTATGTATGTACTGACCAGTAATGTTGTTTGACATTACTATGTATGTACTGACCAGTAATGTTGTTTGACATTACTATGTATGTACTGACCAGTAATGTTATTTAGTACAATTTTGTAGTACATGATTGCTATATTGGGATTAAATACTTATTCCAAGGAATATAACCCACAGATTTAAAAAAAAAATAAAACCCCATTTATTTACCTCTCAGGAATATTAACAGGAAAAATTTACCTATAAACAGGACATTTCCATAATGTTTACGTGAAAAAAAAACATTTTAAGAATCAATCAAAATGGCAAAGCTGTAAAATGAAATTAATTTTCTTTTTCAGTGCATGTTGTTCTTACATAATACTGTGGTAGAGCATTCATAATAGCATGTGTAACTCTCATATAGGTAGTACAAAATTATGTTCCATGTGGTGACTTCCAACGAAACATTTAAAAACAGTTATACTTACAACAACTTCATCCTTGTGAGCAAAATGAAAGGCAATATAAAACAAATGAGTACAATTATATTCACACATTAACCTATATTAAGAAATATTGTGTACCTTCCTTAATGGCCCCAACCATACAATCTTACTAGGGTGTCCACTTCCTTTCAAGGTAGGTGTTGGAAAAGAAAAAAAAGATCAAATATCTTCCAACCTACACTGTTACAATTGCGGGACAGAAAGCAATCCAGTCTAACCTGTATTAAGAGGTCACCTTTGAGACAACAGGACAAAAAGCAATCCAGTCCAACCTATATTAAGAGGTCACCTTTGAGACAACAGGACAAAAAGCAATAGTCTAACCTGTATTATATAAGAGGTCACATTTGGGACAAAGAAAAGGTGGTCTTTAAAGACAGGTGACCTCTTAAAAGAGGATCAATTCATATGAATTTTTTTTTATATGACGGGACAAGAAAAAGGTGATCTTTTAATACAAGTGACCACATGGGTAAGTTTAACTGTATTTTGAGATGAGTATGCATTTTGTTTTATGACCACTACCTAAAATATTTATTTCCATTTCCACAGCTCAATCATTTAATTAATTAAGTATTGTATATATTAGCTTTGAATGTAGAACTGGGTATCAGTGCTTTTGTTCATAAGATTAATAAGCAATTTTAAATTTCAGGGTTAAATTGATGTTCTGGGCTCTGTTATACAAGCTTATTATGATTGGTAATAAGGCATGTATTTAAAAGTTTGGAGATGTTCTATCTATTTCCTGATACAAAAAGTTCAGATATACTACACTTATCATAATAATAATTTATAATGTTAATATTCTCTGATGTTTGTTGCAGGTTGAAATATGAACCACTTGTTTATATCAAGCAGTAAATGTTACTGAACATGGCAAGCCCTTAAACAGTACATACAGTACAATTGATAAGTATACAATATACATACTTATCCTATGAACAAAAATCTAGGATCAAAGAACAAGAATTGTACAGAAATGTCAGATTATATTCAAGATAAGTATAATGCTTAGATTAAAATTAATCAGTTATTTATTAAATTCCATGTTAGATTAAATTATATGTAACTGCACATATTTTCTACAGAATGCATATATATCAATCGTTCAAATTTATGAATTTGAGGAAAAAAAATTTGACATCAAGTGACCAACAAAACAACACTTAAATATATGTTAATTTTATTCATATCGATATAAAGTACAACTCCAAATAAGATTGAGCAGCCTAGCACATCCCTATGTGGTGGATAGGGGTGTCTTCTCTATGAGGGACTGTCAGGCTATAATACTAATACAAAAGTCTAACTGTGAGTAATGTGTTTGGAGATTTCGAAAGAGAGCTTGAGAAGGCCCATTGTATCTGCTACAAAAAACTAAATTTGTCTTTTCTAGCCATTCTCCATACCCTTCCAGTGGCAGAAAAGGTTGTTGCCCCTGTTTTCTTATCCCTCCCTCATTTCTGTTTAGTTTTTAGCTAAACTTGACAATGTCCTGAATATGCATGAAATACTTGATGCAGAATGTTAAACAACAAACAATCAAGAATCAAGCAACTGTTTGAATGTTTGTGTTAGACTATTTTTGTTTGTTGATCATGGCAACATGGTCTAGTGGTAGAGGAAGCTGGTGTTTCTGGAGAAAACCACAAAGTACATGCAGTACCTGGAAACCCGACATTATAGATTAGGGTGTTTAACGCCACTTTCAACAATATTTTAGTTATATCATGGCGTTCAGTTTTATTGGTGGCGGACACGGGAGTACCAGGAGAAAATCACTGATCTGCCATATGTCACTAACAAACTTTATCATATAATGTTGTTTCATGTACACCTCGCCATGAGCGGGATTCAAACTCACAACTTAAGTGGTGATCGGTACTGATTGTTTTAAATCAAACTATCATACGGTCAGGACCATGACGGCCCCCTCAAGTTTCTCCAGTAAACCACCAAAAGCAGGTAAGTACCTGGAAAGATTCCATTGATTCTGGAAATATTACTAAAAGGAAGCACCATGATAACAAACACAAACTTTTCCCCCTATATTTTAATCTATCAGTATTAATAAATCTATGTATATTTATGTATAAACACTGTAATGTTTTCAGGTATAGATGTCATTTTCTACTTCTACCAAATACTGATTGCCTTTAACATGTTGGAATTATTATTTGAAAAGGTGGAATTAATATTGAATTTTAGAGACAATGGCCTGGAATGTCTCAATTGAGCCACTTGTGATTGTAGCCTGTGAAAGTTTGAGTCGGAGATGGAGAGAGGGAAAAAAGATTTGATTTCAAGTGCTTTGTACCTGAATTTTGTAACTCCATTTTTTTCACTTCTCTGTAACCAACTGTTTGCTGAATAATACAGCTTTAGGTCAAATAAAAAGAACTAGTAGCATTGTATTGAAATAGGTTGGACAAGGAATTGCAAATACATTGGTGGTTAAAGTGCTATGTTCTCCTTATAGTATGATAATGTCACCAATTTTGGACTGTCACCTATTTTCGCTGGTTTATTTCACATGATAAAATCTTGCATTATTTTGATCGGTTCATAGATCAGAGGATATGTTTATGATGCTCAAATAATGTAAAATGATGTAAAGAAATCTGTTCTTAAATCAAATGTCGTCTTTAAAGGTAAGATTTATTTTACCGGTATCTATTATTTCAGGTTAAAAAACATATTTTTTGTACTATTCCATATTTTTTTGCCTAAAATAAACTTTAATCATTTACTGTGTTTTTGTGGTTTAGTTACCCCCAAAGACTTTTAAATTATTTGGCTTTCAAATCTTTTAATCATGAACAGACCTGATGAAGGTTATTCCAGAAATGTGTCGCACACACTAAATTTGATATCTACAACATGGTCTGCCTTGTGGTTGATATAGAGTAAATGTTATTATAATATCCACAAGGAAACTAGTGCTTCAAATTCTATTAACCTTGACTGTTGAAAACTGTTAACATATTACACAGTTTATAACAAAAAACTCTGTGTGACCCTTTTGAAACGGAAAGAAAATACAATGTTCTTAGATTTTCATTAAGTAAATTAGTCACAATTACGGATGTTTTTCTTGTTATACATAATACGGTTGTTTTGAATCATGTCAATTCCGACCACGTTCCGTCTTTTTCGTGTCTTGACATCTGAAAGGTACGGCAGACGACTTCCGGTGTTTACGCTATTACTGTGACAACGTCAGCATATCATAGTCGTAGATTATAAGTAATTGTGATATGGAGACGACAAGGAAACGGCTGAATAAATACTGGTGTTCGGTACCCCACTATCTGTTTGATACCAGAAATATATAAAGGCAGATCGTTTTCCTTTCATAATGCTGACAGCAGAAAATAAAAAAAGAAAACAAATTGAATTTTAAAGAAGTAATTGTCTCTGCATTGAAGTTTTTGATACAAATAAAATAATTTAATTGAAATCTGTCTTTTATAGAAAATGTTAAGATTTTTTTAAGTTGAGGATTGAACGTTAAAACGGCACATATTGATTGGAGTTTTTGTTGTGTACATTGACACCGGACGTTCAGTGCTTTACATTTCATCGAAATCACGTGATCTGGGAGACGAAAATAACAAAATTTTGACGGAATGGAAATGATTCGAAACAACCGTATTCTAGTTGCTTTGGTGAGATATTAATATATCTGTGTTAGACCACCGATACCAGGATTTAAAGCTCCATCATAACTTGGGGCAGTTGTGGTTATGATCACATAGTAGTTGGATTTACAACTACCTACAATAACATGTATGCAATCAGACTATCACCATTAAAGTTATGAGATTGAATCCCGCTCATGTCGAGGTGTGATAGAGTTTGTCAGTGGTTTTCTATGGGTACTCAGAATTCCTCCACCAATATAACTGATCGCAACAGAAAATGATAATAAATTGTCTTGTATTTTACTTTTGCGGCTGGAAGAATTTTCTGAAAAAAGAAGATATTTCCATTTTGGGGAACACAAATGTTTTTATATAAAAATAGAGATTTACATGCTTTTTGGATTGAATAATAATTTCATTAATTTTATGTTTCTTTATATAAATATTTTTTAAAATTTCTGTTTAAATTTTGTAATTCTTATTATAGACACCATGTTTTCATTACAAAATGGTGACAATACGTAAGAACACGCATATTTTAAAACAAATGTTGTAATAGTAGTTGCAGAACATTGACCCCACTCAAAAGTCACATGATGATAAATGAAATCTTCAATAGAAAGACAAAATGTAAACAAAACATTGCAGACTTATTTTATGACAGTAAACAAGAATCCAAAGTGTCTAGAAAAAAGGAGCTAGTAAAATTTTATGATATTTGGATAGGCTACAAATGTAAATATGTACTAATTTGGTTGAAACACATCTTAGATTTAATCACTTCATCGACACTTGTCAGTGGTGTCAATTGACATCTGCTAATTAGCAATATGGACGAATGTGCAGATGCTGGACGAGTGCAAACCTATGCATGCAAAGATGACAAAGTTACATGCATATGCATGATGAAGTTAGATGCACTGAGGATGAATCAAATAAGTGGTGAAGATCAAGCGATTTGGTGTTATATTACGACACTAATTTTCATATATTTTTTTGTTACTATTGCAGTTTATCCAGTATCAATGTGAGCAAAATATCACGTCTGAAGTAAACAATAATAATTAAATTCGTATATAAAGTCCTATAAACATGTGCTGGAAAATGAACTTGGTCTGAAGACTGTTTTTCGTTCAGCATTAATATTATAATTAATTTCACCTTTTCGGATTGTATCATACCTTCAAGTTTTCTTTGGTCTCTTTAGATGCCATCTTTATTAAGTATTTCTATTTTTTGTCGTATTTAAACATTTGGTGGAATTAATAAAACGGTTGGTCAAGCACATACAAAGCACCTGCACTTTGACTTTGTTGACATGGTTGGGAAGGAAGATTTGACTTCCGGTGAGCCGGCAAGGGGAGATAATAGGGGAGGGTCTAAAAGCAGGAAAATGAAAAAATACATAATTTTTCTATCATATCTTCTGAATGCGTATAGGTAGAATAATAATTTGAACGGATTTTTTAAAGCTTACAAGAAGATAAGAAGATTTATCAGATGATATATAATTGATTTAAGCTCAAATTAATTTTAAAGCCAATATGATGGCCGGAAGAACAAAAATTGGTAAAATTTTCAAACCAAATTTACGACTTTGAACTCAAATATCTCGAAATATATATAACCCGGTCAAACAAGATGATATAATTTTTATATATATAATTTCAATAAAAATGGCAAAAACCGTGGCCGGAAAGATATCTGGTGTGTTAAATCGGAAGTCATTTTTTCAACTTTGCATGAAATTGAGGGGACCCGGTCAACAACTTTTTATTGATTTCCAAAGACATTTCATTCATAATTAAAATGATGTGAAGTTTATTTTAATTATTCTAAAAGAAAAGTCCAAAACCGTGGCCGGAAAAGACTATGGTGTATCTGATCGTATGTCAGATTTACGACTTTGAATGTGTAATGCTTGGAATGGTTAGTTCCTGGTCAAAAACTTTTTATTGATTTTCAAAGACAATTTATTTACAAATAAATAAATAAAAGTTTTTTATGTCTTATATTATGTACAAAAAGGGTCAAAACTGCGGCCGGAAAGACATCTGATGTTGTAAATCAGATGTCAAATTTTTAACTTTGAACGTGTACTGCATGAAATTGAGAGTACCAGGTGAAAAACTTTGTATTGATTTTCAAAGAAATTTCATTCATAATTATAATGATGTAAACTTATTTTTGATTATTTCAAAAGAAAAGACCAAAACTCTGGTGCATCTGATCGTATGTCATGCAGATTTACGACTTTGAACGTGTATTGCTTGAAATTTTAGGTTCCTGGTCATTTTTTTTTATTGATTCCTAGAGACAATTTATTGTTGTAAGAAACGACCAAAACATCTGGTATTATTGAAATGATGTAATATCTTTAAGCTTGAATGTGTTTGCTCTAAGATGTTGTTAACCGGTCAACATTTTTTGGGGGATTTTCAAAGACAATTTATATACAAATAAAAAGACATGAATGTCCAAGTTAGCTTGAAGGGGTTTTGCAACAAGAAAATGAAATGTAATTTATTATAATATTTGAAAATGATAAACTTCTTTATAATACATAGGAAAACAACCACCCTCCTTTCTCACTCGGGCTTGGGGCCGGCGTTGGAGGAGTTATTGTTTTTTTGTTTTTTTTTATTAATTCGAAAATTTATTTATAATTTTTTTTTAATTGAAATATCCACCCACCCCTTTTGTTTCTCTCAGTTCTCAAGGTGCCTTGTGTACTTCGCATAACCAGTTTTTACCATTCCCTATATTTCCAGCACAGGACTTGTGTCTCTACACATTACACAATTTTCTCCCATTTCCCCCCGTTATATCCTATCATATCTTCGACTGTGTCGGGACTTCCACAGTTACAATTTATTGGTATAAGGTGGTCTTTTGTTTTCAAAATTTTAGGTGCCCTGCCAATGCAATTTTTGGGAAATTGTGAAAAGAACCTCCCTTGAAGACAATAAATTAAATGATCTCACATATATTTTTCATCTTTAAAACCGACATTGTTGCAAAATTCGACCGTGTTTGCTATATAACGAATAATCCACAATCTATGTTGTTGTCTTGTTTTTGAACCTCTGTGATTTTAATCAAAATTCTGTTTTTGTTTTGCCCGTATATTTTACACAGTTGGAATTCAAGCGATGTGTTGATTTTTAACCCTAAACTGTCTAAAAAGTAAATATCGCCATTTTCTATTTGAATTGACATAACCCAATGATCTCTACCGTTATGGTGTATCTGAACGCATGGGGGGGTCCTGTGCTTGAAATCCTGTACTGCTTGACCATTTACCATTTGAAAATACTGGTGCCAAAGTCGTTTCTTGGAAACCGTATATGTTAGGAAACTGTATCTGTAACAGGTTTTGAGCTGAAATTATCACATCCGAACACAAATATTGGTTATTTAAAATATCTTGTTTATGTTGAAGAGTACAAAAACCTACCCACTTTTTTGAGACATGTGTGCTGCGAGACACGATTACGAACAGGCGAAGAAGCACGAACAAACTGCGAGACACGACTACGAATTGGAGAAGAAGCACGATCAGACTGCGAGACACGACTACGAACTGAAGAAGAAATACGAACAAACTGCGAGACACGACTACGAATTGGAGAAGAAGCACGATCAGACTGCGAGACACGACTACGAACTGGAGAATATAGCGGGAAATCGATAACGATAACATTTTCAATGTTCAAAGCTTTATTTATAGTCGGTACATGTATAAATATTACATAATTACACACAATCTCTTGTGAGCTTTAAAAACCGACATACATTCAATTAATAATTAAAACAATAATTACATATCAACACGTCTTTTTACATTTTATTTAAAATAAAAAGGATTAACAATTACAACTTTGTTTGAATCAATTAAAACCTACTGGTACTCAAACAAAGTACCCATTAAAACTGAATAGAAATGATCTTATTGTCAAGTAAGACGCACATAAAAATAGCACTAACAATTAAGAAACACAGTATGTGTGATTAATTTATACACTATTATGTTGATTAATTTCATGGAACACTAGCTATATACAGACAAGGGAAAAAAGACAGTCATGATAATATATATATATATATATATATATATATATATATATATATATATATATATATATACATGTATTAGCATTAAAATTGGTAAATCTATATTCTTGGAATGAGTATAAATTTACCAACTTTAATGCTAATACATGTCCTGAGAGTAATAATACTCTCAGAATTGTCATTATGTTATTTTTGAACAAAGTAAATTCATACGATAAAAAAAAATCAGTTGTGTGAACGTATAGCAAGATTATTGACGATTTACTTCCGAATTAAATCTATCACGCATATCTGTCGCTGTTATGGTTATGGTGTTTAACGCCACTTTCAACAATATTTCAGCTATATCGTGGTGGTGACTTTTATTGGTGGAGGAAACCGGAGTATCCGAAGAAAATCATTGACTTGCCGCAAGTTACTCAGAAACTTTATCACATAATGTTGTATCGAGTACACCTCGCCTGAGTGGGATTCGAACTCATAGCGATAGTGGTGATAGGCACCGATTGCATACGTAGTTCGAAATATAACTACCATGACCACGATGGCACCCTGTCTGCCACAGAAAAGGGGACTTGCATATTTTGCTTACAATAAAACGTTGTCAAAACGCCAATCGTTTTAGGTAGGAGAGAAAACATCGTGCCTAATAGCCATCTGGGGACATGAAGAAGTGTCAAAAATGTAATACGTGTACTCGTCTTAACTTACATGCAAAAAAAATCCCTTATGACCATGTATTTGTCATAAACAAATATATCTTGTTGATTTAAAAAAAAATAATTCGAGTTCCATTTAATAAAGTTTGAGCGACTTAAAATAAGACGCATAAAAAAAATGCAATCTTATTGCAATATATAGCGAGAATGCGAGAAAAACAAAGTGTTTAATTGTTTGATAATGCGATAAATACGTGATAAATAATTCGACGTAGCGACTAGTAAGACAACTCGACAAGGCACTTCCAGGCTTCCATACGCGAATTCTCCTCTCAGCACCTGTTATAAGGCCATTTGAAATCAACCACATCAATGTTTGTATTTGTGCCACAATTCAATCGAAGGGGTGAGATTTACTAAATAAAAATATTACACTAAGCTCAACAATAGCTTTTCAGTACAGAGGAAGTATGAATCACAGGCACTTGTTTCATTAAAAAAATATATGCCCCCTCCGCTTCCTTACTTCAAGGTAAATACTATAAGCCCTTTTTCCCTTCCCCACTTCGCCTCAATATTTTTCCCTTATTTGTGATCCTTTCGCTGATCCAATTATATCGTTACACTCCCGAGATATTTCTCTTTCCGACTGCCACATTTAAATATACCAACCGGGTCCCCCTCAGACGAATTGGACAAGAATATTCAGCGAACGTCACTTGGGCTACTTTTCAGTCATTGAAACGGATACAGCCACTTCCGGTCCGGTCTAAATTGATTTAGAAAATAAAAAAAAAGGTGCTTTAAAAATCAAATGTCAGTAATTTGGAGTTGAACATATTTTTATAACCTGCATTGGAACAATTATCTGTATTTCAAAGGCTTACTTTACATTTGAGAGCACAGGCGCATGGGGCATGAATTTCGTTTCCTCCTCTCCCCTTTTTTCAAAATTTTCATAATCATTCGTTTTTCTTCAGTTGACAATATCAGTAGACGTCATACATCATGAATAATACGTGTATTCTGTGTCAGTCGAACAACTGTGGACACAGAATACACGTATTATTCATGATGTATGACGTCTACTGATATTGTCAAAAGAAGAAAAACGAATGATTATGCAAATTTTGAAAAAGGAATGATTATGAAAATTTTGAAAAAGGGAGGGCAGTAGAGAAAAGGGGGAGGAGGAAACGAAATCCATGCCCCATGCGCCTGTGCTTGAGAGGAGATGATCATGATGCTATTGTTACACATGGCCGGTCTAGAGAATTCCGAATGCATATGAAAAATCCAGCGAAAACCGGAAGTGGCTATATCCGTTTCAATGACTGAAAAGTAGACCAAGCGACGTTGGCGGAATATTCTTGTCCAATTCGTCTGAGGAGTGCCCGATAAGTATATTTAAATGTGGCAGTCGAAAAGAGAAATATCTCGGGAGTGTAACGATATAATTGGATCAGCGAAAGGATCACAAATAAGCGAAAAATGTTGAGGCGAAGTGGGGAAGGGGAAAAGGGTAGATATTTACTTTGAAGTAAGGAAGAGGAGGGACCATATATTTTTTGAATGAAACAAGTGCCTGTGGTATGAATGCATAATGCGAGTGAACACTAAAACATGCAAACAATTTAGGCAATGAATTTGCAGATCATTTAGCTACATTGTATTTAAAAGATGTCGTAAAAGAAACAAACGACGTACATAGACGGGTTAAAACAATATGTCTTAAGCTGCGTTAATCACGAAGAGTAGCAGAACTCGTCAGTCTAAAGATATACATAAATATACTATCAACCCACGAATGCTATTGTACAATTTGACATAAAGTTATCAGCTAGACAACCAATTGGTTATCGCCCCTGTTAGGAATTACACAATAAACGAGAAACGAATGAAAGAGGATACCTTTGATGCATCTTTCATGGTAATGTCACAGATAAATTACAAATTAGAAATGTACAGCTCCATGAAAGAAATTGCTATATTCAAATTTAAAACATTAGATCTGGTTATACTTTACATGACTACAAATTGAAATTGAAATACGTGAGTTCTTTAACATCTTTTAATCGGAAGGTGATATTGTTTATAGCCACGAAACCTTTGACTTGCGCCCATATTAATTCTATCGGGTTAAGTTCACAGTGTCGAACGGGGGTTCTTATTACTTCATGTCCGTGTAAATTAGCAATTTTATCTGTTTTATAAACTACTGGGGTCTTTTTTTGTTTTATTTTTTCATATGATACTTGTTTGGTATCAGTAACAGAAAAGAGAATGTTGTGTTGTGTAAGATAGTTTTGGAGAACAGCCTTTTTCTGACTAAAATTTGGGCACACCGTATCTTCTGTTTTAACATTGTGATAACTTGCATTATCTAACACAACCAAGCTAGGATTTTTCAGAGCAGGCATCAACTGATTTTCAAACCACTCAAGAAAGACAAAACTATTCGTCTCCTGGTGATAGTCACCATCCTTTGATTTGGCCAGAAACACTAAATCGCAGTCGTCAATCAAACCCTCACTTCGCGTACCTGCATTCAAAACAATCAAACGTTTGCCTTTGTCCGAGGGTATTTTTGAGGAATCAGACCCATCATTCGGAAGCCACATATAATCTGTGCAGTGATTTTGGTTAACCCATGTTTCATCCAGGTACATGATATCATACCATGCTTCCCTAAAAGATTTGATCTTTCTCAGATAATTACACCTATAATTGATAATAGACACTTGATCGTACAGAACTCTTCGATTATCACCTATTTTTTTATAAGTATATCCAAGATCAATGAGAGTTGGAGTAAGTTTAGACTTTGATATTTTAATAGAATCTTTTATTTCCTTATGTATTATTGAGACGGTCGGAGCAATTTTCCGTGAATATAAACCGTGGATTGTTCTTTTAATCCTCTAGTGCCCAACCCCCATCAACATTAAGAAAAATTATGTTATTGAATAAAAGTAAGTATTTGGGATATGTCTAATACAAATCAGTGTTTGTTTTAGGTTTTTCACTCGTTTTTCGGAAAATATGAATTGTAGCATATCTGCTACATCGGGAATTAGGATGTGATGTATCAAATGTGCTACATAACTAATTATTTAGTAATACTGTTTAAAACAAAGCTAATTTATTTCAGCAACAAAATACATAACAGGAAACATGCAAAAATGAAAAATAAAATACAGGAGCGGATCCAGCGGGGGGCGAACCCGCCGCGCGCCCCCCCCCCCCTAAAATTGGAAAAAATAAGATTTTTTGTCGTAAAATCGTGATTTTTCACACGAAATACCCCAAAATTTTCGCGCCTCCCTCCGCTCGGCGCAATTTTTTTAAGTGCGCCCCCTTCCCCTAACTTGAAATCCTGGATCCGCCCCTAAAATATGTTAAAATTCACAAATGTATACTAAATATCCGAATTGGTGCAGTTAGATTTCTAAACTGATGATTGTCTGTTGACCAGTACTTTGTAAAATTTTGTTTATTGGTTTGTATTATTGAAACTTATTGAATCTAAGTGTTATTTGACGGGTACATACGTACAGTTCAAAATAAATATTGAATTAAAAGTAGAAAGCAATAAAGTCATTTCTGTCCTTGCTCAAACACAAGTGCATATGACATCGAAAGCATTTTGAGAAGGAACTGCTTACCTTTCCGGAGCACCTGAGTTCATCCCGGTTTTTAGTGGTGTTCGTGTTACTCGTTCTTTAGTTTTATATGTATGTTTTGTAGGTCATTGTTTGTCCTTTTGTACTTTTCTTTTGGCCATTGCGTTGTCTGTTCTTCTTCGATATACATATTCTGATTACCCCTTTGGTAACTTCAAACTCCTCGTACATATGAAAATCCATCGCAACCAAATAATTAACATCTCTGTCTTTTCTCATCCCATATCGGATGGTGGTTTGTTCCATCTTTTGTAACTATATCTACAGGCCTTTTCATGGGCTTGACAGGTGGCGAAGAAACCAGGGTTCTGTCAATTTACACTTTTATTTCCACTAATCCATCTGCTATTTCACTTGCAAAAGCACATAACTTCATTGGTTTTTTCTGAAGCCATGCACAGTGCCATTTGTAATATGCAGGTTTTTTTTTATTGTGTGTTTTTTTTATTAAGCATTTGGATGAAATAACAAATGGGAGGTTTGGGCGCCATTGAAACCGGTTTAACTCTATACTACCACTTCACTTTTGTGAGAAGTGCCTGTACCACGTCAGGTTGTCTCCACTTTATGTGTATACCTTTATTTCTGATGTGTTTGGTGGGTGGGTAGATTTGTAGTGGTTATGGTGTCAGTGTGCTTGGATTGTCTGGTGTTTAATGTGGAGTAAGTACTATTATCTGCCATTTTTTAATTTCTATTTTCTAAATTATTTCCCTTTGATATTTTCGTAATTACCAATGTAGCATATTTGATACATTCTACTTTAATTATCAATTCCTTGAATTCAGAAACAAATTCATCTGTTATTTTATGATTAAATTTAATATTTTATTATGAAAACATTATCTAAAAAACCATATTCTGAATCTGTTATAATCTGTATGATCATATAATTTTATTTTTCCATCAGTGATATTTTTACCACTCATATTTTATGGAGGTTGACATTTTCGAGAGAAAAGGAGATAACCACAAAATGTTATGATGACTATATTTCTATATCTAATAATAACTTTGCAATGTAGCAGACATTCAACACTGGGAAAAAACACAAAACAAACATTTATTTTACTGTTGGTACCCCGAAGAAGTTCATGTAGCAAATATGCTACGCGGGGGACTAGAGGGTTAATAAGACAATATAATCAAAGTCGTCCAAAATTTTAGCTCTTTCTTTGGGTCTATATGACTTACAAGGCCTCTTATCATTCATAATACGGTGCACTGAAGTGTAGGACACACCCAAAGCTTTAGATGGCCTTTGATATACCCTTTCAAATGAGACAATTGGCTTCTTCGTTGCCTTTTCCTTACTAAAAAAGGCAAGCAACTTTTTTACAAACTTTTGGCATTCCGGAGATAAGTCAGACTTTTTACTCATTTTACAAAAAATGCAAAATATAACAATAATTTATGAGAGAAATACTTGTTAGTTTCGTCTAAAGTACACATGGCTGAGAGAAAGATTTTACAGGTAAGATACCTGACGTACGAATGGCTCTTCTATAAAGTACATCTATCCCCACCCGAAAAATGACAACAAAATAGGACCAAAATGCAAAATTTCATCGGAGTGCAGCCTCAGCCAAAACAATAAGAAGCATTACAATAACATTTTTAGTTAGCACTCCTAATTCTAAATAAAACTCTCGTTTATTTTGCTGTTCAAAAATCTATAGGTTAAAAGATATTTGGATTTTTCGTTATTCTAATCAATTTTTTTTTACTTTAGTAGTTCACACGGTTATAAGATTTATTCTCGATTGTCCCACTTTTTAAAATTTTAGAGTTCTGGTTGTCCCACATTTTTTTTAGGTGTTGAAACTTCTTAAATATTTGCTTGTATGTGACTTGTATTGTTGTGTTATCTGAATTTCAATACCATGTTAAATGTTTGACTTTCATTTGTTAAATATGTGATTTATGTCAGTTTAGTATTATATTAAATATTAAATGTTGTGAAATTAATTAGTTATTTGTATATGATTTAACTTGATGTTTTATTTTGTCTCAAATGTGCTTGATATCTGCATTACTTTGACTATATTTCCTTATAATTGATGTAAATATTATTTCCTTAGTGCTATATATGATCATTTATTAATGGTGTGTAAATATTATGTTATTTCCTAGCAATTACTATAAAAACATATTCCCGATTGTTCCACACTTTTTCTTACCTTTTTACATGTAATTTCAAAAAGTGGGACAATCGGGAAGACACCGTTCACACTGCTTAGTAGAACCAACTACCTAAACATATTAGGAAAACAAAACAAACTAGTACAGTTGATCTTCACTTCCAGTTGTTTTATGTTTGGTTCATATTTTATTTGTTTTTGTGTCACTAGTAGAGTAGTGTTGGTCTCTAAATGAACAGACAGGATCGTACTGTTCAATGTATAGACATTATCGATCTATTCAACGTTTTCAAAATGCTGAAAAAAGAATTCGAAGACAGAGCTTAATTCCCTTAACATGAAGTAAAATGATAATCTGCGTCAGATGACATGGATCCCATATATAGAGAGGTGACATAACTTCCATTTTTTTTCAAATCCTCTAGAAAGTATTTCTGAAGGGAAGTGGAATTAAAAAATGCCCAGGAAGGCGATAGAGCTTGGAAATCATTAGATTTAACCCAATGACCAGATAAGTTCTTGTCACGAGATGATACATACGGCCAAAATGGTAGTTGGGCAAATATAAGTAGAAACAGTTTTAGCTTTAATATTATTAATGGACATACAAAATCTGGAATAAAGTCTGTAGTAAATTTGGTCGTATTGCAAACAAAACACGACTTTAACACTGGGAAGAAGATCTTCAAAACTATACAGGAAGATCAGACACTTTATCAGAATTCTGATTTTCATTTCTTGCCAAAATAGATGAATCTGTCGGTAATTAAAAAAAACGTAGAATATGTTCACAGGTTGTGCTCTCCTTTTGAAATATCTTAAGGATGAAAACAAATGTATCTGATTTGAATAATACCAAATTCCAAGTTAAGACACGCATTCAATCAACGTTACACATCTTTGCTGAGATTGATTTTTTTTTATCGCATTTGGAGGCTGCCATTAAAACATGGATTTAGCCCTTACCTAACCCCTCTAACAACAACAAAAAATCCGAGGGATCACGAGTACCAGACCAGTGTCTTGTGTGCCTAATATTGTCAGTGTCTCTGGATTGTCAATTCTTGATTACCTATTCGGTTTTGTCTAACGGTTATTTACATAACTCGCAAGTATTAGTACAATAGCCTCAAACTGCAAGCATGAAGACCGCTCTAGCTAATAATATATATCTAACGAGGTAAATGTAACTTGTCGTCTGTCTAGCATCAATACTTCCGGAAGTCTACGCCCATGAACAAAATGAAACAATCATAAGTAAAAAAAATTGAATTACAATAGTGTTTTCTTCTACGCAGTGACACTAGCCATTTAAGTACTGATTGTCAAAAAGCTGGAAACAAATTAACTAAACTTATAATTAGCAGCAGAAGGGTGAAGTCTTTTAGCACATTTTCTTTGTTTAGCGCCTTGATAATTTAGAAAACGAATCCTATCGTCAAAGATAAGAAATATATATTTGAATAGTGTGAAAAAGGGAAATTTGTTTGGACTTTTGTGGCTCTGGGGGAACGAATAATGGAATCAATACACGTACAAAGAGAATCATAACTGAAACAGAAGTAACAAGGGACCAACACTTTAAACAAGAAGTCGATGTTGTCTTATAATTATGAAAAAACTCAAAATAAAACCGTTCCATACTGCCACGTGGTTGTGAAGGATGTTAGAGCGCTTTTGTTCGGGATAAGAGAATTTCGATCACAAGGGATATGTTGGGGAGAAATGATATAACGACGTTTAAGTGCAGTCGCTTTGCGCTTTCCCAGGACAATTTATCTGTCTGATTGAGTTCATCTTTTTATTGACCATTCTTAAGTTTCTAGAATTTCACACAGAAAAAACGTTAATATAAAACAAAATTTACAGACGCCTTTACTTTTTAATGACACAATTTTTTTTAAACAATTTAAGAAACATTAAAATTTCATACAGACAAATAATGTCTATATATGTTATATCTAAAGAATAAGGACAATATTTAATTATGCAAAGAAAGTTTATATATATCTTTATTTTCATAGGGGCCGACGTGATCGTATGGTAGTTGGATTTACAACTACCTGTGCAATCAGTGCCTATCCCATTAAAGTTGTGAGTTCGAACTCAGATCATGGCGTGGTGTACTCGATACAACATTATGTGATAAAGTTGGTCAGTGACTTGCAACAGGTAAGTGGTTTTCTCCAGGCACTCCAGTTTCCTCCACCAAAAAAACTGACCGTCACGATATAGCTGAAATATTGTTGAAAGTGGCGTTAAACACCATACACCTTTATTCTCATAAACCATTGCAAGTTGCAATAAGGTATAAAGAAGTACATATACCAATATTTACGTTAAACAGTTACACAAATATTTATAATAAACGGGCAATCACTTCTCAACTCACATCTTAACACACTGAACATCAAAAAGATCACGACACATGACGTAAGAAATCCAGGTCCTGGCTTGGGACAGGCACAAACATGTGGCGGGGTTAAGAAAATCGAGACATTACTAAAAATAAGTAAATAGTGGAAAATATGAATAGAGTAAAAACCACCTGACAGACGAAATTACAATTGTGTCTATCTTTTAAATTTGGCAGACTGATTATGGAGCCACATGCAATATACTCATATTCTTTTTCAAAGTCTAGATTTGGATAAGACACTTTTTTTCCCCCTCGACCATTTTATCATATACAATGACATTAATACTTTTCTATGGACATTTGAGAATATAAAGTTGTTTGCAACCTGAAAGATAAATGTTTTCTCAGACAAAAAGGCCACTTGTGAGAATATTGACATCAGTATATGTCTGACACATTTCAATGTATAAAATAACAATCCTACTTAGAGACAAGCAATCAATAAGAAATGGGTACACAACAGTTAAAAAAAACGTTTCAGGAATCACCATCATCAGGTACGCTCTAAATCGAAAGATTGAAAAGCCAAATAAGTGTTGGTAGCAAAAAGGCCAAAGGGTCTAAACAGAATAGCCAAAAATCGGCAAAGATCACCTATGTCTGAGGGAGGAGAATCTTAGTTTTAATAATAATTACATTATTTAAGAACTGTAAATTTCAGTGATAAATATATCTAATAAATCTACGGTCTATAATAGAATAACCGTCCATAAAGTATATAGGGTGGACCGATTAGAGCATACTAAATGGATACATGACTTTTAGTCTGTTTACTCGGACATAGTCATCTCTATCGAGGACTTACGGCCATCCTCTTGCACCGGAAATATATACCAATATTTAAGATTCCCCCGACTCTTAATGATGCATGCAAAAATGTATACTAGTATATCAACAAAAATATCATAAAGAGTAAATATTCCGTATAATTTATTCCATTTTATTCTGTTTCGTAAGCAAAGGGTTACATGATCTCAATATTGACGATTTCAAATCTAAGCCTCCTGATTGCATCTGTGCAAGTTCCCCATTCATATATAATCCGACTGGTGACTTTAAAATGATCAACAACGCTTCTCTGCGAGAGGTGTTCGCCAAAGGGCCTAAATATCGTGCGTCTAAATCCATAAACTGGAAACATAACTTTAAAATACTTATGGATTCCGTTGAGGATTATGTCAGACAATGGGAAAAACGTGAAAATGAGGACTTAGATACTCTTTCCGAATGGGTGAAGAGTGTGAGATCGCTCATGCAGATTAGAATTAAAAAACTCAGTGGGTCTATGAGCACTCGCTCTACACCAATCTTTAAAGACCCAAATGTTGCTAAACACCTGTCTCTCCTTCATGACAAATATATGTTATTGTCTCCGCCGACAAGGCCCCTAACAATATTGTATTTGTGTGTAATTCACATTGCATAGACTGCTTGATAAAGGAATTAGGTATTAACACTTTAAGTGGCAACCCTACATATACCTCAACGATACATACGAAAGAGGAAATCCTGGACAATCATAGGTCTGTTTTATAATCATTTGGAATTTCAATCAAAAGACGAAGAATTGGATCTACCATCACTCTACTGGATTCCTAAATTACACAAGTTTCCTTTCAAACAGCGCTATATTGCTGGGTCTGCCAAATGCTCCACGAAACCTCTTTCCAAATTATTAACATGTATTCTATCGGCGGTCAAAACCGGGCTTCAGAGTTGCTGTGACACTAGCTACTCTAGGGGTGGTGTGAATCAGATGTGGATTCTGAAGAACTTTAAAGATCTGTTAGAGTACATACAATCTATATCTATCTCCTCCTGCAATATCATTAAAACATTTGACTTCTCTACCCTCTACACAACTATTCCTCACTCTAAGCTGAAGGACAAATTAAGGGAGTTGGTCCAACTGTGTTTCATAAGGAAGAATGGTCAACGTAGATACAAATATCTTGTGCTATGAAGGGAGTTGGTCCAACTGTGTTTCATAAGGAAGAATGGCCAACGTAGATACAAATATCTTGTGCTATGAAGGGACAGATCTTAGTTTGTAAAAAAACCACTCTGATTCTACCAAAAAGTTATTCTCGCCGACTTTATTCGTATGAGGCAGACTTCATACAGGGGTTTCTCAAGAAAAACGAAAAGAAACTATCTCGATCCTTTAATTTCACGTTCCGCTATATAGATGCTGTCCTTTCAATAAAAAAATACTAGGTTTGGTGATTTCGTTGATCGCATCTATCCCATTGAGCTTGAAATAAAGGATACCACAGACACAGATACGTCTGCCTCATACATTGATCTACACCTCAGTGACCGTGCGGGGCGGTTAAGAACGAAACTTTACGACAAAAGAGATGACTTAAATTTTCCCATTGTGAACTTTCCATTCATAAGTAACAACATTCCAGCAGCACCTGCATATGGAGTATATATATCTCAGTTGATACGATATTCCAGAGCTTGTGGTTCCTATCAGGATTTCCTTGATAGAGGGTTGCTGCTAACAAGGAAGCTACTGAACCAAGGGTTCCTCTTAGTTAAGTTGAAGTCATCACTTCGAAAGTTTTACGGTCGCCACCACGACTTGGTTGACCGTTATGGAATATCTGTGTCGCAAATGACCACGGATATGTTCCACTTGTCGTAAACACTTCCCGGTCCTCTCCTCGTTCATGACTTATCACCGGGTTTGTAACTAGATTAACACGACGGGTGTCATTAGTGGGGGCAGGAACTGCTAACCCTTCCGGAGCACTTGAGTTCACCTCCGGTTTGTAGTGGGGTTCGTGTTATTCGATCTTTAGTTTTATGTGTGTTTTGTTGATCGTTGTTTGTCCTTTTGTACTTTTTCTTTTGGCCATTGTGTTGTCTGTTCTTCTTCGATATACGGATTCTGATTGCCCCTTTGGTATCTTCAAACTCTTCTTACATGTATTACTTTCTGAAATAATTAATAAATTACTATTAATTCTATTTAGAATTATAAAAATAAATGGATGTCCACATAATCATAATCAAAAGTAAGTGAGTCAGTGATTGTTGTTTAACGGCAACTGTTTCAGTAATATAATTGCGAGAACAAGTTACATCCGATGAGAAGATGATGATGATGTCCGCTTATTTGGAATTTTATTGTGCTAGCTCACTGAAACAACAATCAACGGATAGACATGTATTCCGATTCCGAGCCAACCAGTCTTTGCTCTCATTCCTTTGTGTTGTGTGCTTAGCGGAGAAGCAACGCCTACAAAATTTATAGTATTTGGTCTGATCCGACCGGGGCTCGAACCCACGAGTCGAGCACGTTAACCATTAATCCCTCGATGCGATTCATGAACAAAAGAGGACATGTCCTCATTAAATAGCAAACCAAAGATACAACTATAGACATTGTGAAATCCTACAAAGATGAGAGAAAGTTCAAGTGTTCTAAATGGTAGGATCATTATACATGTATATACCTTCTTAAGATTTGAATTATTCTGTAATTAAATCTAATGTAATTCCTTTTAGGCTTTCACTTTAGTTAATGTATGTCAGACAAAAGGTTTTCCAAGAGTAAATCTATAATCTTCAAAAATAACGGTTTCAATTGGTAGCATTTTTTTGTTTTTTAGAAAACTAGATTTGCATCGTACACTAGGATGTCACTTTTATTGGTATTTTTATCCCAACGTATATTTGTAGTTCCAGTCGAAATACAAATGTAAATTGGCACGTTTCACAGCATAATTTTGAACACTACTTGAGAACGTAAGAAATTTTCTATTTTAATTTTTCCCCATTTTTAAGAGAATAATTTTTTTTTTCATTTTCAGAAGGTGAAGAAATTAAGTTTCACAAGGAAACTATAATATGCACAGTGAATTCTAATTTTAAAGAATCTAGTTTGTTGAATCTTTGTGCAGGTTTTTTTGCAATCTAATTTTGACTAGATTGGAATTAATGCTCAAACCTCAAATATAAAAGCAAAGAATAGTTTGAACAAGAACTGATCTTCTTGTCCATCAGTTATGGTTGATTGTAGACATATCGATCCTTTGAAATCCTTTATTGTACTGTAATTAGTGAAAATGTTTTAATGATCATCGACTGACAAGGAGGTATTATAATATTCTTTGCCTAAATGCGATTTGGCTCAATATAGTTTTTGTGTGTGTGCGTGTGTGTGTGTGTGGGGGGGGGGGGGGGGGTATCTAGAATATCCAAGATTATGAAGAGAACATTTAAATAGCAATGGTCAACAAACTCACCAATATCAATAAAACGAACAATCACCACAACTCATTCCACATGTAAATAGACCATGACATATAACGTTGAAAACTCCAAGTTCTGTCTTGGAACAGGTACATACAAGTGACATGGTTAAACCAGCATCATTTTTGCAATATTAATAATAATTCAGTAAGTTATATAATATCATTTATTTTCTACATATTTGATTCTAAATTTGATTAGGAAATTCATACTACAATATATTGTACTAATGTAAAAAGAGAACTGCAGTGAAAAATAGGTAACATTGTGATAACAATCTTTCTAGGCGGAAAACACAATTTTGGTACTTGTGTTACAGTTGCGAATAGACAGTTGTTTTTTCTCTCAATGTAATTGTTTTATATTATTTATATTTAAAGAGGCATTAGCTACGAATTTGACCAAACAAATTATATGTTTTGGAAATTGGTAAATAGCTATAAAATGATGAAATAAAGGTAAATATTTCACATTAAACAGCTTATCGTACCACTTTTCGCCTTTTGAGAACGAAAATTAGCATCGATTTATTATTTCCTTGCAAGTAAATAATTTGATCTCGCTTTCTCCGTATGCAACTGACCTTACTGGTGACAGGTAAAAACGAATAATTTGTATTTTGTCGCTTAATATATTAACTGCAAACTTGCATGGTTCTTTGTCCGTAATTAACGCCGACTAAAAGCAGATTCACAGAAAATAAGAAATAAGTGCATTGTTGTACTGATTTAATGACGATTCGGCAAACTCCGTAAACAATGTCGATAATTAATAAGATGGCGTCCATTTCTGAATCTATATATATCTTTATTTCTCATAACCAATTTACAGAGGTACAGAGATGACATGTACAATTAACACAATATACATAAGAAATAAATATATGTAATACATAAAACAAATATTGAATTGTGAAAAGAAGTGGATCAACCTAGAGGACATATCCTCTTGTTTACTATTCTGATAAATTTACAGAGTTTACTTAAGGTATATATAGACTTAGAAGACATCAGGTTATTATATTTAATGATACTATGTCTATTTATATAGACAAAATTAAAATAAAGTTTTCTTTCATTAATAAATTCAGTACATTCAAAAATATAGTGATACTCGTCTCCCAATTCTCTTCTTGAACATAAATGACAGAACTTGTTTTCTCTAATAATTTTTTTCCATCTTCCCACTTCTACCGGTAGTCTGTGGTTTGTAGTTCTAAATCTACACAATGTAAATTTGTCCTTATCTTCTAAAATGTCTAAATAATTCTCGAATTTTAATTCCCCTTTAAACAGTTTATAATTACCCCCCTTTGAAGATGTTTCGATGGATGAGTTCCATATTTGCTTAAACTGGTCAATTAAATTGTTTTTAATTACTATTAATTTTAACCATTTTTCAGATATACAATTTTGCAAAGTCCATATATACGACATTCCACTGTCATTTAAGATTTTATGGATGTGATTTATCCAAGCAGAAATTTTACAATTTTAAATTTTTTTAACATATAAGTTTGTATGCTATTGTAGATAATTTTGACTGTTTCCCTTGTATAAGTTTACTCCAATATGAAATCATTCTTATTTTAATATCAATTTCTAGTGGGTATCTACCCAATTCTCCATATACCATAAAATTAGGTGTGGATACTTTTAGACGTAATAAAAGTTTCCAAAATTTAAATGGACCCTCTCGATAATATCGTTTTTACCAAACCCCCAAATTTCACACCCATACAATAAAATAGGTTTTACAATTTTGTCAAGCAAATCTAACCGGCATTTAATGGATAAATTATGTATTCTGCCTTTCCTTAATACCACATACATGGCCTTAATACCTTCTTTTTTTGCTATATTAAATGATCCCGTTTTTGAAAATACTATCCCAAGATAAGAAAAATGTGCAACAATTTTCAACTCTTTGTCGTTATAGTTAAATTTAATGTTATTTGGTAGGCGACCATTCGAAAAAACCAGAACTTTAGACTTTTCTATGTTCACTTTTAATCTCCATTTCTTACAGAAATCATAGAAATAATTTATTTGGTTTTGCATATCGTCACTGTTTTCAGCTAAAGTTACTGTGTCGTCAGCATATAGTAAAATAAAAAGCTTCAAGTAAGTGTCTAGTTCTTGTTCTAGATCTTCTGTTAATGAAATTAAGCTGATTGCATTGTTTTCATCCAAAAATTGTTCTAAATCATTCAAATATAACGAGAAGAGAAAGGGGAAATGATTTTGTCCTTGACGAACACCATTATTACAATCGAAATAATTCGATACTTTACCATTATAGACAATTCTAGATTTAATGTTCTGATACATATTATAAATTACATTGTACATTTTACCATTTATATTATTAATTAATAACTTAGACCATAGGGCATCACGCCATACCGTATCAAAAGCTTTTTCAAACTCAACAAATGCAGCAAAAAGCTTTTTCTTTTTTTAATTTTATAAGTTCGAAGAAAGAATGTAAAACAAAAATATTGTCTACCGTGGAATATCCTTTTCTGAAACCACACTGACTTTCGCTTAAAACGGAAAATTGCTCAGAGTAATGATTTAATCTCTTTAGAAGAATTGATGTAAAAAGTTTGCCAAAACAACTCAAAATGGTAATAGGGCGAAAGTTTTTTTGGATTCAAAGGATCGCCTTTGTTTTTATAAATAGGTTTAATGTTTCCCAGTAACCAACTATCAGGGACAATTCCTGGAGAAAATATACAATTAAACATTTTTAAATAGACCGGTAAAATAATGTCAATAGAAGATTTAATATATTCATTTATCATAAAATCATCACCACTGGCTTTATCATTTTTCAAATTTTTGACGCAAGAAACAATTTCATCACTTGTAATTTCACCATTTATTTCATTATTTAGATTATTTATCAGATTGTTATCAATATCTGGCAGGTTAATTTCATCTTCATTATTTGTCTCTGGAGCTTTATTAATATTTCTAAAAAACTCAAAAAGTGAATCAATTGATATATTTGGTTGTTTTTTATTAGTACCTTGTAAAATATTCCAATATTCTTTGCTATTATTTGATCTAAGATTTTTTTTATTTTCCTTGACATCTCTTTTCTATGCATTTTTATGTTAGCGTCCATTTTTTTTGTATTCTTTTTCAGCTCTCTTCATATCTTCCTTGGTTTCTATCGACGGGTCTATTTTGCAACGTCTTTTCAATTTTCTATATTGTTTACGTGCAATTTTACAGTCGGTACTAAACCAAGGCTTAGAATTCCACATATTTTTCAAACAAAATTCATAAAGGTAAAACATGCTACTCCGAGGAACAAGTGATCAGTATGCTGGAGTTCCTCATCGATAACATACTTGTCTCCTTTGGAGGGACACTGTTTCAGCAGGTCGTCGGCATACCAATGGGTACGAATTGTGCCCCTCTTCTAGCCGATTTATTTTTATACTCATATGAGTCGGAGTTTCTTCAAAAGCTTGTAAAAGATAAGAAGATTCATGAGGCTAGAGCCTTTAATTTCACATACAGGTATATTGATGACGTTTTATCTATCATTAATTCTAGATTTGCAGAATTTCTTCCATTGATATATCCTCCAGAGCTGGAAGTTAAAGAGACCACCGATACAGCTTCGTCCGCATCATTTTTGGACTTATACCTCGAATTTGACGACAGTGGTCAACTCAGTACTAAAATTTATGATAAGCGGGACGACTTCAATTTTAAAATCATAAATTTTCCAAACATGTGCAGCAATATACCAGCCTCTCCTGCATATGGTGTTTACATCTCGCAATTGATTCGCTATGCAAGGGCCAGTAGCAATTATTCTGATTTCCTGAAACGTCATCTTCATCTGAGAAACAGGCTACTGGACCAGGGCTATAAAAAGATTCGCCTTATTCGATCTCTTAAAAAGTTTATATTCCGATACCAATATCTTGTCGAAATATATTCCGTCTCTGCAGAAAAATTTATAAGCGATGCATTTTCATATAGTGAAAATGTATAAAGATAAAGAAGTCAAAAATGTCAAGAATTGTTTTGTCAATGTGTGACGTAGAAATATTTTTGACATTTACGTCACCGAATATGGTACTGCTTTGACAACTATTTTACCTATTTTGTTCCTGTATTTAAATACTGTTACAGTGACAGCCGGAACCTTTGAACCGTAATGAGAGCGGGAGGTTTGGCGCCTTAAAATCTGATTCAACCCACCATTTCTTTAGAAATGCCTGTACCAAGTCAGGGTCATTACGGTTTTCAGTTTTCCGGTTGTTGACTGATTTTGTCTGTTTATATAATTATGAGTTTTGACTTTCCCTTTGTAAGATTGTTCGGAGTTCGGTAATTTTGTTATTACCCTTATTTAGAAGAAATACACACGTTTTCCTTCATTTTTTCTTACAACCGTGTATCTTGTACCAAAAGTTTCTTTTGCAGTGGACAAAGAAATGTTTCCTAATTTATTAACACAGCTATCAATTTCCGGTTGTGTTATATTTTCCTTGTCTAAATTATCTAACTGTGTTTCCAGATCGTGTATAGTCTATATTTAAATTATTTAAAAAATCTAGTTTAAGTGAATCGTTCCATTTTCGTGGTTTCTCTGAACTGTTTACTGTACATGTATTTTCATCTTCATGTACACCGGGTTCACATGGTTCAGCTAGTGGTTTGAATTTTATCGAAAGAGATATCGGGGAGTGTACATCTGAATAAAGTTTACTGAATTCTAATACATCCATATCAACAATACATTTTATAAAATCAACTGAAGAAATTACATCTTGATCGATCTCAAAACACGTGCAGTTGCACCTTTTTCCCCCGATGCGCGTACATTTCACAACATTTATAAGTTACAGAAACACGTTTCATTAAGGTATCAATCATATCTGATAGTTTTTATGGGTAACAAAAATTTACGATTTTGGCAGATAATGCCCCTTTAAAAAAAGAAAAATTCTCCTTATACAAAGACTAACACTATAAAAGAAAAAGCTAGACAGTATATAACTGAACCATTATTGGGAACATTTTAACCATTCACTAGATGGATACTGTTAATATTTTCTAATTTTGAGTTTCCAACACTTTAAACTTTCGATAATACGATTTTTGTCTTCTTACTAGAAAAATAGCTGATCAGATAACAGTATCCAATTTATAATGTGTTCTGGTTGGTTGATTTTGTAGACGTGTGTACGAGTACCAAACACTTACTCAAAAGTTGTATGGACGTAAATTTAAGGTCAGAAAGATGTGTACAATAATTTAACCTTTAAATTACGCATCCACAAAAGAAAGTGAGAGATATGATTAAAAAAAGATTTTAGGATATTAAGTATAAATCGTGCGATCTGATGCCTTTATACACGATGAATCAGAATGAACATAAAAGAAATCTCAATTTTTCACAGATTTTCTACAGAAAAGGAATAAAAGAGAACTTATCTGTCTTAATTGTGTGTTATGTGCTTTACCAGATTGATTTGACAATAAGGAAATGTTTGTATGTTTTAATTATTTTGTAAAACTTAGTCAAAATCGTTATTTTCCGACAATTCCAGAAGGAGTAATGATAAAATATTTCTGATTGTAAGGATTGGAACTATAATGTCTGTTTCCCGTGCTAAAACATAAGATATACATTTCGAACTGTGCATCATTTACATGCATTTACACATATCTACTGTTGATTTAATAGCCGATGTTATCACCAAATGAAGACATAACGTATGTTTCATGTTCATATACATTAATATCATTTCGGCTTAATTTAGACAAATGAGATTTTAATGGTACTAGTAAATTAAACGATTCAAAATCTACAAAGCCATGGCTACCTTTGTTTTCATCAAGAACAGTTTGGAGATACCAAAGAGGTAATTCTAAGAAAGATAGACTATGCAATGGCACTAATAGAAAGAAAGACAAAAATATAAACTATGGCCGACATTACACTAAACAAAAAAACAAAAACCCCACAAACTAAAGACGGAACAACACGAATCCTACTAAACGACCGTAGTGAACTCATGAAGGAGAAGTGGTTCCTGATCCACTAGTTAGTGGCACCTGTCGCGTTACTGTTAAGCGACATGAACATCATATGAACCTGGGTTCATCTCAGATTTTAGTGGGGTTCGTGTTGTTCGTGCTGTAAAACTACATGGTTTCAAGTTTTTAGGTACGTTTTGTACTGTCTGTTACGTTTTCCGCGCGAACAGCGATGTGCGATTCGTCATTAATCCCATATTTGTTTTGTAAGGGGTTCATCTCTTATTTTTGTTGTTCTTATTTTTTACGCATACTGGCATACAACATGATTTCCACGTCTCAGGAAGGGTTAGCAGTTGCTGCTCCTCTAGTGGCACCCGTCGTGTTACTTACTCTTGTTACAAGCCCTGTGATAAATCATAGATGAAGAAAGAACGGGATTAGGATTATGACCAACGAAAAATACTTGTGGTCATTTGTGACCCATATATTCCATACCAGTTTACCAAGTCATTGTGCTACAATAAAGCATTCAAATACAAGTATATGCAGGAGCTAGGGCCAATCAAAATGGCTGATGTGAATAAACATGTATGCGATTATCATAAAAACAAATTATTCATCTAAAACCTGCAGAACTTCGCTGTAAATAAGTGTCAAAATACGAAAAATCACGCGATTGACTGCTGAAAATTTAAAATATTCGTACGACGATCGGATGGTGATCACTTCAAATAAATAGAATCATTAATACATAAAGATATGGTTGTCAGAGTGTCACTAAGTACAAGCAATTGTGCTAGAATTACGGATAAGAATACAGATAAATAATTCAAATCTGTCGATCTAAGTGGTTGTAAAATCATAATTTAATAATCGTAATTGATAACCTGTAAAATATTGTTTAAGGGATTTAGCTTTCTGTTATCACTTAATATCATACACCAGCTCCAAGATTCGCTTTATCTAATTTCTCACATGTGAGTTTTTTAGGAATATATGTGTGGATTAGGGTTATGGTGTTTAACGCCCATTCAATAATATTTCAGCTATATCGTGGTGGTCAGTTTCATTCGTGGAGGAAACCAGATTACCCGGAGAAAAACCACCGACCTGCTGCAAGCCTCTGACAAACTTTATCACATAATGTTGTATCGAGTACGCTTTGGTTGTGCGCGATTCGAACTCACAACTTAGTGATGATAGGCATCAATTTCATAAGTAGTTATAAATCTAACTACCATACGATCACGACCACGACGGCCTATTTAAGTGTTAATGTTCTGCTTTGTTTGATGAAAGACGAGTACTCAAATAAGATAATCAAAGACATGTTTGAATTGAAAAGATCATTTATTATAAATGACGAATAAAAGTGTGGTCAATAAGTCATAACACAAAGAAGACGAGCGATTTATGAATTGTTACAAGATGTCCATTCTATTAACATGAGTTAATACACAATGTAAAAGACCACAAGTGTGTCAACTCTAGTAATATTATTCCAGTTTGTAGAAAATGACACAATAAAAATAATACTACCATGTAAAAAACAATACAGAGTAAAGTAATAATCTCCTGTCAAAATAATTGTATAACAATATTATAAACTAAGCTAACTATCTCATGTTAAAGTAATAGTATAACAATATTATAAACTAAGCTAACAATCTCATGTTAAAATATTAGTATAACAATATTATAAACTAAGCTAACAATCTCATGTTAAAGTAATAGTATAACAATATTATAAACTAAGCTAACAATCTCATGTTAAAGTATTTAGTATAACAATATTATAAACTAAGCCAACAATCTCATGTTAAAGTAATAGTATAACAATATTATAAACTAAGCTAACAATCTCATGTTAAAGTATTTAGTATAACAATATTATAAACTAAGCTAACAATCTCATGTTAAAGTAATAGTATAACAATATTATAAACTAAGCTAACTATCTCATGTTAAAGTAATAGTATAACAATATTATAAACTAAGCTAACAATCTCATGTTAAAGTAATAATATAACAATATTATAGACTAAGCTAACAATCTCATGCTAAAGTAATAGCATAACAATATTATAAACTAAGCTAACAATCTCATGTTGAAGTAATAGCATAACAATATTATAAACTAAGCTAACAATCTCATGTTAAAGTATTTAGTATAACAATATTATAAACGAAGCTAACAATCTCATGTTAAAGTATTTAGTATAACAGTATTATAAACTAAGCTAACAATCTCATGTTAAAGTAATAGCATAACAATATTATAAACTAAGCTAACAATCTCATGTTAAAGTAATAGCATAACAATATTATAAACTAAGCTAACAATCTCATGTTAAAGTAATAGTATAACAATATTATAAACTAAGCTAACAATCTCATGTTAAAGTAATAGTATAACAATATTATAAACTAAGCGAGCAATCTCATGTTAAAGTAATAGTATTACAATATTATAAACTAAGCGAGCAATCTCATGTTAAAGTAATAGTATAACAATATTATAAACTAAGCTAACAATCTCATGTTAAAGTATTTAGTATAATAATATTATAAACTAAGCTAACAATCTCATGTTAAAGTAATAGTATAACAATATTATAAACTAAGCGAGCAATCTCATGTTAAAGTAATAGTATAACGATATTATAAACTAAGCTAACAATCTCATGTTAAAGTAATAGTATAACAATATTATAAACTAAGCTAACAATCGCATGTTAAAGTAATAGTATAACAATATTATAAACTAAGCTAACAATCGCATGTTAAAGTAATAGTATAACAATATTATAAACTAAGCTAACAATCTCATGTTAAAGTAATAGTATAACGATATTATAAACTAAGCTAACAATCTCATGTTAAAGTAATAGTATAACAATATTATAAACTAAGCTAACAATCTCATGTTAAAGTAATAGTATAACAATATTATAAACTAAGCTAACAATCGCATGTTAAAGTAATAGTATAACAATATTATAGACTAAGCTAACAATCTCATGTTAAAGTATTTAGTATAACAATATTATAAACTAAGCTAACAATCTCATGTTAAAGTAATAGTATAACAATATTATAAACTAAGCTAACAATCTCATGTTAAAGTAATAGTATAACGATATTATAAACTAAGCTAACAATCTCATGTTAAAGTAATAGTATAACGATATTATAAACTAAGCTACCAATCTCATGTTAAAGTAATAGTATAACAATATTATAAACTAAGCTAACAATCTCATGTTAAAGTAATAGTATAACAATATTATAAACTAAGCTAACTATCTCATGTTAAAGTAATAGTATAACGATATTATAAACTAAGCTAACAATCTCATGTTAAAGTAATAGTATAACAATATTATAAACTAAGCTAACAATCTCATGTTAAAGTAATAGTATAACAATATTATAAACTAAGCTAACAATCTCATGCTAAAGTAATAGTATAACAATATTATAGACTAAGCTAACAATCTCATGTTAAAGTATTTAGTATAACAATATTATAAACTAAGCTAACAATCTCATGTTAAAGTAATAGTATAACAATATTATAAACTAAGCTAACAATCTCATGTTAAAGTAATAGTATAACAATATTATAAACTAAGCGAGCAATCTCATGTTAAAGTATTTAGTATAACAATATTATAAACTAAGCTAACAATCTCATGTTAAAGTATTTAGTATAACAATATTATAAACTAAGCTAACAATCTCATGTTAAAGTATTTAGTATAACAATATTATAAACTAAGCTAACAATCTCATGTTAAAGTATTTAGTATAACAATATTATAAACTAAGCCAACAATCTCATGTTAAAGTAATAGTTTAACAATATTATAAACTAAACTAACAATCTCATGTTAAAGTATTTAGTATAACAATATTATAAACCAAGCTAACTATCTCATGTTAAAGTATTTAGTATAACAATATTATAAACTAAGTTAACAATCTCATGTTAAAGTATTTAGTATAACAATATTATAAACTAAGCTAACAATCTCATGTTAAAGTAATAGTATAACAATATTATAAACTAAGCTAACAATCTCATGTTAAAGTAATAGTATAACAATATTATAAACTAAGCGAGCAATCTCATGTTAAAGTAATAGTATAACAATATTATAAACTAAGCTAACAATCTCATGTTAAAGTATTAGTATAACAATATTATAAACTAAGCTAACTATCTCATGTTAAAGTATTAGTATAACAATATTATAAACTAAGCTAACAATCTCATGTTAAAGTAATAGTATAACAATATTATAAACTAAGCTAACAATCTCATGTTAAAGTATTTAGTATAACAATATTATAAACTAAGCTAACAATCTCATGTTAAAGTATTTAGTATAACAATATTATAAACTAAGCTAACAATCTCATGTTAAAGTATTTAGTATAACAATATTATAAACTAAGCTAACAATCTCATGTTAAAGTATTTAGTATAACAATATTATAAACTAAGCTAACAATCTCATGTTAAAGTAATAGTATAACAATATTATAAACTAAGCTAACAATCTCATGTTAAAGTAATAGTATAACAATATTATAAACTAAGCTAACAATCTCATGTTAAAGTGATAGTATAACAATCTTATAAACCAAGCTAACAATCTCATGTTAAAGTAATAGTATAACAATATTATAAACTAAGCTAACAATCTCATGTTAAAGTAATAGTATAACAATCTTATAAACCAAGCTAACAATCTCATGTTAAAGTAATAGTATAACAATATTATAAACTACGCTAACAATCTCATGTTAAAGCAATAGTATAACAATATTATAAACTAAGCTAACAATCTCATGTTAAAGTAATAGTATAACAATCTTATAAACCAAGCTAATAATCTCATGTTAAAGTAATAGTATAATAATATTATAAACTAAGCTAACAATCTCATGTTAAAGTGATAGTATAACAATATTATAAACTAAGCTAACAATTTCATGTTAAAGTAATAGTATAACAATATTATAAACTATGCTAACAATCTCATGTTAAAGTATTTAGTATAACAATATTATAAACTAAGCTAACAATCTCATGTTAAAGTAATAGTATAACAATATTATAAACTAAGCTAACTATCTCATGTCAAAGTAATAGTATAACGATATTATAAACTAAGCTAACAATCTCATGTTAAAGTAATAGTATAACAATATTATAAACTAAGCTAACAATCTCATGTTAAAGTAATAGTATAACAATATTATAAACTAAGCTAACAATCTCATGTTAAAATATTAGTATAACAATATTATAAACTAAGCTAACAATCTCATGTTAAAGTATTAGTATAACAATATTATAAACTAAGCTAACAATCTCATGTTAAAGTATTAGTATAACAATATTATAATCTAAGCTAACAATCTCATGTTAAAGTATTAGTATAACAATATTATAAACTAAGCTAACAATCTCATGTTAAAGTATTTAGTATAACAATATTATAAACTAAGCTAACAATCTCATGTTAAAGTAATAGTATAACAATATTATAAACTAAGCTAACAATCTCATGTTAAAGTAATAGTATTACAATATTATAAACTAAGCTAACAATCTCATGTTAAAGTATTTAGTATAACAATATTATAAACTAAGCTAACAATCTCATGTTAAAGTAATAGTATAACAATATTATAAACTAAGCTAACCATCTCATGTTAAAGTAATAGCATAACAATATTATAAACTAAGCTAACAATCTCATGTTAAAGTATTTAGTATAACAATATTATAAACTAAGCTAACAATCTCATGTTAAAGTATTTAGTATAACAATATTATAAACTAAACTAACAATCTCATGTTAAAGTAATAGTATAACAATATTATAAACTAAGCTAACAATCTCATGTTAAAGTAATAGTATAACAATATTATAGACTAAGCTAACAATCTCATGTTAAAGTATTTAGTATAACAATATTATAAACTAAACTAACAATCTCATGTTAAAGTAATAGTATAACAATATTATAAACTAAGCTAACAATCTCATGTTAAAGTATTTAGTATAACAATATTATAAACTAAGCTAACAATCTCATGTTAAAGTATTTAGTATAACAATATTATAAACTAAGCTAACAATCTCATGTTAAAGTATTTAGTATAACAATATTATAAACTAAGCCAACAATCTCATGTTAAAGTAATAGTTTAACAATATTATAAACTAAACTAACAATCTCATGTTAAAGTATTTAGTATAACAATATTATAAACCAAGCTAACTATCTCATGTTAAAGTATTTAGTATAACAATATTATAAACTAAGTTAACAATCTCATGTTAAAGTATTTAGTATAACAATATTATAAACTAAGCTAACAATCTCATGTTAAAGTAATAGTATAACAATATTATAAACTAAGCTAACAATCTCATGTTAAAGTAATAGTATAACAATATTATAAACTAAGCGAGCAATCTCATGTTAAAGTAATAGTATAACAATATTATAAACTAAGCTAACAATCTCATGTTAAAGTATTAGTATAACAATATTATAAACTAAGCTAACTATCTCATGTTAAAGTATTAGTATAACAATATTATAAACTAAGCTAACAATCTCATGTTAAAGTAATAGTATAACAATATTATAAACTAAGCTAACAATCTCATGTTAAAGTATTTAGTATAACAATATTATAAACTAAGCTAACAATCTCATGTTAAAGTATTTAGTATAACAATATTATAAACTAAGCTAACAATCTCATGTTAAAGTATTTAGTATAACAATATTATAAACTAAGCTAACAATCTCATGTTAAAGTATTTAGTATAACAATATTATAAACTAAGCTAACAATCTCATGTTAAAGTAATAGTATAACAATATTATAAACTAAGCTAACAATCTCATGTTAAAGTAATAGTATAACAATATTATAAACTAAGCTAACAATCTCATGTTAAAGTGATAGTATAACAATCTTATAAACCAAGCTAACAATCTCATGTTAAAGTAATAGTATAACAATATTATAAACTAAGCTAACAATCTCATGTTAAAGTAATAGTATAACAATCTTATAAACCAAGCTAACAATCTCATGTTAAAGTAATAGTATAACAATATTATAAACTACGCTAACAATCTCATGTTAAAGCAATAGTATAACAATATTATAAACTAAGCTAACAATCTCATGTTAAAGTAATAGTATAACAATCTTATAAACCAAGCTAACAATCTCATGTTAAAGTAATAGTATAATAATATTATAAACTAAGCTAACAATCTCATGTTAAAGTGATAGTATAACAATATTATAAACTAAGCTAACAATTTCATGTTAAAGTAATAGTATAACAATATTATAAACTATGCTAACAATCTCATGTTAAAGTATTTAGTATAACAATATTATAAACTAAGCTAACAATCTCATGTTAAAGTAATAGTATAACAATATTATAAACTAAGCTAACTATCTCATGTCAAAGTAATAGTATAACGATATTATAAACTAAGCTAACAATCTCATGTTAAAGTAATAGTATAACAATATTATAAACTAAGCTAACAATCTCATGTTAAAGTAATAGTATAACAATATTATAAACTAAGCTAACAATCTCATGTTAAAATATTAGTATAACAATATTATAAACTAAGCTAACAATCTCATGTTAAAGTATTAGTATAACAATATTATAAACTAAGCTAACAATCTCATGTTAAAGTATTAGTATAACAATATTATAAACTAAGCTAACAATCTCATGTTAAAGTATTAGTATAACAATATTATAAACTAAGCTAACAATCTCATGTTAAAGTATTTAGTATAACAATATTATAAACTAAGCTAACAATCTCATGTTAAAGTAATAGTATAACAATATTATAAACTAAGCTAACAATCTCATGTTAAAGTAATAGTATAACAATATTATAAACTAAGCTAACAATCTCATGTTAAAGTATTTAGTATAACAATATTATAAACTAAGCTAACAATCTCATGTTAAAGTAATAGTATAACAATATTATAAACTAAGCTAACCATCTCATGTTAAAGTAATAGCATAACAATATTATAAACTAAGCTAACAATCTCATGTTAAAATATTTAGTATAACAATATTATAAACTAAGCTAACAATCTCATGTTAAAGTATTTAGTATAACAATATTATAAACTAAACTAACAATCTCATGTTAAAGTAATAGTATAACAATATTATAAACTAAGCTAACAATCTCATGTTAAAGTAATAGTATAACAATATTATAGACTAAGCTAACAATCTCATGTTAAAGTATTTAGTATAACAATATTATAAACTAAACTAACAATCTCATGTTAAAGTAATAGTATAACAATATTATAAACTAAGCTAACAATCTCATGTTAAAGTATTTAGTATAACAATATTATAAACTAAACTAACAATCTCATGTTAAAGTATTAGTATAACAATATTATAAACTAAGCTAACAATCTCATGTTAAAGTAATAGTATAACAATATTATAAACTAAGCTAACAATCTCATGTTAAAGTAATAGTATAACAATACTATCAACTATGCTAACAATCTCATGTTAAAGTATTTAGTATAACAATATTATAAACTAAACTAACAATCTCATGTTAAAGTAATAGTATAACAATATTATAAACTAAACTAACAATCTCATGTTAAAGTAATAGTATAACAATATTATAAACTAAGCTAACAATCTCATGTTAAAGTAATAGTATAACAATATTATAAACTAAGCTAACTATCTCATGTTAAAGTAATAGTATAACGATATTATAAACTAAGCTAACAATCTCATGTTAAAGTAATAGTATAACAATATTATAAACTAAGCTAACAATCTCATGTTAAAGTAATAGTATAACAATATTATAAACTAAGCTAACAATCTCATGCTAAAGTAATAGTATAACAATATTATAGACTAAGCTAACAATCTCATGTTAAAGTATTTAGTATAACAATATTATAAACTAAGCTAACTATCTCATGTTAAAGTAATAGTATAACAATATTATTAACTAAGCTAACAATCTCATGTTAAAGTATTTAGTATAACAATATTATAAACTAAGCTAACAATCTCATGTTAAAGCAATAGTATAACAATATTATAGACTAAGCTAACAATCTCATGTTAAAGTATTTAGTATAACAATATTATAAACTAAGCTAGCTATCTCATGTTAAAGTAATAGTATAACAATATTATTAACTAAGCTAACAATCTCATGTTAAAGTATTTAGTATAACAATATTATAAACTAAGCTAACAATCTCATGTTAAAGCAATAGTATAACAATATTATAAACTAAGCTAACAATCTCATGTTAAAGTATTTAGTATAACAATATTATAAACTAAGCTAACAATCTCATGTTAAAGTAATAGTATAACAATATTATAAACTAAACTAACAATCTCATGTTAAAGTAATAGTATAACAATATTATAAACTACGCTAACAATCTCATGTTAAAGTATTTAGTATAACAATATTATAAACTAAGCTAACAATCTCATGTTAAAGTATTAGTATAACAATATTATAAACTAAGCTAACTATCTCATGTTAAAGTAATAGTATAACAATATTATAAACTAAGCTAACAATCTCATGTTAAAGTAATAGTATAACAATATTATAAACTAAGCTAACAATCTCATGTTAAAGTATTAGTATAACAATATTATAAACTAAGCTAACAATCTCATGTTAAAGTAATAGTATAGCAATATTATAAACTAAGCTAACAATCTCATGTTAAAGTATTAGTATAACAATATTATAAACTAAGCTAACAATCTCATGTTAAAGTAATAGTATAACAATATTATAAACTAAACTAACTATCTCATGTTAAAGTAATAGTATAACAATATTATAAACTAAGCTAACAATCTCATGTTAAAGTAATAGTATAACAATATTATAAACTAAGCTAACAATCTCATGTTAAAGTAATAGTATAACAATATTATAAACTAAGCTAACAATCTCATGTTAATGTAATAGTATAACAATATTATAGACTAAGCTAACAATCTCATGTTAAAGTATTTAGTATAACAATATTATAAACTAAGCTAACAATCTCATGTTAAAGTATTTAGTATAACAATATTATAAACTAAGCTAACAATCTCATGTTAATGCAATAGTATAACAATATTATAAACTAAGCTAACAATCTCATGTTAAAGTATTTAGTATAACAATATTATAAACTAAGCTAACAATCTCATGTTAAAATATTTAGTATAACAATATCATAAACTAAGCTAACTATCTCATGTTAAAGTAATAGTATAACAATATTATAAACTAAGCTAACAATCTCATGTTAAAGTAATAGTATAACAATATTATAAACTAAACTAACAATTTCATGTTAAAGTATTTAGTATAACAATATTATAAACTACGCTAACAATCACATGTTAAAGTATTAGTATAACAATATTATAAACTAAGCTAACAATCTCATGTTAAAGTAATAGTAAAACAATCTTATAAACTAAACTAACAATCTCATGTTAAAGTAATAGTATAACAATATTATAAGCAAAGCTAACAATCTCATGTTAAAGTATTAGTATAACAATATTATAATCTAAGCTTTCAATCTCATGTTAAAGTAATAGTATAACAATATTATAAACTAAACTAACAATCTCATGTTAAAGTAATAGTATAACAATATTATAAACTATGCTAACAATCTCATGTTAAAGTATTAGTATAACAATATTATAAACTAAACAAACAATCTCATGTTAAAGTAATAGTATAACAATATTAAAAACTAAGCTACCTATCTCATGTTAAAGTAATAGTATAACAATCGTATAAACTAAGCTAACAATCTCATGTTAAAGTAATAGTATATCAATATTATAAACTAAGCTAACTATCTCATGTTAAAGTATTTAGTATAACAATATTATAAACTAAGCTAACTATCTCATGTTAAAGTAATAGTATAACAATATTATAAACTAAGCTAACAATCTCATGTTAAAGTATTTAGTATAACAATATTATAAACTAAGCGAACAATCTCATGTTAAAGTAATAGTATAACAATATTAAAAACTAAGCTACCTATCTCATGTTAAAGTAATAGTATAACAATCGTATAAACTAAGCTAACAATCTCATGTTAAAGTAATAGTATAACAATATTATAAACTAAGCTAACAATATCATGTTAAAGTAATAGTATAACAATATTATAAACTAAGCTAACAATCTCATGTTAAAGTAATAGTATAACAATATTATAAACTAAGCTAACAATCTCATGTTAAAGTAGTATACAATATTATAAACTAAACTAACTATCTCATGTTAAAGTAATAGTATAACAATATTATAAACTAAGCTAACAATCTCATGTTAAAGTATTAGTATAACAATATTATAAACTAAGCTAACAATCTCATGTTAAAGTAATAGTATAACAATATTATAAACTAAGCTAACAATCTCATGTTAAAGTATTAGTATAACAATATTATAAACTAAGCTAACAATCTCATGTTAAAGTAGTATACAATATTATAAACTAAACTAACTATCTCATGTTAAAGTAATAGTATAACAATATTATAAACTAAGCTAACAATCTCATGTTAAAGTAATAGTATAACAATATTATAAACTAAGCTAACAATCTCATGTTAAAGTAGTATGCAATATTATAAACTAAACTAACTATCTCATGTTAAAGTAATAGTATAACAATATTATAAACTAAGCTAACAATCTCATGTTAAAGTATTAGTATAACAATATTATAAACTAAGCTAACAATCTCATGTTAAAGTAATAGTATAACAATATTATAAACTAAGCTAACAATCTCATGTTAAAGTATTAGTATAACAATATTATAAACTAAGCTAACAATCTCATGTTAAAGTAATAGTATAACAATATTATAAACTAAGCTAACAATCTCATGTTAAAGTAATAGTATAACAATATTATAAACTAAGCTAACAATCTCATGTTAATGTAATAGTATAACAATATTATAAACTAAGCTAACAATCTCATGTTAAAGTATTTAGTATAACAATATTATAAACTAAGCTAACAATCTCATGTTAAAGTATTTAGTATAACAATATTATAAACTAAGCTAACAATATCATGTTAATGCAATAGTATAACAATATTATAAACTAAGCTAACAATCTCATGTTAAAGTATTTAGTATAACAATATTATAAACTAAGCTAACAATCTCATGTTAAAATATTTAGTATAACAATATCATAAACTAAGCTAACTATCTCATGTTAAAGTAATAGTATAACAATATTATAAACTAAGCTAACAATCTCATGTTAAAGTAATAGTATAACAATATTATAAACTAAGCGAACAATTTCATGTTAAAGTATTTAGTATAACAATATTATAAACTACGCTAACAATCTCATGTTAAAGTATTAGTATAACAATATTATAAACTAAGCTAACAATCTCATGTTAAAGTAATAGTAAAACAATCTTATAAACTAAACTAACAATCTCATGTTAAAGTAATAGTATAACAATATTATAAACAAAGCTAACAATCTCATGTTAAAGTATTAGTATAACAATATTATAATCTAAGCTTTCAATCTCATGTTAAAGTAATAGTATAACAATATTATAAACTAAACTAACAATCTCATGTTAAAGTAATAGTATAACAATATTATAAACTAAACAAACAATCTCATGTTAAAGTAATAGTATAACAATATTAAAAACTAAGCTACCTATCTCATGTTAAAGGAATAGTATAACAATCGTATAAACTAAGCTAACAATCTCATGTTAAAGTATTTAGTATAACAATATTATAAACTAAGCGAACAATCTCATGTTAAAATAATAGTATAACAATATTATAAACTAAGCTAACAATCTCATGTTAAAGTAATAGTATAACAATATTATAAACTAAGCTAACAATCTCATGTTAAAGTAATAGTATAACAATATTATAAACTAAGCTAAAAATCTCATGTTAAAGTAGTATACAATATTATAAACTAAACTAACTATCTCATGTTAAAGTATTTAGTATAACAATATTATAAACTAAGCTAACAATCTCATGTTAAAGTATTTAGTATAACAATATTATAAACTAAGTTAACAATCTTATGTTAAAGTAATAGTATAACAATATTATAAACTAAGCCAACAATCTCATGTTAAAGTATTTAGTATAACAATATTATAAACTAAGCCAACAATCTCATGTTAAAGTAGTATACAATATTATAAACTAAGCTAACAATCTCATGTTAAAGTATTTAGTATAACAATATTAAAAACTAAGCTACCTATCTCATGTTAAAGTATTTAGTATAACAATATTATAAACTAAGCTAACAATCTCATGTTGAAGTATTTAGTATAACAATATTATAAACTAAGCTAACTATCTCATGTTAAAGTAATAGTATAACAATATTATAAACTAAGCTAACAATCTCATGTTAAAGTAATAGTATAACAATATTATAAACTAAGCTAACAATCTCATGTTAAAGTAATAGTGTAACAATATTATAAACTAAGCTAACTATCTCATGTTAAAGTAATAGTATAACAATATTATAAACTAAGCTAACAATCTCATGTTAAAGTATTTAGTATAACAATATTATAAACTAAGCGAACAATCTCATGTTAAAGTAATAGTATAACAATATTATAAACTAAGCTAACAATCTCATGTTAAAGTATTTAGCATAACAATATTATAAACTAAGCTAACAATCTCATGTTAAAGTAATAGTATAACAATATTATAAACTAAGCTAACTATCTCATGTTAAAGTAATAGTATAACAATATTATAAACTAAGCTAACAATCTCATGTTAAAGTAATAATATAACAATATTATAGACTAAGCTAACAATCTCATGCTAAAGTAATAGCATAACAATATTATAAACTAAGCTAACAATCTCATGTTGAAGTAATAGCATAACAATATTATAAACTAAGCTAACAATCTCATGTTAAAGTATTTAGTATAACAATATTATAAACGAAGCTAACAATCTCATGTTAAAGTATTTAGTATAACAGTATTATAAACTAAGCTAACAATCTCATGTTAAAGTAATAGCATAACAATATTATAAACTAAGCTAACAATCTCATGTTAAAGTAATAGCATAACAATATTATAAACTAAGCTAACAATCTCATGTTAAAGTAATAGTATAACAATATTATAAACTAAGCTAACAATTTCATGTTAAAGTAATAGTATAACAATATTATAAACTAAGCGAGCAATCTCATGTTAAAGTAATAGTATTACAATATTATAAACTAAGCGAGCAATCTCATGTTAAAGTAATAGTATAACAATATTATAAACTAAGCTAACAATCTCATGTTAAAGTATTTAGTATAATAATATTATAAACTAAGCTAACAATCTCATGTTAAAGTAATAGTATAACAATATTATAAACTAAGCGAGCAATCTCATGTTAAAGTAATAGTATAACGATATTATAAACTAAGCTAACAATCTCATGTTAAAGTAATAGTATAACAATATTATAAACTAAGCTAACAATCGCATGTTAAAGTAATAGTATAACAATATTATAAACTAAGCTAACAATCGCATGTTAAAGTAATAGTATAACAATATTATAAACTAAGCTAACAATCTCATGTTAAAGTAATAGTATAACGATATTATAAACTAAGCTAACAGTCTCATGTTAAAGTAATAGTATAACAATATTATAAACTAAGCTAACAATCTCATGTTAAAGTAATAGTATAACAATATTATAAACTAAGCTAACAATCGCATGTTAAAGTAATAGTATAACAATATTATAGACTAAGCTAACAATCTCATGTTAAAGTATTTAGTATAACAATATTATAAACTAAGCTAACAATCTCATGTTAAAGTAATAGTATAACAATATTATAAACTAAGCTAACAATCTCATGTTAAAGTAATAGTATAACGATATTATAAACTAAGCTAACAATCTCATGTTAAAGTAATAGTATAACGATATTATAAACTAAGCTACCAATCTCATGTTAAAGTAATAGTATAACAATATTATAAACTAAGCTAACAATCTCATGTTAAAGTAATAGTATAACAATATTATAAACTAAGCTAACTATCTCATGTTAAAGTAATAGTATAACGATATTATAAACTAAGCTAACAATCTCATGTTAAAGTAATAGTATAACAATATTATAAACTAAGCTAACAATCTCATGTTAAAGTAATAGTATAACAATATTATAAACTAAGCTAACAATCTCATGCTAAAGTAATAGTATAACAATATTATAGACTAAGCTAACAATCTCATGTTAAAGTATTTAGTATAACAATATTATAAACTAAGCTAACTATCTCATGTTAAAGTAATAGTATAACAATATTATTAACTAAGCTAACAATCTCATGTTAAAGTATTTAGTATAACAATATTATAAACTAAGCTAACAATCTCATGTTAAAGCAATAGTATAACAATATTATAGACTAAGCTAACAATCTCATGTTAAAGTATTTAGTATAACAATATTATAAACTAAGCTAGCTATCTCATGTTAAAGTAATAGTATAACAATATTATTAACTAAGCTAACAATCTCATGTTAAAGTATTTAGTATAACAATATTATAAACTAAGCTAACAATCTCATGTTAAAGCAATAGTATAACAATATTATAAACTAAGCTAACAATCTCATGTTAAAGTATTTAGTATAACAATATTATAAACTAAGCTAACAATCTCATGTTAAAGTAATAGTATAACAATATTATAAACTAAATTAACAATCTCATGTTAAAGTAATAGTATAACAATATTATAAACTACGCTAACAATCTCATGTTAAAGTATTTAGTATAACAATATTATAAACTAAGCTAACAATCTCATGTTAAAGTATTAGTATAACAATATTATAAACTAAGCTAACTATCTCATGTTAAAGTAATAGTATAACAATATTATAAACTAAGCTAACAATCTCATGTTAAAGTAATAGTATAACAATATTATAAACTAAGCCAACAATCTCATGTTAAAGTATTATACAATATTATAAACTAAACTAACTATCTCATGTTAAAGTAATAGTATAACAATATTATAAACTAAGCTAACAATCTCATGTTAAAGTATTAGTATAACAATATTATAACCTAAGCTAACAATCTCATGTTAAAGTAATAGTATAACAATATTATAAACTATGCTAACAATCTCATGTTAAAGTATTAGTATAACAATATTATAAACTAAGCTAACAATCTCATGTTAAAGTAATAGTATAACAATATTATAAACTAAACTAACTATCTCATGTTAAAGTAATAGTATAACAATATTATAAACTAAGCTAACAATCTCATGTTAAAGTAATAGTATAACAATATTATAAACTAAGCTAACAATCTCATGTTAAAGTAATAGTATAACAATATTATAAACTAAGCTAACAATCTCATGTTAATGTAATAGTATAACAATATTATAAACTAAGCTAACAATCTCATGTTAAAGTATTTATTATAACAATATTATAAACTAAGCTAACAATCTCATGTTAAAGTATTTAGTATAACAATATTATAAACTAAGCTAACAATCTCATGTTAATGCAATAGTATAACAATATTATAAACTAAGCTAACAATCTCATGTTAAAGTATTTAGTATAACAATATTATAAACTAAGCTAACAATCTCATGTTAAAATATTTAGTATAACAATATCATAAACTAAGCTAACTATCTCATGTTAAAGTAATAGTATAACAATATTATAAACTAAGCTAACAATCTCATGTTAAAGTAATAGTATAACAATATTATAAACTAAACTAACAATTTCATGTTAAAGTATTTAGTATAACAATATTATAAACTACGCTAACAATCACATGTTAAAGTATTAGTATAACAATATTATAAACTAAGCTAACAATCTCATGTTAAAGTAATAGTAAAACAATCTTATAAACTAAACTAACAATCTCATGTTAAAGTAATAGTATAACAATATTATAAACAAAGCTAACAATCTCATGTTAAAGTATTAGTATAACAATATTATAATCTAAGCTTTCAATCTCATGTTAAAGTAATAGTATAACAATATTATAAACTAAACTAATAATCTCATGTTAAAGTAATAGTATAACAATATTATAAACTATGCTAACAATCTCATGTTAAAGTATTAGTATAACAATATTATAAACTAAACAAACAATCTCATGTTAAAGTAATAGTATAACAATCGTATAAACTAAGCTAACAATCTCATGTTAAAGTAATAGTATATCAATATTATAAACTAAGCTAACTATCTCATGTTAAAGTATTTAGTATAACAATATTATAAACTAAGCTAACTATCTCATGTTAAAGTAATAGTATAACAATATTATAAACTAAGCTAACAATCTCATGTTAAAGTATTTAGTATAACAATATTATAAACTAAGCGAACAATCTCATGTTAAAGTAATAGTATAACAATATTATAAACTAAGCTAACAATCTCATGTTAAAGTAATAGTATAACAATATTATAAACTAAGCTAACAATCTCATGTTAAAGTAATGGTATAACAATATTATAAACTAAGCTAACAATCTCATGTTAAAGTAGTATACAATATTATAAACTAAGCTAACTATCTCATGTTAAAGTAATAGTATAACAATATTATAAACTAAGCTAACAATCTCATGTTGAAGTATTAGTATAACAATATTATAAACTAAGCTAACAATCTCATGTTAAAGTAATAGTATAACAATATTATAAACTAAGCTAACAATCTCATGTTAAAGTATTAGCATAACAATATTATAAACTAAGCTAACAATCTCATGTTAAAGTAGTATACAATATTATAAACTAAATTAACTATCTCATGTTAAAGTAATAGTATAACAATATTATAAACTAAGCTAACAATCTCATGTTAAAGTAGTATACAATATTATAAACTAAACTAACTATCTCATGTTAAAGTAATAGTATAACAATATTATAAACTAAGCTAACAATCTCATGTTAAAGTATTAGTATAACAATATTATAAACTAAGCTAACAATCTCATGTTAAAGTAATAGTATAACAATATTATAAACTAAGCTAACAATCTCATGTTAAAGTATTAGTATAACAATATTATAAACTAAGCTAACAATCTCATGTTAAAGTAATAGTATAACAATATTATAAACTAAGCTAACAATCTCATGTTAAAGTAATAGTATAACAATATTATAAACTAAGCTAACAATCTCATGTTAATGTAATAGTATAACAATATTATAAACTAAGCTAACAATCTCATGTTAAAGTATTTAGTATAACAATATTATAAACTAAGCTAACAATCTCATGTTAAAGTATTTAGTATAACAATATTATAAACTAAGCTAACAATCTCATGTTAATGCAATAGTATAACAATATTATAAACTAAGCTAACAATCTCATGTTAAAGTTTTTAGTATAACAATATTATAAACTAAGCTAACAATCTCATGTTAAAATATTTAGTATAACAATATCATAAACTAAGCTAACTATCTCATGTTAAAGTAATAGTATAACAATATTATAAACTAAGCTAACAATCTCATGTTAAAGTAATAGTATAACAATATTATCAACTAAACTAACAATTTCATGTTAAAGTATTTAGTATAACAATATTATAAACTACGCTAACAATCTCATGTTAAAGTATTAGTATAACAATATTATAAACTAAGCTAACAATCTCATGTTAAAGTAATAGTAAAACAATCTTATAAACTAAACTAACAATCTCATGTTAAAGTAATAGTATAACAATATTATAAACAAAGCTAACAATCTCATGTTAAAGTATTAGTATAACAATATTATAATCTAAGCTTTCAATCTCATGTTAAAGTAATAGTATAACAATATTATAAACTAAACTAACAATCTCATGTTAAAGTAATAGTATATCAATATTATAAACTATGCTAACAATCTCATGTTAAAGTATTAGTATAACAATATTATAAACTAAACAAACAATCTCATGTTAAAGTAATAGTATAACAATATTAAAAACTAAGCTACCTATCTCATGTTAAAGTAATAGTATAACAATCGTATAAACTAAGCTAACAATCTCATGTTAAAGTAATAGTATATCAATATTATAAACTAAGCTAACTATCTCATGTTAAAGTATTTAGTATAACAATATTATAAACTAAGCTAACTATCTCATGTTAAAGTAATAGTATAACAATATTATAAACTAAGCTAACAATCTCATGTTAAAGTATTTAGTATAACAATATTATAAACTAAGCGAACAATCTCATGTTAAAATAATAGTATAGCAATATTATAAACTAAGCTAACAATCTCATGTTAAAGTAATAGTATAACAATATTATAAACTAAGCTAACAATCTCATGTTAAAGTAATAGTATAACAATATTATAAACTAAGCTAAAAATCTCATGTTAAAGTAGTATACAATATTATAAACTAAACTAACTATCTCATGTTAAAGTATTTAGTATAACAATATTATAAACTAAGCTAACAATCTCATGTTAAAGTATTTAGTATAACAATATTATAAACTAAGTTAACAATCTTATGTTAAAGTAATAGTATAACAATATTATAAACTAAGCCAACAATCTCATGTTAAAGTATTTAGTATAACAATATTATAAACTAAGCCAACAATCTCATGTTAAAGTAGTATACAATATTATAAACTAAGCTAACAATCTCATGTTAAAGTATTTAGTATAACAATATTAAAAACTAAGCTACCTATCTCATGTTAAAGTATTTAGTATAACAATATTATAAACTAAGCTAACAATCTCATGTTGAAGTATTTAGTATAACAATATTATAAACTAAGCTAACTATCTCATGTTAAAGTAATAGTATAACAATATTATAAACTAAGCTAACAATCTCATGTTAAAGTAATAGTATAACAATATTATAAACTAAGCTAACAATCTCATGTTAAAGTAATAGTATAACAATATTATAAACAAAGCTAACTATCTCATGTTAAAGTAATAGTATAACAATATTATAAACTAAGCTAACAATCTCATGTTAAAGTATTTAGTATAACAATATTATAAACTAAGCGAACAATCTCATGTTAAAGTAATAGTATAACAATATTATAAACTAAGCTAACAATCTCATGTTAAAGTATTTAGCATAACAATATTATAAACTAAGCTAACAATCTCATGTTAAAGTAATAGTATAACAATATTATAGACTAAGCTAACAATCGCATGTTAAAGTAATAGTATAACAATATTATAAACTAAGCTAACAATCGCATGTTAAAGTAATAATATAACAATATTATAAACTAAGCTAACAATCTCATGTTAAAGTAATAGTATAACGATATTATAAACTAAGCTAACAATCTCATGTTAAAGTAATAGTATAACAATATTATAAACTAAGCTAACAATCTCATGTTAAAGTAATAGTATAACAATATTATAAACTAAGCTAACAATCTCATGTTAAAGTAATAGTATAACAATATTATAGACTAAGCTAACAATCTCATGTTAAAGTATTTAGTATAACAATATTATAAACTAAGCTAACAATCTCATGTTAAAGTAATAGTATAACAATATTATAAACTAAGCTAACAATCTCATGTTAAAGTATTTAGTATAACAATATTATAAACTAAGCGAACAATCTCATGTTAAAGTAATAGTATAACAATATTATAAACTAAACTAACAATTTCATGTTAAAGTATTTAGTATAACAATATTATAAACTACGCTAACAATCTCATGTTAAAGTATTAGTATAACAATATTATAAACTAAGCTAACAATCTCATGTTAAAGTAATAGTAAAACAATCTTATAAACTAAACTAACAATCTCATGTTAAAGTAATAGTATAACAATATTATAAACAAAGCTAACAATCTCATGTTAAAGTATTAGTATAACAATATTATAATCTAAGCTTTCAATCTCATGTTAAAGTAATAGTATAACAATATTATAAACTAAACTAACAATCTCATGTTAAAGTAATAGTATATCAATATTATAAACTATGCTAACAATCTCATGTTAAAGTATTAGTATAACAATATTATAAACTAAACAAACAATCTCATGTTAAAGTAATAGTATAACAATATTAAAAACTAAGCTACCTATCTCATGTTAAAGTAATAGTATAACAATCGTATAAACTAAGCTAACAATCTCATGTTAAAGTAATAGTATATCAATATTATAAACTAAGCTAACTATCTCATGTTAAAGTATTTAGTATAACAATATTATAAACTAAGCTAACTATCTCATGTTAAAGTAATAGTATAACAATATTATAAACTAAGCTAACAATCTCATGTTAAAGTATTTAGTATAACAATATTATAAACTAAGCGAACAATCTCATGTTAAAATAATAGTATAACAATATTATAAACTAAGCTAACAATCTCATGTTAAAGTAATAGTATAACAATATTATAAACTAAGCTAACAATCTCATGTTAAAGTAATAGTATAACAATATTATAAACTAAGCTAAAAATCTCATGTTAAAGTAGTATACAATATTATAAACTAAACTAACTATCTCATGTTAAAGTATTTAGTATAACAATATTATAAACTAAGCTAACAATCTCATGTTAAAGTATTTAGTATAACAATATTATAAACTAAGTTAACAATCTTATGTTAAAGTAATAGTATAACAATATTATAAACTAAGCCAACAATCTCATGTTAAAGTATTTAGTATAACAATATTATAAACTAAGCCAACAATCTCATGTTAAAGTAGTATACAATATTATAAACTAAGCTAACAATCTCATGTTAAAGTATTTAGTATAACAATATTAAAAACTAAGCTACCTATCTCATGTTAAAGTATTTAGTATAACAATATTATAAACTAAGCTAACAATCTCATGTTGAAGTATTTAGTATAACAATATTATAAACTAAGCTAACTATCTCATGTTAAAGTAATAGTATAACAATATTATAAACTAAGCTAACAATCTCATGTTAAAGTAATAGTATAACAATATTATAAACTAAGCTAACAATCTCATGTTAAAGTAATAGTATAACAATATTATAAACAAAGCTAACTATCTCATGTTAAAGTAATAGTATAACAATATTATAAACTAAGCTAACAATCTCATGTTAAAGTATTTAGTATAACAATATTATAAACTAAGCGAACAATCTCATGTTAAAGTAATAGTATAACAATATTATAAACTAAGCTAACAATCTCATGTTAAAGTATTTAGCATAACAATATTATAAACTAAGCTAACAATCTCATGTTAAAGTAATAGTATAACAATATTATAGACTAAGCTAACAATCGCATGTTAAAGTAATAGTATAACAATATTATAAACTAAGCTAACAATCGCATGTTAAAGTAATAATATAACAATATTATAAACTAAGCTAACAATCTCATGTTAAAGTAATAGTATAACGATATTATAAACTAAGCTAACAATCTCATGTTAAAGTAATAGTATAACAATATTATAAACTAAGCTAACAATCTCATGTTAAAGTAATAGTATAACAATATTATAAACTAAGCTAACAATCTCATGTTAAAGTAATAGTATAACAATATTATAGACTAAGCTAACAATCTCATGTTAAAGTATTTAGTATAACAATATTATAAACTAAGCTAACAATCTCATGTTAAAGTAATAGTATAACAATATTATAAACTAAGCTAACAATCTCATGTTAAAGTATTTAGTATAACAATATTATAAACTAAGCGAACAATCTCATGTTAAAGTAATAGTATAACAATATTATAAACTAAACTAACAATTTCATGTTAAAGTATTTAGTATAACAATATTATAAACTACGCTAACAATCTCATGTTAAAGTATTAGTATAACAATATTATAAACTAAGCTAACAATCTCATGTTAAAGTAATAGTAAAACAATCTTATAAACTAAACTAACAATCTCATGTTAAAGTAATAGTATAACAATATTATAAACAAAGCTAACAATCTCATGTTAAAGTATTAGTATAACAATATTATAATCTAAGCTTTCAATCTCATGTTAAAGTAATAGTATAACAATATTATAAACTAAACTAACAATCTCATGTTAAAGTAATAGTATATCAATATTATAAACTATGCTAACAATCTCATGTTAAAGTATTAGTATAACAATATTATAAACTAAACAAACAATCTCATGTTAAAGTAATAGTATAACAATATTAAAAACTAAGCTACCTATCTCATGTTAAAGTAATAGTATAACAATCGTATAAACTAAGCTAACAATCTCATGTTAAAGTAATAGTATATCAATATTATAAACTAAGCTAACTATCTCATGTTAAAGTATTTAGTATAACAATATTATAAACTAAGCTAACTATCTCATGTTAAAGTAATAGTATAACAATATTATAAACTAAGCTAACAATCTCATGTTAAAGTATTTAGTATAACAATATTATAAACTAAGCGAACAATCTCATGTTAAAATAATAGTATAACAATATTATAAACTAAGCTAACAATCTCATGTTAAAGTAATAGTATAACAATATTATAAACTAAGCTAACAATCTCATGTTAAAGTAATAGTATAACAATATTATAAACTAAGCTAAAAATCTCATGTTAAAGTAGTATACAATATTATAAACTAAACTAACTATCTCATGTTAAAGTATTTAGTATAACAATATTATAAACTAAGCTAACAATCTCATGTTAAAGTATTTAGTATAACAATATTATAAACTAAGTTAACAATCTTATGTTAAAGTAATAGTATAACAATATTATAAACTAAGCCAACAATCTCATGTTAAAGTATTTAGTATAACAATATTATAAACTAAGCCAACAATCTCATGTTAAAGTAGTATACAATATTATAAACTAAGCTAACAATCTCATGTTAAAGTATTTAGTATAACAATATTAAAAACTAAGCTACCTATCTCATGTTAAAGTATTTAGTATAACAATATTATAAACTAAGCTAACAATCTCATGTTGAAGTATTTAGTATAACAATATTATAAACTAAGCTAACTATCTCATGTTAAAGTAATAGTATAACAATATTATAAACTAAGCTAACAATCTCATGTTAAAGTAATAGTATAACAATATTATAAACTAAGCTAACAATCTCATGTTAAAGTAATAGTATAACAATATTATAAACAAAGCTAACTATCTCATGTTAAAGTAATAGTATAACAATATTATAAACTAAGCTAACAATCTCATGTTAAAGTATTTAGTATAACAATATTATAAACTAAGCGAACAATCTCATGTTAAAGTAATAGTATAACAATATTATAAACTAAGCTAACAATCTCATGTTAAAGTATTTAGCATAACAATATTATAAACTAAGCTAACAATCTCATGTTAAAGTAATAGTATAACAATATTATAGACTAAGCTAACAATCGCATGTTAAAGTAATAGTATAACAATATTATAAACTAAGCTAACAATCGCATGTTAAAGTAATAATATAACAATATTATAAACTAAGCTAACAATCTCATGTTAAAGTAATAGTATAACGATATTATAAACTAAGCTAACAATATCATGTTAAAGTAATAGTATAACAATATTATAAACTAAGCTAACAATCTCATGTTAAAGTAATAGTATAACAATATTATAAACTAAGCTAACAATCTCATGTTAAAGTAATAGTATAACAATATTATAGACTAAGCTAACAATCTCATGTTAAAGTATTTAGTATAACAATATTATAAACTAAGCTAACAATCTCATGTTAAAGTAATAGTATAACAATATTATAAACTAAGCTAACAATCTCATGTTAAAGTAATAGTATAACGATATTATAAACTAAGCTAACAATCTCATGTTAAAGTAATAGTATAACGATATTATAAACTAAGCTACCAATCTCATGTTAAAGTAATAGTATAACAATATTATAAACTAAGCTAACAATCTCATGTTAAAGTAATAGTATAACAATATTATAAACTAAGCTAACAATCTCATGTTAAAGTAATAGTATAACAATATTAAAAACTAAGCTACCTATCTCATGTTAAAGTAATAGTATAACAATCGTATAAACTAAGCTAACAATCTCATGTTAAAGTAAAAGTATAACAATATTATAAACAAAGCTAACAATCTCATGTTAAAGTAATAGTATAACAATATTATAAACTAAGCTAACAATCTCATGTTAAAGTAATAGTATAACAATATTATAAACTAAGCTAACAATCTCATGTTAAAGTATTTAGTATAACAATATTATAAACTAAGCTAACAATCTCATGTTAAAGTAATAGTGTAACAATATTATAAACTAAGCTAACAATCGCATGTTAAAGTAATAGTATAACAATATTATAAACTAAGCTAACAATCTCATGTTAAAGTATTAGTATAACAATATTATAAACTAAGCTAACAATCTCATGTTAAAGTAATAGTATAACAATATTATAAACTAAGCTAACAATCTCATGTTAAAGTATTTAGTATAACAATATTATAAACTAAGCGAACAATCTCATGTTAAAGTAATAGTATAACAATATTATAAACTAAGCTAACAATCTCATGTTAAAGTATTTAGTATAACAATATTATAAACTAAGCTAACAATCTCATGTTAAAGTAATAGTATAACAATCTTATAAACTAAGCTAACTATCTCATGTTAAAGTAATAGTATAACAATATTATAAACTAAGCTAACTATCTCATGTTAAAGTAATAGTATAACAATATTATAAACTAAGCTAACAATCTCATGTTAAAGTAATAGTATAACAATATTATAGACTAAGCTAACAATCTCATGCTAAAGTAATAGCATAACAATATTATAAACTAAGCTAACAATCTCATGTTGAAGTAATAGCATAACAATATTATAAACTAAGCTAACAATCTCATGTTAAAGTATTTAGTATAGCAATATTATAAACGAAGCTAACAATCTCATGTTAAAGTATTTAGTATAACAATATTATAAACTAAGCTAACAATCTCATGTTAAAGTAATAGCATAACAATATTATAAACTAAGCTAACAATCTCATGTTAAAGTAATAGCATAACAATATTATAAACTAAGCTAACAATCTCATGTTAAAGTAATAGTATAACAATATTATAAACTAAGCTAGCAATCTCATGTTAAAGTAATAGTATAACAATATTATAAACTAAGCGAGCAATCTCATGTTAAAGTAATAGTATAACAATATTATAAACTAAGCGAGCAATCTCATGTTAAAGTAATAGTATAACAATATTATAAACTAAGCTAACAATCTCATGTTAAAGTATTTAGTATAACAATATTATAAACTAAGCTAACAATCTCATGTTAAAGTAATAGTATAACAATATTATAAACTAAGCGAGCAATCTCATGTTAAAGTAATAGTATAACAATATTATAAAGTAAGCTAACAATCTCATGTTGAAGTATTTAGTATAACAATATTATAAACTAAGCTAACTATCTCATGTTAAAGTAATAGTATAACAATATTATAAACTAAGCTAACAATCTCATGTTAAAGTAATAGTATAACAATATTATAAACGAAGCTAACAATCTCATGTTAAAGTAATAGTATAACAATATTATAAACTAAGCTAACTATCTCATGTTAAAGTCATAGTATAACAATATTATAAACTAAGCTAACAATCTCATTTTAAAGTATTTAGTATAACAATATTATAAACTAAGTGAACAATCTCATGTTAAAGTAATAGTATAACAATATTATAAACTAAGCTAACAATCTCATGTTAAAGTATTTAGCATAACAATATTATAAACTAAGCTAACAATCTCATGTTAAAGTAATAGTATAACAATATTATAAACTAAGCTAACTATCTCATTTTAAAGTAATAGTATAACAATATTATAAACTAAGCTAACAATCTCATGTTAAAGTAATAGTATAACAATATTATAGACTAAGCTAACAATCTCATGCTAAAGTAATAGCATAACAATATTATAAACTAAGCTAACAATCTCATGTTGAAGTAATAGCATAACAATATTATAAACTAAGCTAACAATCTCATGTTAAAGTATTTAGTATTACAATATTATAAACGAAGCTAACAATCTCATGTTAAAGTATTTAGTATAACAATATTATAAACTAAGCTAACAATCTCATGTTAAAGTAATAGCATAACAATATTATAAACTAAGCTAACAATCTCATGTTAAAGTAATAGCATAACAATATTATAAACTAAGCTAACAATCTCATGTTAAAGTAATAGTATAACAATATTATAAACTAAGCTAACAATCTCATGTTAAAGTAATAGTATAACAATATTATAAACTAAGCGAGCAATCTCATGTTAAAGTAATAGTATAACAATATTATAAACTAAGCGAGCAATCTCATGTTAAAGTAATAGTATAACAATATTATAAACTAAGCTAACAATCTCATGTTAAAGTATTTAGTATAACAATATTATAAACTAAGCTAACAATCTCATGTTAAAGTAATAGTATAACAATATTATAAACTAAGCGAGCAATCTCATGTTAAAGTAATAGTATAACGATATTATAAACTAAGCTAACAATCTCATGTTAAAGTAATAGTATAACAATATTATAAACTAAGCTAACAATCGCATGTTAAAGTAATAGTATAACAATATTATAAACTAAGCTAACAATCGCATGTTAAAGTAATAGTATAACAATATTATAAACTAAGCTAACAATCTCATGTTAAAGTAATAGTATAACGATATTATAAACTAAGCTAACAATCTCATGTTAAAGTAATAGTATAACAATATTATAAACTAAGCTAACAATCTCATGTTAAAGTAATAGTATAACAATATTATAAACTAAGCTAACAATCGCATGTTAAAGTAATAGTATAACAATATTATAGACTAAGCTAACAATCTCATGTTAAAGTATTTAGTATAACAATATTATAAACTAAGCTAACAATCTCATGTTAAAGTAATAGTATAACAATATTATAAACTAAGCTAACAATCTCATGTTAAAGTAATAGTATAACGATATTATAAACTAAGCTAACAATCTCATGTTAAAGTAATAGTATAACGATATTATAAACTAAGCTAACAATCTCATGTTAAAGTAATAGTATAACAATATTATAAACTAAGCTAACAATCGCATGTTAAAGTAATAGTATAACAATATTATAAACTAAGCTAACTATCTCATGTTAAAGTAATAGTATAACAATATTATAGACTAAGCTAACAATCTCATGTTAAAGTAATAGTATAACAATATTATAGACTAAGCTAACAATCGCATGTTAAAGTATTAGTATAACAATATTATAAACTAAGCTAACAATCGCATGTTAAAGTATTAGTATAACAATATTATAAACTAAGCTAACAATCTCATGTTAAAGTAATAGTATAACAATATTATAGACTAAGCTAACAATCTCATGTTAAAGTATTTAGTTTAACAATATTATAAACTAAGCTAACAATCTCATGTTAAAGTAATAGTATAACAATATTATAAACTAAGCGAGCAATCTCATGTTAAAGTAATAGTATAACAATATTATAAACTAAGCTAACAATCTCATGTTAAAGCAATAGTATAACAATATTATAAACTAAGCTAACAATCGCATGTTAAAGTAATAGTATAGCAATATTATAAACTAAGCGAGCAATCTCATGTTAAAGTAATAGTATAACAATATTATAAACAAAGCTAACAATCTCATGTTAAAGTATTAGTATAACAATATTATAAACTAAACAAACAATCTCATGTTAAAGTAATAGTATAACAATATTAAAAACTAAGCTACCTATCTCATGTTAAAGTAATAGTATAACAATCGTATAAACTAAGCTAACAATCTCATGTTAAAGTAATAGTATAACAATATTATAAACTAAGCTAACAATCGCATGTTAAAGTATTAGTATAACAATATTATAAACTAAACTAACAATTTCATGTTAAAGTATTTAGTATAACAATATTATAAACTACGCTAACAATCTCATGTTAAAGTATTAGTATAACAATATTATAAACTAAGCTAACAATCTCATGTTAAAGTAATAGTAAAACAATCTTATAAACTAAACTAACAATCTCATGTTAAAGTAATAGTATAACAATATTATAAACAAAGCTAAGAATCTCATGTTAAAGTATTAGTATAACAATATTATAAACTAAACAAACAATCTCATGTTAAAGTAATAGTATAACAATATTAAAAACTAAGCTACCTATCTCATGTTAAAGTAATAGTATAACAATCGTATAAACTAAGCTAACAATCTCATGTTAAAGTAATAGTATAACAATATTATAAACTAAGCTAACAATCTCATGTTAAAGTAATAGTATAACAATATTATAAACTAAGCTAACAATCTCATGTTAAAGTAATAGTATAACAATATTATAAACTAAGCTAACAATCTCATGTTAAAGTAATAGTATAACAATATTAAAAACTAAGCTACCTATCTCATGTTAAAGTAATAGTATAACAATCGTATAAACTAAGCTAACAATCTCATGTTAAAGTAATAGTATAACAATATTATAAACTAAGCTAACAATCTCATGTTAAAGTAATAGTATAACAATATTATAAACTAAGCTAACAATCTCATGTTAAAGTATTTAGTATTACAATATTATAAACTAAGCTAACAATCTCATGTTAAAGTAATAGTATAACAAAATTATAAACTAAGCGAACAATCGCATGTTAAAGTAATAGTATAACAATATTATAAACTAAGCTAACAATCTCATGTTAAAGTATTAGTATAACAATATTATAAACTAAGCTAACAATCTCATGTTAAAGTAATAGTATAACAATATTATAAACTAAGCTAACAATCTCATGTTAAAGTATTTAGTATAACAATATTATAAACTAAGCGAACAATCTCATGTTAAAGTAATAGTATAACAATATTATAAACTAAGCTAACAATCTCATGTTAAAGTAATAGTATAACAATCTTATAAACTAAGCTAACTATCTCATGTTAAAGTAATAGTATAACAATATTATAAACTAAGCTAACAATCTCATGTTAAAGTATTTAGTATAACAATATTATAAACTAAGCTAACAATCTCATGTTAAAGTAATAGTATAACAATCTTATAAACTAAGCTAACTATCTCATGTTAAAGTAATAGTATAACAATGTTATAAACTAAGCTAACAATCTCATGTTAAAGTAATAGTATAACAATATTATAAACTAAGCTAACTATCTCATGTTAAAGTAATAGTATAACAATATTATAAACTAAGCTAACAATCTCATGTTAAAGTAATAGTATAACAATATTATAGACTAAGCTAACAATCTCATGCTAAAGTAATAGCATAACAATATTATAAACTAAGCTAACAATCTCATGTTGAAGTAATAGCATAACAATATTATAAACTAAGCTAACAATCTCATGTTAAAGTATTTAGTATAGCAATATTATAAACGAAGCTAACAATCTCATGTTAAAGTATTTAGAATAACAATATTATAAACTAAGCTAACAATCTCATGTTAAAGTAATAGCATAACAATATTATAAACTAAGCTAACAATCTCATGTTAAAGTAATAGCATAACAATATTATAAACTAAGCTAACAATCTCATGTTAAAGTAATAGTATAACAATATTATAAACTAAGCTAACAATCTCATGTTAAAGTAATAGTATAACAATATTATAAACTAAGCGAGCAATCTCATGTTAAAGTAATAGTATAACAATATTATAAACTAAGCGAGCAATCTCATGTTAAAGTAATAGTATAACAATATTATAAACTAAGCTAACAATCTCATGTTAAAGTATTTAGTATAACAATATTATAAACTAAGCGAACAATCTCATGTTAAAGTAATAGTATAACAATATTATAAACTAAGCGAGCAATCTCATGTTAAAGTAATAGTATAACGATATTATAAACTAAGCTAACAATCTCATGTTAAAGTAATAGTATAACAATATTATAGACTAAACTAACAATCTCATGTTAAAGTAATAGTATAACAATATTATAAACTAAGCGAGCAATCTCATGTTAAAGTAATAGTATAACGATATTATAAACTAAGCTAACAATCTCATGTTAAGGTAATATTATAACAATATTATAAACTAAACGAACAATCTCATGTTGAAGTATTTAGTATAACAATATTATAAACTAAGCGAACAATCTCATGTTGAAGTATTTAGTATAACAACATTATAGACTAAAATAACAATCTCATGCCAAAATAATGGCTTATAAAACATTATAAACTAAACTAACAATCTCATGTTAAAGTAATAGGATACAAACATAATGAACTAAGCTAACAATCTCATGTCAATAATAGCATAACAACCTTATAAAGTAAACAAACAATCTCATGTAAAAATAATAACATAAACCATTATAAGCTAAGCTAACAATCTCATTTCAAAATAATAGCATAAAAACTAACAATCTCATGTTAAAATAATAGCATAACAACATTATAGACTAAACTAACAATCTGATGTCGAATTAATAGCATATAAACAGTATGTACTATAAATCTCATGTCAATATAATATAATAAAAGCAATACAAACTAAACTAACTCAATCTCATGTCAAAACAATATCATAAAGACCTTATGAACTAAACTAAAAATCTCATGTCAAAATAATACCATAAAGTTATTTACATAAACAACCACCATGTGTTTTTTTTTATCTAACCTGATGTGGTCTCTTTTGATACGACGAGAAGTTTGTTAATATATTCCTTGTACGTAATGGAACCCTCATCAGTAAAAATCAATAGAAATATATGTATTGTATAAGGTGAAGTTTTTGATGTTTAAAGCAGACAAAAGACACCATTACGACTTCTATTTATAATATACATTAGGTAGTTCCATTAAAGAAGAGGAAATCCGAGTAGAAAATACAATTAAAACACATGTATTGTTGTCTCTATCATTTAATCATTGACACAAAAGAAATATGCAGTGAGAAATCTTCTCAGAAAGAACTCCTGCTTTTTACTCTTTCTTTTAAGAAAATTCCGATTTATTTACAGTTGTTGTCACTTGGGTTTTTAAGACATCGACATTATAACAACAGGAAATGCACTGTCTGAAGCCGTGCCTTTTAAAAGGAATTCTTCGACTGTTGATGAAATTTTAATAAGAATTTCCATAGAGAGATGTGACCATTATGATAATTAATAATTTTCTAAGATAAAATTGGTTTTGTCACTAGGGGTTAATAATTATTGTGGCGACTTTTTGTACTAGCTTGGTTGTTTCTCGTGCTTATAAATTGTTGATCAATTAATGATGAAATAAAATCCTGCTGATTTAGTCGGAATGTTTGTAGCTTCTCTCGCATCGTTACTTCAACCGGAAGCAACGCATGTCATTTTTTCCAATGCAAACTATAAAACTTTCCAAATGATGGCACACAAGTTATCCATATGCCAATATTTTAAACTAGAGAATTAGGTTAAATTTCGTTTCTAAGAATACACTGAAAAAAAAAAACAATACAGAAAGGGGATAGATACAGCGTCCATCATTTGAACGTAATGAGTGTACTCTAATTACCCCTTCCCGGTCACATGAGGATATGGTATATACATGTACATAAAATCTATTTAAGGTATGAAATTATGAAGAGAAAGTTTAAACAATGATAGTCAACAATTTCACAAAAGCGAACAACCGACTCTCACCTCAAACCATCAAACACTAAAAGACCACGACGTATGGTATTTGAAATCCACGCCCTGGCTTGGGAACAGAGGCAAACACCATGTTATGACAAAATCAATTAATTTCCATTGTGCAAATGAACTTGAACAAACTCGCATTATACAATAACCTTCATTCTTTTTGTGAAGTGTAAAAAATAAATAGCACGTAAATGTGAGTAGTTTGTGCCCATTTGGATGCCAATATCTGAGAGATTTTCTACTTCAATTGGTATTATCAAAAGCTCAAGCAAATCGAATGAACATTATCCATGTCATCCATATTGATCTACTAATAAAATGGAACCTACAAGTGACGGAAGAACAAGTCGAATAACAATTATTTATTTCAAATTTCAAAATAACGAGGGCCAAGCACTGAGCGAACACAAAATAGAAATATACAAAACAAAACAGACATCAAGTGGTTCTCTAAACACGTACATACAAGGTCCATCATTTGCATTGAGAAATGTTTGCAAATAAATTCCAGCCAAATTATTAATATAAGCATTCAATGCTTACACCATTTTAGTAGGAAAATGGCTAAGCAAGATGGCTGGACACTCGCAACCATTTTGTATTAGATGGGTACCCAAATTGATTGTACATTTTTCTTGAGCAACACACATATCTTGCACTTTGCTATACTTGATAATCTAACCACAGTTCTTGTGATAAGTAAAGGCCAGACATTAACTAATTTGCTTCGATTATATTTCAATGTAGTAGACATGCGCATTTAGGTGGAAGAATTTATTCAAATCTAAACTGAAATTGTCATTTTCAATTAAATCGTCAGACTAATTGACCTGATTGAACATTTAATTTCTCCTTAGACTATTGACCGTAATCATTTCAAGATTTATGTCATCAATAAAGCTGTGCTACACATTTAGTATCAATATCATTTTAATATATGCTTGCAGGAAGATAGTAAAGTAATTTGTAGCTTAACCGTTATCAGTACTGCTATTTAAATAATTAATTGTAAGTATATAAGTTCTCATACTTATTATCTACATGTATATACAACACCTGCCGTATAGAATTTTTGTAAATTTGTAAAACTGAACAAAGAAATAAATCTCAAGATTTTAGAATCGTTGAAATGTTTAAAAGGGAAAATACGACATATGTAAATGTAGACTGTTGTTTCAGTGAGCTAGCGATGTGTAACACAAAGCAGACATTATCAGAAAGTAAGTTGATATGATATAACTGAACAATAGCTTATATGGCTATAAACAACAACAACAATAAATGACTCACTTAAATATAATATGAGGCAGGTGCAACCTGAAACGCTCCCGAAGAACAGTAATTTTTCTTCCTGTTTACAAAATATCAAGCTTAAAAATAACACCACCTAAAACTCTCCGGACAGTTTTCGTATCCGCTACCGAACATTGTTTCATTTTTATTTGAAAAAAAAATCGACTAGAGTTCCGGCTTAGGTCACGTGATTTTCCTTTTAATTTATTTCCGGTTTGGCAGCCATAATGTTGAAGATATTGAAGTGCCATTGTACCTATTCATACTTCTACCATTAACGCTCCCAAAAAGGGAGCGTATAACGCTATTATACGAATGTATGTAGCCGATAATAGAACTAGATTTTCATAATTAATGAAAGAGTTTGGTACAACACCAACAGTGGTACAAGATTAAATGTAAAAAAAAAGCAAACAGAAAACAAACAAACATGATCTCGGAAACCCGATCTCCCATAAAACCGATTGGGAGACCATATGTCACAGGCGAGCCTCTTGTCCCTTATGTAGTACCCATAGCAAAATATCAATGCATTTAATGGAAGAAAACATTCACAGGTTTATATTGGGGTAGTACCAATAGCAGGAAGAGCAGTTTGAAGATATCAAAGGGGTAATCAGAATCCGTATTAATTCACCAATGTATTTAAGGGAAGAAGACATTCACAGGTTTATATTGGTAAATAAATGCAACTGGTCGATATATTGAAATAGTCCGTGTAGTTGAATATACTAATAGCCATCATATAAAAAAATGTCTGAAGGATATTACTGAAATGCTTTTGTTGAATATTTCATGAGATAGATGTACTGATAAGGAGAGTATGCTGTATGAATGAAGGAAAAGAAGACGTTTCAGACAGGAGACGAACACAAATATCTGATATCTAGTATCCAAATTCGTACTAGCTTGTATTTCCGGAATAATTTCATCTATGTCAACAAGTATGAGTAGATATGCAAAGTAAGCATTGACTTGAATACTATCACGTAGTCATTCTAAAATAGTAGAATAATCGGTTAAGTCTTCACATACATTGAATAAGAAAGCAGATTGAGTAATTGAGATCTTGTGTAGCAAAACAACAGAAAATGACAAAGGTAACTCAACAATGTAATAAAACCTGGATAGACAAGGTAACACCATCATGTCAGTATAACATATATTATTGAGCATGTTCTCATACTGAATATACATGAAATATTTCCAGCTGGAAGGTAATCAACCAACTATCAATCATCCATTCTGTATTTTGTTTTGGTAATACCAATAGTACATTTGTTTTATGAAAATAATAATGCTTCATAATTCATGGTGCTTGAAATGTTTTTTTATTTACGTAAGATATTATGGCTTTCTCTGCTTTTAAAAATCTTTATATCAATATCAACACAGAAATTTACAAGTAGCGAAAAATCAGTTAATCGGATCCTATTTTCATAATGTTGTATAATTAGATTGTATACATTTAGAAAACGTTCAACAGCCAACTTAATAGACGCATAGTTGAAAACAGGAAGAAGTTATAACAATATGCGTGGGAATATATGTAAAATTTTGACCATTCTGTCACTCGATTCTTATTTTTATTGAAATTCATCATGCAAAATAATTGTCTAAATGGCCAAAAGAATTCTGATAAACTTTGCAGCAATTAAGCTAACATTTATGTTTTAATGGAAGACTGGAACAACACCTAGTTTCTTTCAGAATTGACATCCTGTTTTGTGTTTTTTAATATTATTTTGTAAATATGCGGATATAATTAATACTACAAGTCTACTCTAACAAGAACAATAGTACTAGATTATATACAAAATGTAACAGTATTAAGAAGAGCTTGACGATATCAAATGGGTAATCAACCGCAACGGTGGCGTAATGGTTAGCGTGCTCGCCTCGAGTATGGTAGATCGTGGGTTCGAGCCCCGGTCGGGTCAAATCAAAGACTATAAAATTGGTATTTGTTGCTTCTCTGTTAAGCATGCAACATTAAGGAGAAAGAACAAAGACTGGTCGGCTCGGAATCAGAATAATGTGTCCGAGTGGAGCGACATGTCTACCTGCGGACTGTGGTTTCAGTGAGCTAGCAATATAAAAAGCCAACTAAGCGTGTTGGTCTAGAACAAAGAGGACCTCATCATCATCTCATTGAAAATTAACTTGTTCTCGCCATTATATAGCTGAACAATTGCTGAATTGGCGTTAAACAATAATCAATCACTCACCCACAAAGGGGTAATAAAAATCCGTAAATCGAAGACGAGCACACAACACAATGGCCAAATGAAAAAAGTACAAACAATGATCAGGTGCTCCGGAAGTCTTTCATTAATGAATGTGGTAACTATTCCTTAACAAGAAATTATAACTATGAATAACATTTTTTACTCATCATAGCTTTTATAATGAGAAAAGTTTTCCAATTCTTATTTTCTTGAAATAAAGTTATTTTTCTAATAGTCTTGTTAATATTATCAATTAAATTATATTAATTTCATACACGGCATGCATGTACTGTGTTTACACGTCCGTACATTAATTGACAAGATATTATATATATACACGAACGCAAATAAATGATAGGAATCCATTATGATTGCTTTTAGATTTATACATGTATATATTCAGTTATGCATGCCCAAAGATACTACCTATTAATCAGGGGAATCCCCAAACAAGCATATTAAGTACACTTTCACTTATCATAGAATTAAATATGTTTAAGCAATCGATTAAACAATATGCAAAAGCGTGCATTTATATTCAATACATTATATAAACAAACATTGTAACTAATATCTGTAAACAACAATTCCTGAAATATATGTTCAAATATTTAATATATACATTTCCTAATGGAAACTTAGATCTTGTAATATTTAAATTTTTTCTTTCAAGTCTGTGTTTGTATACTATTTATTCTCAAATTTAGGAATCTGATTATCAGTCTTGATTTATCATCTGGGTTGTAACAAGAGCAACACGACTGGTGTCATTAGTGTAGCAGGAACTGTTTTTCCCACCCGGAGCACCCGACTTCACTCCAATTTTGGTGGATGTCGTTTTGCCCAATCTTTAGTTTTCCGTGTGGTGTTCTGTTGATCATCATCATGTAAAAAAGTAACCTTGCGATGTGCACGTGGGTGATAGTAGAAAAAAGGGGGGATGATTTAGAGGGTTATAGTATTGTCCTTGTTAAAGAGACAGCAACTACTTGTTAAACGCATGATATTTCCTAACCATTAGGAACTCATTTACGTCATCAGATCAATTTGTGCGTTTAATTCGCACAACTAACTGACGCATCTTTTCGCAAAGTTGTACTTTGCAGCTGAAAATGTATGCAACGTCCAATTTCTAAATACAGGTTTCATTTGGGAGTACAGATGAATGTTAGCATTCATTTGTAACTGCCTTCTTGCAATCGTTGCATAAACCATAAAGAAACCCGAAGGGCTATTGAAGAATGGATTATCCAGTGGCGCCAGCCAACGTTGGACACAAGACACAGAACGAATACAAAACAAAATTAAGAAAAAATACAATGCAGAAAACTAAAAAGATGAGCAATAAGGACGCCAACCAAATCATGGATGAATCCAGGTGCTAGAGAAGGATAAGCAGTTTTTGTGAATATTCTGCCATATTTGAAACACTCGTGTCAAAACACACATCTATGTATAAACTAAATATACATTTACCTTCCAAGGTATGTATCTATCGACTATGTTTACATACTTTACAATAAAACCGTAGATATCAACCCACAATCTACACAATAAAACCGTAGATATCAACCCACAATCTACACAATAAAACCGTAGATATCAACCCACAATCTACACAATAAAACCGTAGATATCAACCCACAATCTACACAATAAAACCGTAGATATCAACCCACAATCTACACAATAAAACCGTAGATATCAACCCACAATCTACAACACTCGAGGTGAACACGCTAACCATTACACCACCTATGCAAGACACACTCAATGAAGCAGTTCAAGTATAAAAACAAATATAATGTACTTGAACAAATTATTATAATAATGAAACCAACCCAGAATATCTTGGCTAGGCAAGACCAAAGATAAGATAGTCTAGTCCCGCAGGCTTTAAATATGTAATCCATTGAATTAAATGTTGAAGGTTGTTTATTTCATTCATGACACAATAAATATAAATAAGTTTCTATATTGAGAAGTCTCTAAGTTTGATTTTATTCCAGGCAAATGCTCTATGTCTACCTTCCTTGTTCGTCCGTTTAAACACTACAGCCTATCATAATGGAGCATACCATGTACTTCCTTGTATTATATCTTAGATCATTTGTCTTTATCAAATCAATATTTCTTAATTTAAACCAATGTTTGCTATTCAAAATTAAAAGATCGCATGAGATGATCAAATAACTAAGTGTTTGATCATCTACCGGTATGATAAAAACCTAGACATCAAATTTAGTGTGCACGGCGCATTTTGGAATAGCCTTCACCAGGAATGCTCAAAATGGAAAGATTGGAAAGTCAAATAATTTAAAGTTTTGGGAGCAATAAAACCAAAGGGCCTAAACAGGATTGCCATAATCAGCTAAGGTCACCTATGCCTGAGCGAGGAGAACCTTAGTTTTAATTATAATTAACTGTAAATATATCTAATCAGCCATGTCGGTGCCGAATCACTGACTATAGTTCATGAACAACAATCAATGAGTATTCTGTAGACATTAAATACCTGGTCAGATTCCCCAAATCTGCAGATTGTGATTGTCACTGCGAGATCAAACGTCAAAATCAACACAGTTCCTTAGCTTTTGATTTGTTCCTGATATTCACTTACACCTTCATCATTTCGTCTTAAAGCAGTCAAGACACGCATCAGTATCGATCAAACCATTCTGATAAGAGCTAAAATTATGATATCTGGGTTAGTCTTCTTATATTCATTATAGTATTGTCAAATAAGATTTGTCACATGTTAAAACAAAGACAGTAGAACAGAACGATGCTAACCCAAAATATACGAAGGACATCTGCGTATAGCCTTGATTGCATAGTGTTGAGTATAATTATATTATATTAAATGTATTAAAACCGGAATATGTCCATCACAATTCAAGATCGTATAGTTCTCGACTAGTAATCAAGATGAAACATCCATAATTTGTCATATTGTAGCTATAACGTCTAGGGGTTTGCACCGGTCTGTAACAGTAACCTCGTAACACGTTTTGCTTATATGTTTGTTTAGTTTGTACCCACTCCAGGACTTGAACCAAACAGACAATGTGGCATTAATGGACACAAAATTAAAGCTTTATATTACAACGCTGTGTAATTCCAAATATATATTAATGTTCAATGACGTTTCTTGATAGTATTTGATTTATTTATTTTCCATTGAAGTCTTTACAAAAATCTTGACCCTCTGATCCCGTATGAATCTGCATTACCGACACACCTATTAACTTTACTTTCACCTACAAATCTTTTAATAAAGGCAGACATAATGGAAAAAAGACATAATTGTCTATGATAAATTCTGTCAGTATTAATACCAGAAAAAATGCATACATCCAAACAAATATAATGGTAAAAAAAAACAATGAAAGAAGAAAAGCTTGAATAACATAAAGTCTTACAAAAACCCAGATTGAGACAAGATGCCCCAGAGGTGTAAGCAGATCTTGGGATCAAAGCCAATCTAAGTATATAAACGTTAGAGAACACCGAAGGGACAATAACAATTGGACAATCCAGAGAAACTCGCAACATAGAAAACAACAAGACGAAGAAAAACAAATCCAAAACACAACACGATATGTGTTAGACACCACCATACGCAAACAAACACAAATCACTCAAGCAAGACATACGTCCTCCTACAAATAACTGGAGGTAAAAACGAACCGAACATCTTTTTTTTCATGCGGAAATCGTTATAGACATCACAAGCTAAGGTTTGTGTTGGAAACGTGTTTCCAATCGGTTGGAGCATAACTAATGGCTTAGTAGTTTGCTAGACAAGAGTAATAGATACCCGTTATAAAGTACGTGATAAAAAGAATAGAGTACCAACTGAGATACAGACATCTCGTACGTAGAGAAGACGGGAAGGTTACTGTTAAAGAAAGGAAAATTTATCAGTGGGACATTAAGTAAGTGACTACGTTTATGATAAATATTATCAATATACTAGACAGATATATCACTATCAGCAGTATGCTTACATTGAAATTCACTGTGGTATTTTACAGGTATTATTTATCACTAAACTTGGCGTTGTAAACTGACACAACATCATCTATATATTGAATGTTGAAATCAAATATAGGGTCTGGTCACACGTTTCATATCCTTATTTTTAGAAGCCTTGATGATATCTGACTCATAATAGTACAAAAAGGTAGTAAGTACTTTTGCTGTTTCTACAAAACCATAGTACCAAACTCGACGAATAATTTCAACAAATAGTACGGCATTTTGACAATATCAAAACAATTGATGAGGAATTTGATTCTGCTCTTTCTACTTGAGACAGAAATATAAGAGTCCATACAAACACCTAGTTGGTTCCTCTAGCTGTATTACCATGCATATATGTATTTCGACAGTCTTAAGATAATTCCCAATATATTATGACCAAACTAGTGGTGCGAGTCAGCTGTGTATGCTTTAAGATTTATGTAGAGAAAATACAACGATTCACCGGGAAAATAAACAGATTGACATTGCTAAAAAATGTTAATTGACAGCACATGTGTTGAGTTAATTCTTTTATGGAACTTTACACTTACCAAGCTTTTATTACTTTTTATTCTGTTTTGTCTTTATTTTTTCTATATGTGCTGTGGATGATTTGCAAATGGTTGGATTGTCACGTGAGTTCCGTACAAATCGCTGATTGCTTTGAGTTTATCGTAATTATCTCTGTTAAGATATTAATTACTATAAATGGATTCAAATCATTGAAATATGTTCCCTTGATGATTGCATGCCCTAGACTGGATACTACTGATGGCCCCCTTTAGCCCATAATAAATTGTATTCGTAATCATCATATGTGCAATTATTAAACAACACTGCCTGTAGTTAATCAGTTACGTGATTAATAAATTAAAAAAAACATCCATTCCTTACTTTGTCCTGATTTCTAGAGAGATGCAATATGGGAAACGGTAGGTTTAATTCCACTTTAATGATCAACATAGAAAGTTGCAATTTGGGATGATGCATAATCACTACATCATAGATAAAACATGCCTGGTGCAGTGGTTATGATTAAGAAACATGTAATCTTACTCATAAAGTAGTACACGCACGTGTCAACAGCAGCAGAAACTATATAAAACCATGACACATCACAATACGTAACAAAATAAAAAAGATGCAATACGAACTGTCTATTAAATAAGAAATTAATAAGTACTGATAGTAAGATGATGTTATTGAAACATTAATTTAGAATTTCCATGAAGCTTGTTCATTGTAATATACATAAAATATAATACAGTCAAACCTCCCTTAAAGGGCACCTCTATATAACAAATCACGGTCTATAAACAGTGCATATATGTATGAATAGTGCATATAATCTTAACCTGTATATAAAGAGCAACTGTTCATAAAGGCCACATTTTCAGGTTCCCTAGAGTGGCCTTTATATATAGGTTAGACTGTAATTAATGGCATAACATTTACGTGAAATAATTTTGCATTTTCTAAGAGATAAGCTTGTTTTTATCCGGTGACATTAATTTTATGTTTGTTCCTTTGTATCCCATTCAAAATTGATTGTTTAAACATGTACCACGCTGTATAATGTGTTCATATGATTTAGTAGTAGCTGGAATCAATTCCTTGCTGTGATGTTTAGTGACTTGCAGTAGGAGCAGTGTTTCTTAAATACAATGTCTTGTTAATTAATTGTCTTCTACACGTTAATTTTCAATTAAGCATCAAGACTTCATTGTGTTAAATGCCTATTTGTAAAAGTTGATAGCATACCATATAAAAATGTCTTACAAATAAAAATCAATCTTCAGCTTGCATCTTCTTTACTAACATGTAAATTACACTTACATAAAACCATTTTCTGACCTCTATATGAACTTCAGAACAATTTTTGAGAGACACCGTTTAACAAAAGCGTTTGACTTCCTTCCGTCGTTGACTTACTTTTGATGCACGAGTTGCAATTTTGCGTTCCATTTACATAACAGTCTGCATATGTTATGTCATTTCCCCATATTTGAAACGTTAAATACCGTATTCTTTTGTCAGGAACAATCTAATTTTTACAACTAATATCTTCGCGTTCATAGTTTTGCAGCTTAAAACATTTCATGAACATCTCTGGTATTTCAAGTTTGATATGAAATGACAAATAACCGTCTACATAAGCAATTTGACAACGTTTTGTACAAGAGAGCATCTTTTCATTTTTTTGCATCTGATAATTATAACGACGCGCGGTGGATTTCTTCCAGCTCTCATTCAATTAAGCAAAACAGGTCGTTTTGTAATCTTTCTTTTTTCAGAACAAGAACAAGAACAATTAATGTGGAGGAATTTGTAATCATTTAGTTTATCATAAATCTTCCGAATCAGCCATAACATGAACCAATCTCATACGACTACAATAGCAATACAGTAAACATTGGGTGCGGAGACTGTTGCCATTAGAATTCCAGCGGAGTGTTGAAAATTAATTTAACCAAACGCTAAATCAACAAATAAATAGAAATATATGGAAATATATCGTTTCGATACAATTTTATTAATTAAGCTTAATAGTATACTACACTTTTGTTTATCAAATATTGTTGTGGGATAATAATACGGGGATTAAAAGCACTTTCGTACTAATGTGTGGTTCTACAGTGTAAAGGACGAGAGGCTATTGGCTTGTAGGTGCTAATGAATTATTTGCAAATAATCTTAACTTAAAGTTTGAATGGACCAATTCAAGTAAAATGTCATTAATATGATTGAATATTTTTTTTAAAGGAATTGTTATATCTTTGGCAAATACATAAACAATAAACAATACTTTTGTAGCATTCAGACAAAAATCATAGATCTTAAAAAAACGCCACAATCTAAGATATCTACAGATTTCTTACCAAAATTTAATACTCTGTTATAGATCAATAGTCTTATGAACTTTGGACGATATTTTTAATATTGTACGTGATATACAGTGCAGTTAGTGTAACTCTTTGGTGTCTATTTAGAAAAGAAGTTCACCCACCTTCCACTTATTTCATACATGTACAAACATGCTTACGAAAACTCTATCACCCAAGTGCACTAAAATGTCTAAAGGGGTATTTATTTTTCAATTTTATCGAATGAATATTGTTATTGTATCTTTTTTTGTGAAATATTAATATGCACATACAACATTCTATATTTTGTTAATCATTTGAAGTTCAGCTTTGATATTACATATTTTGAAACCTTTTGTGCATTACATGAAAAAAAACATATTGCACAACACAATACAACAATATTTCCGAGTGAAGCATTAAAGAGTTGATAGCAATACCAGGAGTGTTTTAATTGTTACGTTATATTCCGTAAATACAATAAAGGTAGAATTTAATGATCGTTAGCGATATTCTTATTAATAGCTTTTAACAGCCCTTGATTGTGTGATGTTATCGCAAATTCTCAAATATGACTGCAAGGTTGAGCAATAAATGACAAACCTTAGTCAAAATTGACCTAAAAGCATTCAATTATATTAATAGGAGGTCTCGCGAGATTTAGGAACAGATCACAAGGTTTCGCAAAGGGAGATAAAATGGTCAGATCCCCGAAGGAAGATCGTCATCAGTTTGTCAATTCCTCGGTAATAAATGTTTATTTGTAGGATCACTTGTGACCACGATATATTAATTATCTATAGTGGACGACGTGGTAATTGACTTGTTATGGCTTTTCATACGGTCAAGTTGTATTATGAGATTTCTCTTACAACTAACGGTATTCTCTAACGTTTATTTAGTAGAACTGGTATTCATTTGTGCTATGTTTTTGCAAAGTAATGAAGCAAATCGCAATGTTTAGTTTGACCCTATTTAGCAGGTTATAAATACCACAAATGCATAAACAGTTTTTTCATCGTTTGTTTATACAAAGTATATACATTGCAGTTGCAGACCAACTATCAAGAGGGGGGATGGGATCCCACAGACCAACTATCAAGAGGTGGGGGATGGGATCCCACAAAACAACTATCAAGATGGGGCGATGGGATCCCATTCGCCGTTTTAAGCCCGCCACATTTTGTTCCTGTCCCAAGCCAGGAACTGGATTTCCAACTCCACATGTCGCGACATCTTTATGTTTATGTTGAATTAATTTAGGTCAGAGGTGGTGATTGTTCGTTTTGTTGATATTGCTAGAATTGTTGGCCATCCCTGCTAAAACTTTCTTTTCATAAACACATCATCATTTTAGCCACAATGCGATCATTAATTTTATACACGAGAACAAGATAAGGTATTTAAATAGTTGTTTCCTAAAATAGCAAAAACGTGTATATCAAATTGAGTCCACGCGACGCCCCACACATACCTTGACAGTAACCAAGGTAACCAAAAACTATCGTCAATAGGTTTAAGTTTATGCCTATTTTATACTTGGTGGTTTTGGAGTGAATTGTATATAGTTATTTTCCAACGATTTTACAATTATAGAATCTGTTGAGGAAAATCATAAATATAGCTTGAAAATATACTACTTAACATTTCTCTATACCTATGTATATGTTTTATGAAGAAATAAAGATATTTATTGCATATCAGAATAAAAATCATACATTTAATTGGCTGAAAACTCTCCACGTGACCTTCACTATTCCGCGATATAGACTGGAATGCTGATATAAACCGGTCCAAAAACCGTGTATAGACTGGTACTACTGGTCTATACACGGATATTTGTTTGTTTACTATTTATGTAATTACAATGTTACTTATAATCTCATTTTATTTCTCATTATAAGTTGAACATCATTCAAACAATTGCTGTAGTCAATTCAAATTAGGTAATAACGAAGGTGATAACGCCTAGGGAAACCTTCAATGATCCTGATTAAAAATGTCTATGCATTTATATTGTATGTGTCAGATTCTGGTCTTCAATGCAATAAACACGATAGTTACTGATATGGAGTGCATTCCATATCAGTAACTATGATATATATATATATATATAAATAGACTCGATTTTAGATATTTACTCCGAGGGCGAACCATAAACATATTTTTAGAACTATTTTTCCAGCGTAATACTGTAGATTTATTGACAATTATTTATAAGGGGGTAATAAAAATCAGGAAACAAACAATCTTTAACTGGGGTCTCGAAATAGATAGCATTTTGACTCTCAACATACTTATCCCATAATAACTAACAAAACCAGATCATTTGTTTTCCTCGTAACTTGCTGCAAATACTTTCATTCTGTATTTTACAGCTACAAACACCTTTGAACTATTAGATAATCATAATAAAGAGACAATTCTTGTATTAAGTAACTTTTGTAGAGTATCTATGTTTGTGTTGTAAGTAATTTGTTCGAGCAAAATTGCATTGACAACATGGGAATTAAAATAATATTATTCTTGCTTTAATCTGCTAATCGTTAAAATTTGATCTAATAATTTGTTCTGAAAGAATGATTTTTGTCTATAAATGTATAATATTCTCGATTCCTTGGGTACGGATATAAAGTTCATATATTCACCGCACTTCTACCATGAGAATGACATCTTTTAATAGTGCTAGAAGTAGAAGTACCTTCTATACAAGGAACCCATGTTAAACGCTGTGACAAAATACAAATTCATATGATCCAATTCTTAGTTCATAATTCTGTCTATATTAGCAACCATAAAATAAATAAACATTAGAGAATACCGATGGGGCACTCACAAATTAATAATCCAGAGAAACTGGTAACTTAGGGTACACAAGACACAAGACGAACAAACAAACAAAACAAAAACACAACATAATTATGTGTTGGACACCACTATACACAAACAAACACAAATAACGTGAATAAAACATGAGTCCTCCTACAAACAACTGGAGGTAAAGACGAACCGAGCATCGTTTTCATGCGGAAATTGTAACGGATATCGCAACACGAAACTCTGAACGTAAAGACACCTAATATGACAACACAAAAAACTAAAAAAAATGGTCGTAAATGATGTTCAACGAGTGATGTTGGTCGTGAGTTGATTATCGTTTACAAATTTACTGCTCGAATTTATTCCGAAAAAAAATGTTTCTGATCAAGCAACTTAATATCACTTGAGAATACAGAAGGGAACATAAAAAATGGACAATACAGAGAAATTGGCTTCATAGAGTACACAAAACGAAGAAAAACAAAACAAAAACACAACACAATATGTGTTGGACACCACTATACGTAAGCAAACACAAATAACATAAATTGTTTATGCATATATCATTATCGACATTGATAGTTAGATATTCCTTCGTAGTTTCGTTGTACCTATGGGTATAGCTGATTTGCGTCAATGAGATAATATCTAATTGAAAATTGTAATGTAATACTTACGTTAAGTTAATGGTGTGTTCACATTTTTTCTTTTTGCTTCTTATGAAAAAGTGATTTGAAGAAAATAGAGGATAAATTGACCTACTTTCTGAAAAGTATCTTTTCCCACAAAATTTTCAGAAAGCAACAAATATTACATATGTATATATAAACTTTATAGAAAACTGAATTAGTAATGCAGAATGGACACTCAAGAGACACAGGCAACAATGGGCACATGACACAGAACGAAGGCAAACAACAACAAAAGCAAAATCACAACAAAACAAACAAACAACACAGAAAACGAAAAAGCTTAGCAACACTGACACAACTTAGCAACACTGACACAACCAAGAAAACAAGTGATTAGCAACACTGACACAACCAAGAAAACCAGAGCTTAGCAACACTGACACAACCAGGAAAACCAGAGCTTAGCAACACTGACACAACCAAGAAAACCAGAGCTTAGCAACACTGACACAACCAAGAAAACCAGAGCTTAACAACACTGACACAACCAAGAAAACCAGAGCTTAGCAACACTGACACAACCAAGAAAACCAGAGCTTAGCAACACTGACACAACCAAGAAAACCAGAGCTTAGCGACACTGACACAACCAAGAAAACCAGAGCTTAGCAACACTGACACAACCAAGAAAACCAGAGCTTAGCAACACTGACACAACCAAGAAAACCAGAGCTTAGCAACACTGACATAACCAAGAAAACCAGAGCTTAGCAACACCGACACAACCAAGAAAACCAGAGCTTAGCAACACTGACACAACCAAGAAAACCAGAGCTTAGCAACACTGACACAACCAAGAAAACCAGAGCTTAACAACACTGACACAACCAAGAAAACCAGAGCTTAGCAACACTGACACAACCAAGAAAACCAGAGCTTAGCAACACTGACACAACCAAGAAAACCAGAGCTTAGCAACACTGACACAACCAAGAAAACCAGAGCTTAGCAACACTGACATAACCAAGAAAACCAGAGCTTAGCAACACTGACACAACCAAGAAAACCAGAGTGTTCGCGAAGGGTAAGCAGTTACTGTTTCCTATTAGACACCCGCCGTGTTACTCATATAGTCAAGACATGTAACAGTCGTGTTTGTGATAGAGGAAAGAAAACACTTACATTAAAGGATAAAGATCGATTGCCATTTGAAAAATGAATATTTCCTAACGATCAACCAGTTTGTGATGATGACGTACGCTTTATGTAATAATCTAATTTACCGAAAGCCACCTTTCCCCTAATATATAATCATGTCACTTTATAAGCATTATTGAGTCGATTTAGTCTTGTAGCGTCATAATTTGTAAAGTACATTGAAGATCAGGAAGTATAATTCTATTTATATATATTTAATGCGTAAGGTTAAAATATTTTTGAAATAACACGACGTAAATACCAATGCAAGTTTATTTTAATTTTACGATAATTGGTAAACTAAAACACATAATGAAATGAACACGTTTTATTGTCTATGTTTCACTTTATATAATGTCATTTGGTTTGACACAGTCAATAATGTTGCGTAGGAATATATTTGGAATCATCGTATTGAATTGGAGTGTACCTGATGAAGATTATTCCAGAAAACGCGTCTTGAACACTGAATTGAAACTGCATCGGTGGTGTAATGGTTAGCGTGCTTGCTTCTAATGCGATAGATCATCGGTTCAAGCCCCGATCGGGTCAAACCAAAGACTACAAAATTGGTATTTGTTGCTCCTCCTCTAAGCACGTAGCCTTAAGGAGATAGAACAAACACTGGTTGGCTCGGAATCAGGATAATGTGTCCGAGTGAGGCGACATGTCTATCCGCGGACTGTTGTTTCAGTGCACTAGCACAATAAAAACCCAACTAAGCGTGTTGGTCTGGTACAAAGCGGACTTCATCATCAGTTCATTGAAAATTAACTTGTTATAGCTGAAAAAATTGCTGAATTGGCGTTAAGCAACACTCACTCACTCACTCACTCACTCACTCACTCACTCACTCACTCACTCACTCACCCACTCACCCACTCACTCATTCACTCATTCACTCACTCACTCACTCACTCACTCAAAGCAAATAACGAATTCCCCATTGCTCCGTTGTGATGTTGATGAGACTGAATGTCCTTTAATGTCCCACCCATTTAGATTTCCCTTATGCATTAAACAAATGCACATGCCTAAATTATGAACAAGGGTATGCTATGTTATGTGAAACAACACTTATAAAAATATATATCACAAAGGAATTGATTAAGCATTGTCCTATCTCAACAAATCTTTAATATTATTACAACAACGTAGTATTAATTCTGCAATGGAAACGAACCGTTTTCCCTTAATACAGAATTCATTATTTAAATTTTATGTGGCGACATTAATCAAAGATTTAATGAAAATAAATTAATATATATTGTTCGAAGTAGTACACTTGATACACCTCATATATTTGCAGTGAAGTGTTACAAAATTGACATGCAATCTAATCCCCGTGATACTCTAGGGTTTCGGGATACTAGTGAACATCTATTATAACCACTAATCTCTCATAAAAGAGGTAATCAGTTCGAGGCCAGTTCATCGCGAGGTTTGCCTGACTTAGAACGTAAGTGCGAAAGCTAAACTGGTATTTACTAGCGCTAGGGGATTTTCAAAGAGAATTTCCGCTTCTTTCATGTTACGATACAACTAAAGATTTCAGAAAATAACGTCAAGCAAACGTGTAATTGATCTTTATATATTTCCTCGAATTGTAAAGCAAACTAGATTTCAAATCCACAAAGATCTTCCTCACCAAAACATGCATAATGCGATCGTCGATTTTATGAAGACTGCATGAAAATGAGATAACGTACTTCTTGTTGTATTGTGAGAATACGGACAAAAGAACTCTAATCTTCTATGGTACCGGCACCTGTTGGCAATCGGCAATCCCGGTTTTATTGTTGGTTGTTGTATAAAAAAAAAATAGTCGACGTCATACTATTATTTAACAAGCCATAAAGCATATTTCAGTCACTTTTTATTGGTGTAGCCCCCAAAGGAACCACAGGGAACAGATATATGATCTATTTTCGCGGTGACAATGTACAAACTTTCCGAAAGAGGTGCCCTCTAGTTGTGCGGGAAGAACGGTTACAACACACAACTAGTCTTTAGAACTGGACGGAAATTAGTGTCTAGTGTGTGCATGTATGGAGAAACCGGTGTTCTTTATCTGGAACAAAAGTGTCTCAATTTTTCTGGAAACTTTCTTGAACAATGCTATTTTTTTATAATGTTTGCCTGCATAATACTGGACCTCAGTTAACCATGAGGAATATGTACACGGAACCAAAAACCAATAAATCCGGAGGTGAAATACAAATATAAACAATCATAAAAAAAATGTATGCTACCAATGTCCTTCTTCGACTTTCGAATTCTGATTACCCCTTTGGTATCTTCAAACTCTTTTTAAAATGTACTTCTTTGACAAAATAATTACTTTTAATACAAATCACGAGATGTCATGGGAAAAAATGCTATGGATCAAGATGGAAGCACACCGGAAGTAAGGATTGGATGTGCAAAATCTAAAGTAAGGCAATCCTAATAGATGTAGAATATGCTTTTGGCAAAATAAAAGAAAGATTTTAACAGGATTTATATAAACCAACATTAAATGATTTTATTATTTACCTATAAATGAATAAATACAAGGATATGTGATATTTAGGTAAATAGTGACGTCAAAACAAACCATATCAATACCATGACTACGATATTAATATCAGTTACGGACGTCAACAATACATTATTCATTGTCAGCAATCGTAATGTCTGACATATCTGAATTGAAAAACGAACAATACAGTGATATAAAATATTTGAAATTCGACACATTTTGACGAAGAAGGTTTGAAAGCATCAGAGATACCAAAATGAATATGGTGCACTTTACCTCCTATCTGCTTCTGGACCCCTACATACATTTATAAATGTAAGTTTGAAAATCAAGCAATGAAGATGAAAAAAAAATAAAAATGTCTTATCTCTTAGTATAATCTATTCCAGGAAAATGTCTTATCTCTTAGTATAGTCTATTCCAGGAAAATTTCTTATCTCTTAGTATAGTCTATTCCAGGAAAATGTCTTATCTCTTAGTATAGTCTATTCCAGGAAAATGTCTTTTCCCTTAGTATAATCTATTCCAGGAAAATGTCTTATCTCTTAGTATAGTCTATTCCAGGAAAATGTCTTCTCTCTTAGCATAGTCTATTCCAGGAAAATGTCTTATCGCTTAGTATAATCTATTCCAGGAAAATTTCTTATCTCTTAGTATAGTCTATTCCAGGAAAATGTCTTATCTCTTAGCATAGTCTATTCCAGGAAAATGTCTTATCTCTTAGTATTGTCTATTCCAGGAAAATGTATTATCTCTTAGTATAGTCTATTCCAGGAAAATATATTATCTCTTAGTATAGTCTATTCCAGGAAAATGTTTTATCGCTTAGTATAGTCTATTCCAGGAAAATGTATTATTTCTTAGTATAGTCTATTCCAGCTACCACTGTTTATTCTGGAGGGAGATCAACATAAGTATGAAAATAATTTCTTAAATTTATTGATTGCAAATCTAAAATAGTGTTAATGATATCCCGGGGAACTAACAGTCAAAAACTAAATGATTACAAATCTAATATAGTGTTAATGATATCCTGGGGAACTACCATGCAGTCCAAAACTAGTGTTATCCTCCCAGGGGTACTGATAAATATTAAATATGTGAATATTAAATTCGTGTACAAAATTATATGCACACTTAATAGAAGCCCCCCAGCAATGGTATCATTTATAAATCTAGAGGTAATTTTAGAAGATTTATATCATAATCGTAATTGATTGTCATGTTTAGTCGTATTACACATTTTCAGGACTTGGTCAGTTAAATTCGACAATTTGGTGAGAAGTACACAGCCAAGTAACATTATTTGTATATTCTTAAGTGTAGAACAAACCAGTTACAAATGGAAATGGAGTTGTTCTCGCGCAATCTTTATTCTGACAAAGATTAAAATTTAAAATCGACATTTGGAGAATAAACCATTTCCCCCCAAATATTTATATTTGTACACACGTATTTTCAGACTTTTAATAATGCTTCACGAAGGTTATTCGCCCTATATTATATATCTACGTTCAACCAAAAACGCGAGACGATGCACACTACGGTGATAAGCTTCTCCTTCGTTTATCCATTACACTCTTGACAAAGTGTGTCCGTCCGAATTGTAAAGGATGAAGGACATAGCAATTGTTATTTTCATTCTGAATACACAAAAGCAAACAGTAGGTGACTATTCAGCGCTAGGTTACCTATCAAAGTCATACATAAGGACGATCGTTGTTTGTTCTTTTGTCCTTTTTTCTTTTTGCCATAGTGTTGTTTGTCCTTTTTTCCTTTGGCCATTGTGTTGTTTGTCCTTCTTCGACTTACGGACTCTTCTTAAATTGTTTTTTTTGTGGGAAATCTTTTGAAAACATTATTATCAAAATCACACCAGACGAAGAATTACGATTGGTTATTGTATATCTGAAACAAGCAAAAAACCACATTATGTATTAATAACTATTTGTTCATATTACATTAAAACACAATAATTTTATATTGTACTACAATTGCATATCATTTTTATTTTACTTTATTAAAAAGAAATCAGAATATAAACATTACTTTAGTGCCTTCAGCCTATTTCCTTTTTTTTCTTAAATTTTATTCTTCAAATGTACGAACAACAATTGTCCATGCGTCCCCTGAGATATAAGAGTATATTCATGTTCTCACATCACCCACCTTTGAAGTTACTATCTTGTACTTCAAAATAAAACAAAATGTATTTGCCTTTTTTAATCTATGATGGAAATAGCATAGTAACAAAACACAGACGAAAACAACAGTCGTTACTAAAAAAAGTTAAGAATTGCGACATTACAGACGATCAACTTCATCCTTCCGATATTTGTCATTATTTTTCAATAAAACTTTATTTATTAAAACAAAGAACTTATATGTAGGCAGACATTTCACCGGTGTTATACCTTAGCAACACGCATGTGTCCTACTTTTGTTCTCCGTTGATTTTATGGGTAGCGTCATGTTATATGCTATATAGCAAGAAAAAACATTGCTTGGGATGCCAGTATGACCGAACTGACTCTTTCCGCCAATGAAAGCGGAGCTTAAAATGCCGGTTTGATGATAACATTTTTATAGGAAATAAGCTTAGCAATATATGTTCAGTAGTACACACATACAAACACACGCACACGCACACGCAAAGTTGTCGTTCTGTAAGCATTACCGAGAGTTACCTGTTGTTTCTAAGATGTTTATTTCAGAAAATAAGGCGACATAATTGGCTATTTTTTTTAAATACGGACAGGTGGAAAATAGATATAGGCTTCAGAATAATGGTGGTCAGTGATATTAGTAAGTAATGAGTAGATATAAACTATTGCAAGGCTGTCACATTATCCTTAAGGTTCTGGTCTCACGTTGCTACTTTGAATAACAACAACATTATTAATCATCCAACCATATCGTGATATCGACAACCAATATTTTCACACCAAGATGCATAATTCAAAAACTAAGCGAGATTTACCTTGGTTAAGTCGATGTTTGGTTGGAATTCTATATGGAAGTTACTACACCACTGAAGGGATCAAACGAGATGTGTAACTGCGCATGTGTAACTTCAGTCTTCAAAGATGATGATTGTGCATAATATGATACAATATTCAGAACAATTTGTGAATACATGTATTCAAAAAGTATACAAACACAAAACTAATATAATATACAAAAAATAACCAAAAATATATCACCACTGAAGTAGAAAAAATCTAAGAATAATACCTTCAAAAAAGGGAGGGAAAGTGGTGGGCGTTTGATCCCTTCAGTGGTGTAGTGCCTTCCATATAGAATTCCAACCAAACATCGACTTAACCAAGGTTAGTCTCGTTTAGTTTTTGAATTCTATATAAAGTCACACCACTTCCGGGATCTCACGAGATTTCAAAGAGCACAATCTGAGTCAATCAATACTAAAATACTACCACCTAATGATAAAATATAACAAAAGTGATTACAACATATAAATAATAAATGTTCTCAGCAGAAATAAATCTGTAAACAAAGGTTTCAAAACAACATTTTGAAAAACTGAACTACTTGTCTCTATATTTTTTTTTTTTAAAAAACTTGGCAAAAGATTTTGCGTTAGACCATCCTGCCACTTTTAAAACTTAATCAACAAAAACAAATTTAGTACTAGCCTTGGATACAGCTGCTGACCGTACACTATAAGATGAAAACATTCATCTTTAATGTGGTCAACTTTTTCTTTTGGAAGCGTGACTGTCATACTTACAGAATCAATCACATTTCCAAGAAATGTTATCATCAGTGTTGGGATAAATACAGATTTTTTCTCATGTATAAAAAATCCTAAATTTTGTAATATACAAACAGTGTCTTTTACGTTATTAGTACATTCTAATGGAGTATCAGCAATCAATAACGAGTCATCAAGATATGCCACATTTGTATGCCCATACTGAAGTAATGTAGAATAAACTGGTTTCATAAGGTTAGTAAATATTCTTGGTGCACTTGTAATACCATTAGGCAAACAGGTATACTGATAAATTTGTTCCTTCCATTAGATCGTAAAAAATTTTGATCATTTTCTGCAATATTAATAGAATAATATGCATGTCGTAAATCTATTGATGCAAAATAGCTAAAAGGTTTTATTAATTTTAGAGCACTTTCAAATGTTTCCATTTTGAAATGATGAGGCTCAATATACTCATGCAATTCTTTTAAATTTAAAATCATTCTATATTCATTTTTATCTTTTTTAGGAACAGTAAATATTGGAGAAATATATTGATGTTCATCAAATGCCACTTGTTTAATAACTCCAATACTAAGTAAATTATTTATTTCTTTTTCTAAAATATTTATTTGATTTTTATCAAAAATTCTTTGATATGGCGTACCATTTTGAACTGGTGGATTGTCAATAAATTCAATGTGACAATTAAGTACAATATCTAAAATACTTTTATCTGAAGTAAGTTTTTTTTCCAGTTATTGGAATGATTTTTCAGTATACCTGCATGAAATTTCTTATTTGTATTAATACTGAAATTAGATGTCTGACATACCTTTTCTACTGAGAAACATTGAAGTTTTTTGACTGTTGATTGTGTAAAGCAAAGCCTCGTCCACTATGACGACCTCTGGGACCAGGACCTCCACGGCCTCTAGCTCTGGTACCTCGACCACCTCTGCCCCGAGTACTACTACGGCCTCTGTAATAACCACGGCCTCTAAAGTTACTTGCTGGAAACTTTCCAATCTTTTCCCCAACACGATTGGCATCCTGTATTTCTTTTACATTCTTAGATATATCATCCCCATAAATCATATCAGTAAAAGCTACATTAGGGGAACACAAGTGATGATAATCTTGTTCAAGATCAGGTCTGTGTACCTCTTTACGTGTTAAATTAGTTAGTCTGTTATACTAGGCCATCAGTCCAATAGATCCCAGGCCAAGATCAATACATTCCTGAATGTCAGAATCTGAGGATTCTTTATTAATTTTCATTTTATCAAGCTTATCCAACATTTTTACAACATTAATAGAAGCTTTCATAATGACATTTTGGCGTTGTTGTATACTGACGTCATACGACTTAGTATATGGACTTAACCAATTCCATATAAGTTGGTTGACTTTAGAGTTCTTGTGAGAGACGAACAATTATCAGGACGCAAAACTGTTTTTAACAAGTCCTGGTATTTCTCATCTGATATACCGTCTCTAAAAATGACATTTATCATGTCTGTTAACTCATCGTTGGCCTTCTTGTCAACATTCTCTTTCAGTTTGAAACTACGAGCCGCTCCTATAAAACTAAACTGACATGCAGCGGTTTCAGTGCTATTGTCATCAGTTTTTCTACGTTTATTTGGAGGCTCGTTCTCCATATTGTCGAGATTCAACATCGTTGTTATTATCATCGACATCGTAGAAAAATGCATCTTGTTCATCGTACTCTGCGTCATCGCAATCATTGTACATTTCAAGCACTTTACTTTCGATGTTTTTCATGTTAAGTTTTTGAGTATTTTGTTCATTTTTGATAGTCATTAAAACACCCATAATATCAGTTAAGGATGGCTCACTACTACCGGCCACGCCGCTAGTACTGCATGTAGAAACCATTTGACAGTCAACTTTTTCACTGTTTTTTTTGAAAGTGATGGTTTATTCTCAAAGGGTTTTTTCTTGGCTTCCCCTTTACCTTTTCCCTTACTATCCATCTTTGACGTCGTAGGCCTTTTAACTGTGGCTTTCTCACTGTTAGAAAGCATGGCGTCTGCCATTTTGGTTTTATACTAAAATCTCGTGCACGCGAGATTTTGTAAAGGGGAAACAAAAATATATATATATATATTACTTTCCCGTACACACGAGATATAGTTTAATAATATAATTTTTGTTTCTCGTACACACGAGATATTATTTAATAATATAATTTTTATTAATGATATATTTCAATCATTAAATATTACTACTACGTAGTAATTTTATTAAGATGCTACACAGGAGAATTATGGACCACGTCCTTCTCCACATAAAAAGTGCAGCACACTGAAGTTACGCATCTCGTGAGATCCAGGAAGAAGTGGTGTGACTTTATATAGAATTGTACTATATATGTCAGATAACGGGATGGGCACAACAACGCCCCAGCCAGCTACCAACAGAAACAGAACAGTTCCCACTCTGCTACACAAAGGAACAAAACAAGAAACGCCACACAGCTGGCTTAGATCAGTAATTTGCTAGTTTGAAATAAAGGGTAATCGGAACATGATATTTTTAATATATCTAAACCATTTAAATATTCATGGTGTTCTGTATAGAAATATGTGCAGCAATATACCAACTTCTCCTGCATATGGTGTTTACATCTCACAATTGATTCCGTATGCAAGGGCCAGTAGCAATTATTCTGATTTCCTGAGACGTCATCTTCATCTGAGAAACAGGCTACTGGACCAGGGCTATGAAAAGATTCGCCTTATTCGATCTCTCAAAAAGTTTATATTCCGATACCAAGATCTTGTTGAAATATATTCCATCTCTGCAAAAAAGATTATAAACGATGGATTTTCATATAGTGAAAATGTATAAAGATAAAGAAGTCAACAAAAATGTCAAAAATATTTTTTTATCAATGTGTGACGTAAAAGTGTCTTTGACATTTACTTCACTGAGCTTGGGGCTGTTTTGACAACTGTTTTACCTGTTTTGTTCAAGTATTGTTATAAATACTGTTATAGTGACAGCCGGAAACTTTGAGCCGTAATGAAAGTGGGAGGTTTGGCGCTTTAAAATCTGATTCAACCCGCCATTTCTTTAGAAATGCCTATACCAAGTCAGGGTCATTACGGTTTTAACAGTTTTCCGGTTGTTGACTGATTTTGTCTGTCTATATACTTAAGAGTTTTGACTTTCCCTTTGTAAGATTGTTCGGAGTTCAGTAATTTTGTTATTACCCTTAATTATCATTAACCAACACTGCTTTCAAGCGATTTTCCCCTAATGTGACAACATTTTTATTATTGGGTTTTAAATCCCATATTTTCAATAGTACGTAGTCATCAATTTTCATGGCTTTCATAACTGCCGGAAGTGAGAGGTAGTGGAATGGTTAGGAGCTTCATTGATCAATGAAGTTTCAATTCCCAAGTCACGTGTCAACTTTTTGATCAATCACATGAGATTTCTTACCGAAATGAACTAATAATGCAATTATATATTTATAATATACATTTCATATACTACTTATATCCAACGATTTATAAAATTCTGGATTTCCAAACACCTGTGAGATCCTCATCTTGTCACATTAGGGAGAGATTGTTTGCAAGCACTGTTTATTAATATTCTATTCTATACAGAACATCATGAATATTTAAATGCTTTAATTATGTATATCAAACATACCATGATCCGTTCACATATTATAGCAAACTAACAATGTATTGATCTAAACCAGCATTGTAGCTTACCGATGCTATTTTATATTTTGGTTTATTTTAGGTAGATCATCAGCTTGGAGTTTATTGCTTTATTCCTTTGCCTAGAAGGGTGGGAACTGTTTTGTTCATGCTGGTAGTGTTGCTATGGTCACCCAGTTCCCGGACAAACATACAGGACAAACTATGCATTATTGTTGTCGATATGGCTGGATGATTGGTAATGTTGTTGTAATCTAAAGTACCACCATGAGACCAGACTTTTAATGGTAATGTAAGAAACTTGCAATCATCTATATCTACTCATAACATTGATTGCCATTATTCTGAATCCTATGTTCATTGTTTTCCCCTTTTGTTCGTATTACACAAAAAGGAATCTTACATATGTTTGAAAATCCATGAATTGTACTATTGGAGACATGATGAAATGTATATTATAAATATATAATTATATTATATTTACATTTCATTTAGAAAACCTCATGTGATTGGTCAAAATGTTGACACTTTAATTTGGAATTGAAACTAAATCAGTAAATGAAGGGTACAACCATTCAACCTCGCCCACTTCCGGAAACTATTTCTGAACACCATGAAGATTAATAACTATGCACAATAACAACAGTTGACAATGTGGAATTTTAAAACCAATGATAATAGTTTTACATGCATTTGATAATGTAAAAACGTAATTTTGAATATTGAATTATTTATTTAGGTACTTTTATAGGGTTGCAAAGGCGTAGACAGAAATGCATTTTTATAATCAAAATGTGCTTAGGTCAACGCTTCTACAGAATCAATAAAAGTGCAAAACATTGCTTAAATCCAGTTTATAAATAATATGGATATGTGTAAAGGGAAACATACTGCTAGAAGTTGTCGTATAACAGGATAGTTTGATAAGGGTAATAACAAAATTACCGAACTCCGAACAATCTTACAAAGGGAAAGTCAAAACTCATAAGTATATAAACAGCCAAAATCAGTCAACAGAAGGTGGTTAGACAATCTAGAGTACAACAAACCGTTATTGGTCGTCTTATGGTGCAGTTGCGAACGATCCGGCAGGGGCAACCAATCTACCTCTAATGAAGACATGCATACAGTTTGCAATTGCAAAAGATTTCCTTTTGCTGCATCAACTTGCCTTGCAGAAATGTATTGTGGTGACCACAGAAGTGTATTGCCTTGCAGAAATGTATTGTGGTGACCACAGAAGTGTAGAAGCTGTTAATAGACAACCGTCAATATAGTGATGGTGAGCAAAGAAACACCACCCAAAACGTTCACAGCTATCATGACGTCACCGGAAGACGTGATTAACAAAATTGTAATGAAAGACAATTCCACTGACCAGACAGAATTAAAGTATCTTTTCATTGAGACCGGCCTGATTACGTGATGTTTTTGCGGTATATGAATTATACATTTCATTAAAGGAACAATATAGTTACGACGTTTTGTTTTATGTTGAAATAGTTAATGGAGAACCGGTAACATTTTGCTTCCATGTTGTTTACTAGTAAATGGTGATCTTCACGGTTTTTAAATGGCTAAAGCCCAGCTTTGTAATGAAACAAAACAAATTCACATCTCCATGAAAACAAATATTTTCGAACTGTAATTAATGTTTTACTACATGTAACAATATAAGTCCCTCAGCTAACATCTTATTCTACATTCATCATATTGCTAACAAAGGTATTTATGCAAATAATAAAGTCAATATTTGTAGACTAGTTGTTAAATGCATCTCCCTTTAACAGTATTTCGGTTAGCCTTAAATGTAACTTGTTGTTAGATCGCATTTCAAATTAATATATTTTCGCGTATTATTCTTGTGTGTATTTAGTTTTTTCAATTATATTGAACAAATTAATTGAAAGAGATTTTATATATCGGATAGGGGCTAAACTATCATCTAACGGAATTGCTCTTTCATACTGACCTAGAGCCCAAGGCTGATGCTACAGCAAAATCAACAGTTCATTCTAACAGTAAGCTAAACAAGAAACTTTAAAAAATGGATATATAAATGGCCCTTAAAAAGGTATGCCGGTTGTGTAGTATATAGTTCTACACATATACGCAATGGTCATATTAAATAACAAAAAGGTCTCATAATCATGCCATTCTTAACACGTAAAATATTGCTTGGACCATCACTGTTCCTTTCCCAACGCTAGCTGGTTCCTTGTGGCTAAGTTGATTTCTATATGCCAACGTGTGGTCAATTTAGTGAAATATTAAAGCTTAGAGCACACAGGAAACGTATTCAGCTATATATTGATTCTTTCCGCACATGGCGAGGTGTACACGATCCAACATAGCGTAAAAACTTGTCAATGGGATTCTACTGATTAGTGTTTTTTCCAGGTACTCCACTCTCCTCCACCAATAACAGTAACCACCATAATGTTACTCAATATTGTTGAAAGTACCATTAAGCACTCGTATTCAATAACACCTACCCAAGTTATGAATATTTTTACTGTACGTCGTTGATTGTTGCTTAACATCACATGAGCAGTATTTCAGCAATATTGATGACGAGAACAATTTAACATTCAATATCATTATGAAAAGAAAGCTTAAACAATTCCATCAATGTCAACAAAACTAACAATCACCTCTCATCTTAACTTAACTCATCGAACACAAAAAATACCGCGACATATAACGTTGAGAATCTAGACCCTGGCTTGGGACAGGCACTATAAATATGACGGGGTTTAACAAATTAAAAGGGTGGTACTGTCATGGTGGGATGGGCCTACAGACAGAATCCCAAAGACTGAAATGCGCATTTAATTCCAGTGGGAGTCCTTTTCGGAGGCGTAATGCACACTAACTTAGATATCTACGCTTTTATTACTATATTCTATTTTTAAGCATCGGGGTTCTCTCGGGGATATTTGTGTTCAGAAATGTCTGATTAACCTTGTTAATCAAATTCTTGTCAGTATAACATTGTCTATCATCGTTTGCATCGCAGACAACACCTGTTCTTGGTATAAAAATAAATTACATTTGTGGGTCGAAAATAAGATTATCATATTGTAGACGGACAAGGTCGATATTTCAAACCTTGAGAATATTTACTGATTTCAGATTCGAAATAAAGAGGTACCTAAAAAATATTGGAGTCAGATCAATTACCGCTTTCTACCAGATACTACACATTGGACATTTTTTTCTTTAGTTACCAGGTTAATTAACAAACGTATTTCAACCACCGCTTCAAATTGAATTTCTGTCATATTTACTAACGTTCTCGCAATCGCCATTTCTTCTGTCGTTTGCCTTATATACAAGTATGCTAATTATTTACCAGGGATGGATCGTCTGGTAGTTGGATTTACAATTACCTATGCAATCAGTGCCTATCACCACTTAAGTTGCGAGTTGTGACTTCCGTTCATAGCGAGGTGGACTCGGTACAACATTATGTGATAAAGTTTGTCAGTGACTTGCGGCAGGTTGATGGTTTTCTCCGGTACTCCATACATTCACCAATAAAACTGATCATGACGATATAGCTGAAATATTGTTGAAAGTGGCGTTAAATGTCATAGCCCTAACCCACATAAATCCTTATTTACCTGAATCTTTACATTTTAGTATGATGTGCGAGTTTAAATTGTCAATTTATCGGACATTTACCTTAATAAGAGCCCTGTGGTTGTTGCATTGTATATATGTGCTATGTTTTTGCATGTTTGTTTTACGATTAATTAATCCATATTCAATGATCTTTCTGATGACCACACATCTATGACTACCGGCTGACCTAAAAGTCCACAAACGCAATGTTTATCGGTTAGAAATAAAAAGTAATCGGTTATCGATAAGGAATAAATAGTCGCTCATTTCCATTTGGGTATGTGAACAAATCATTATTAAAAACCTCTCTGTAAGAAATGTTTGGAGATGCCAAAGAAATAGTTAGAGGCCGTAAAGCTAAGAATAGACACAAAATGGCCACACGAAAAAAGGACAAAAAGACCAGCAATGACCTACAAAACACTACACAGCTTGATTGACCAACATGAACCCCACTATACACTGGAGGTGAAGTCAAACGCTGCGAGTAAGCAGTTTCTGCTCTGTTAATGATATCCGTCGTGTTACTCTTGGTTCAAAACCCTGTTCCCAGCCCTGACTTAATTCGAGTTTTAATGATCAATTGAATGCATGTACAGAAGATATAAAATGGATATGCAATGAATAATGTCATATTTTCGGCTTCGAAGGAATATTCATACCCTAACGGATGGATATATATACATTCAATGCCGGAAATGTGACATTAAATACCATGTCTAGCACCTTAATAACATATCTTATCACATGTTTTATTGAAATAACGCCGAATTTGCATGTATAATAAAAGCATAATTTGCGGCGTGTTATTTGACCCCGGGGCCATAACATTTTACGAGGGCGATAGCATGTTATCTGCCCTCTTGTGAAGGGCAATAACATGTTATCTGCCCTCTTGTGAAGGGCAATAACATGTTATCTGCCCTGGCAAAATATGTGATAAATAGATTAATGCATGGCCTTTTTCATATTGCCCTTGTCATCAGCCCTCGACTGATATCGTCAATCAGGCTAAAGCCTTCGGGGTCGATATCAAGGTCTCGAGCTAATAACAAGGGCAATATGAAAAAGGCCATGCATTAATATATAAATATATTTTCCTGGACAAGTCATTTCATTGAGGAAAAATGGACTTTACATCAGGAGTAAATCACCTTGATAAAGTTTGAACAAAACGGAAATTGTCGTACCATTCCATGAACACTTCAAGATACAATGTTTTTCTTTGTTCATGCTACAAATATATATAATATCAGATGCATAATACATAATGTGTAGGAGCTTTGCAAAATGTGGAGGAACGAGCCTTTGGTAAGCGTGTCTGACCCATTTCGTGGCGAGTGAAAATAACCTTTATTTTTACGGAGAATGCATGTTCATTGTGTTTATCCTGTAATGTCAAAAAGTTCTAAAACAAATGCTAAAGGTTACTGAAGAGAGCATAGCGGACGCAAGCGACATTCCAATCGTTGTCTAGGATGTGCTACACTAAAATTAACCACCTACAAACCAGAAATTATAGATACACAGACAACACGCTAATTGAATTATCTGACATAACACATGCATCATCATTGTCCAGTTTTCATAATATAAAAATAGAATCTGATAAATAGTAGAAAAATGGTAAAAACAATAAATCATCGTAAGTTAAAGTGACGTCATCCTTGGATATAAACAAATTTATTAGTTCATTGTCAGTTGAACAGGAATATTCTTGATCACTACATTAACACACGAAAATGTTGAGTAGCATGATGAGTGCCACTTGTGGAGCTTGAACTGACCACTCTTCCGGGCACCCGAGTTAAGTTCTGTTTTATTGTGGGGTTCGTGTTGGTCCATCCTTAGATTTCTGTACTTTGTCGACCATTGTTTGTCTTTTTGTCCATGTTCTTTTTCCCATTGTATGGTTTGTGCTTCTTAGAATTACAGCGTCTGGTTGGCCATTTTGTTTTTCCCATTGTATGGTTTGTGCTTTTTAGAATTACGGCGTCTGGTTGACCATTTTCTTTTTCCTGTTGTATGGTTTGTGCTTCTTAGAATTACGGCGTCTGGTTGGCCATTTTCTTTTTCCCATTGTATGGTTTGTGCTTCTGAGAATTACGGCGTCTGGTTGGCCTTTTTCTTTTTCCCATTGTATGGTTTGTGCTTCTTAGAATTACGGCGTCTGGTTGGCCATTTTCTTTTTCCCATTGTATGGTTTGTGCTTCTTAGAATTACAGCGTCTGGTTGGCCATTTGTTTTCTTAGCATTCTCGTCATGGCCAATCTCGGTACATTAATGACGGTTCGTATTATTGGATTTTGAGTAAAGTCTGAAGACAGCAAAGTAGTAATCAGGAGCCACAAATGGTGTAACAAGCAATACGTCATGCTGTTTAAGATTTTATTGTCTATTCATGCTGCTCACGTATGTGATTTTCTTGGTATATTTTAAGAACTGGTTGGCTACATTAATTAATTTTATCAAGGAATTGACTAAATTCCAACTGATAACTTATGGTAACAGAGAAAACGAGCTTGAGCAAAATTACTATAACGTGCTATTTATATCAGATCCCCATCGTGCATGTTTTATCACAAAAAGGTTTTTCGATTAATTCATTGTTTTTCCTGTCATATTTTGTTTTATCTATAATACATATATAACTGGTAACAAAAGGCTGATGCAGTTAACATTCTTTGATTACATAATTGATATAGAAACATAATATACAAGATTATATATAATATCCGAAGATAGTCGGGTCTTTTTATCTAAGATGTAAAAACACTAATTTCTTTACGATTTCAACTATATTTGTGTATTTCTTTCCAGCAGTATATATTTTCTTAAACATATATGGTTCCTCTATGTTCTGTCCGAATATCATGGGATGTGATGCGGAAATGTTATCGTGAAATAACATGCTTCAATAAAAATAGCACTATCATCCAAAGAAATGCAATATTTATATGTCACAAATCAATCTGTCCATAAAGGTATTAAAATACAACTAAATCCTATAAAATTTTGACTCAACATAATATCAGCCATTACATTTTATATATTTTCAAAATAAAACGGAACGAAAAACGTATTTTTTTTTTAATACCTTTGGAAAATTTGATTGGTGAAATAGTGTGTTAATATTTTATACTACCATATATTACTACTACTCCAACATATCGATGTTACCATTTCTAAATATAGCATTTAATCAAAAGCTTTCAATATAAAATGTCTGTAGCAGGAAATCAGGGAGTTGATGTTGTCCCGAGATTTATTTTCAACCTTTGTTTGCACTGTTGCTGATTTGATATCCTGGCCTTCCATTTACTAGATACTCTCGTCTGACTTCAGTATTATGCGTTCGACGTATTGGTGAATGAAAACGTAGACATCTAATTTAGTGAACACGACGCGTTTCTGAAATAACCTTCAAGTAATAATGTTTTGAATTAAAAAGTACACGTACAATATATGTATCATTGTGGCGTATGTTTTAGATCGTCATTATATATTCGGATGACCTCTTTATTGACTTAATTCGTGGGAACACAGTTGCGTTGAGAAGTTACTTCAAGTATCTATCGTTTGCTGGCAAACATATTTGCCATATATACCACATCTGTCAATCATGTTCAGGTTCAGCTTAAAAGTATTTATTATTTTAATTTAAACTGATGTCTTCTTACCAAGCTTGCTATGCTATTTTTGTGAGGAGTATAAAAAATAACTGAAAATGACTCTGGAAGGGCTAGTTATATAAATGTCGTCTGATTATTCAACATCGGGTTCGAACTCATATTTGCTAATTGAAAATAAAACGTTCCTCTTATTGAAAGGTACATTTTCTAAGAAACATACAACTTGCATCAGCTATTTAAAGTCATGAAATAGTTTATTTTATTCAGTTTTGCAAGTAATTGCGGTTCTTTTGTCATGATTTTCGTGTTTATGCTATTTATTTACATGCTTTGTATTGTATAGGAAGTTAGCAGAAAAAGGATATCATTCAGCATGTAATTACAGGTACAAAACTGAACATTCCCATACCATGTTTTAGTAGATCATTATGCTAACAATTTCTCAAAAATACTAGATTTAACACCAAAAGTGAGACGCAATATCAAATTTAGAAAATCATAGAATTCTGGATATATAACATAATTTTATACCTGAAAGAATTCACCACAATCATGAACAGAAACGAAACACATGAATTAAATAAAACTTATTGATATGATATTCCAGAGCTTGTTGTTCCTATCAGGATTTCCTTGATAGAGGATTGCTGCTAACAAGGAAGCTACTGAACCAAAGGTTCCTCTTGGTAAAGTTGAAGTCATCACTTCGAAAGTTTTACTGTTGCCACCATGACTTGGTTGACCGATATGGAATATCTGTGTCACAAATGACCACGGATATGTTCCACTTGTCGTAAACACTTCCCGGTCATTTTCTCATTCATGACTTATCACCGGGTTTGTAATTAGATTAACACGACAGGTGCCACTAGTGGAGCAGGAACTGCCTACCCTTCCGGAGCACCTGAGTTCACTTTTTAGTGAGGTTCGTATTACTCGATCTTAGTTTTATGCGTATGTTTTGTAGATCGTTGTTTTTCTTTTTGTACCTTTTCTTTTGGCCATTGTATTGTCTGTTCTTCTTCGATATACGGATTCTGATTACCCCTTTGTTATCTTCAAACTCTTCTTATAGCAAATAAATCAACAAAACATGATGTGATTTTAAAACTCCAAGCTGCTATTTGGTAGAAAGTATAATTTTGGAAACAAAAAACATGAAAATTCGTCCGAAAACGTATATACCGTAGAGCAGGGGCGGATCCAGGATTTGTGGTAAGGGGTGGCGTGAGTAGGCGAGGGGTCTGTGGACCGCTTAAGGTCCCCAGCGGCTCCAAGGCAGAGCCCTGGTAGAGGGCCCAGAGGGCTAAGCCCCCCGGAAGCTCTAAGGTTTGAGGAATTACAGACATTTATTTGAACGACAATTTTGAACCAACCACACCATTTTTATCAGACCAAAAAAACTTGACTTTGAGTCTTAATTTTGTCGGATAATTGTTAACAGTATGTTTTTGTCAGATTATAAGAACCTAAAGTAAAACTTTTCTTTAGCAACCGTGATGGGAATTGCTCAACTCATGACTGATCGATCACGATATTTTAACCCTTTAAAGAACTATTGGTTTAGTTTTAACGCATTCCTCGGTCTGTACTTTCGGTGCTTGTCCTTTCGGGTGATTCTAGTTAATACTGCCCGTCCGGATGGAGCTTTTCTTTTCATCGTTTGATTCATTTATTGAAAACGTACGATTCGACCGTTCTTTGTTCTTTCGGGTGGTTCTAGTTAATACTGCCCGTCCGGATGGAGCTTTTCTTTTCGTCGTTTGATTCATTTATTGAGAAAGTACGATTCGACCGTTCTTGTTTATTGACAAACAAAAGCGGAAATTGTCATTACATGAACTTGTTATTGATTTCTGATAAGCTAGCGTAACTAAGTTAGATGATCAGAATCGTTTCATGCAGCATTAATGTTAACATATTCGCCTTTGTTTGTCTATAAACAGGAACGAATCATACGTTTTCAATGAATGAACCAACGGCGAAACGAAAAGCTTCATCCGGACGGACAGTATACTGATTTTTATCAATGGGTAGAACTTTTTAGAATGATATCCCAAATTTACTCCTAATATCATTACTATTCATTTTGACTTACAGGTCACGAGTTAACCATTCATGAAAAAGTTGCCGTAGAGGATGTTTTGTCGGAGAATATAGGATTTATTTGTACGAGATGTAGAAATACTTAGAAATCAAGTCTAGGGAAGCTTTTGTAGCCTGTTTGCCACGAGTGTAGATGCATTTTATTTTATCGACAATGCATGAATATCGTATTTATCCTGCATTGTCAAAGACTCCAAAACCACTTCCAAATTCTACTGAATAAAGCAGAAACAAGCGTCGTCTGAATCGCTTTTTAAAAGTGTTTTCCACACCTACGTTAAATGTTTTCGATTCTTACCGTTCCCCCTACTCGAATCAGGTACCAGCAAACTATTATTTGTAAACTAGACAAATGAATAACACATGTATTGTGTTTACCTTCCATTGTGCAGTAAATGTAATGATTGCAAAATAAATATTGTATATTTCTCCACTTCAAACAAATAACATACAGGTAACGTACCACTGATATTCTTTGTTTCATATTTTCAGATCTTTCAATTCATTTTATTATGCAAAAAATATCATAAAATTTTAAACGATAATAACAATAGGAATTGCACAATTATATGTGGAACTTCAAGTTTTCAAATACGGTTTTGAATTTTTAAAACTAAGCTTTTACTAACAATATAAATTATTGAGATAAGAGATGATAACCCATGGTAACAAATTGTTTCCCTTCCCCCTTGCAGTATAGCTTTTGTCCTTTTATTCTGTTTTATCTTTGTGTCATAGTCCAAATTACATACATGATTAGAATTATGCTTAATACCACTTTCAACAATACTTAGGTTATATCATGTCAGCTTAATTGGAATGGCGATACAACATTATGTGATTAAGTTTGTCAGTGACTTGTAACAGGTTGGTAACCAGACAATATAAAAGGTAAAAGAATGAAAATTAAGCATATGGTATTTCAGGAGCCTTTGAAATAAACTGTGCGTAATAATCTTTTGCAAAGACTTGACCATCGTGCTCAATCAATGTTGTCAATGAGGTTTATGGGTTAGGGTTATGGTGTTTAACGCCTCTTTCTACGAATATTCAGTTATATCGTGGCGGGTAGTTTCATTGGTGGAGGAAATCGGAGTACCCGAAGAAAACCACCGACCCACCGCAAGTCACGAACAAACTTTATCAGATAATGTTGTATCGAATACACCTCGCCTGTGTGGGATTCGAACTCATCATGTTAGTGGTAATATACACTGATTGCATAGGTAGTTGTAAATCCAACTACCATACAACCACGACCACGACAGCCCCCATGTTGGCAATGCAAATTTCAAGTAGGTGTGCTAAAACATTAAAGGAACAACCTATGTAACAATATTTGCACTTCTAAGATAATTTTAGAGGGCCAAGCATCCTCTCTGAGTGAAATGATGCTGTCATGGAAATGTTTTCCACATATGAGATAACATTCAGACACTCACATATAAGTGAATTCGTGTATACTTCCTGTATGTAAAGTAACATATTATACAGTTAGATATGAAAATACCATTCATAATTAAAGTAATAGTTTATTCAATCAAATATTAACATTGTTTTAAAAGGTTCAATATTCCCATTACAAATGTTGAAAACTTAGCAAATATTGTTGAACGCAATCTTATTTAAGGTTGGTATGAACCGATGTATTCCCTGAACTAATTTAGAAAATTGTATGCATTAATTCGTTCATCCACAGTGTGTTTATCGCATACTTTCACAATGCAGGTTAAATGTCTCACGTGATCTCTGGTGTGCCCCACAAATCAGATATGATACCACTGGAGACTAGCAGTCCACGTTGACGGAGTCATTGACCTAGCGGCACTATCATATCAACTTATCATGCAATCATTACATTTGCTGTTTAATAAAGGTATATGAATAAATGTTTGCTTTATTCGCTTAGTATTCAAATAACAGTCTCCTGGAACTTTTTTGTAATCATTTATTTTAAAATAGAAAAGTGTTGTACAAATGAAGTTCAATACATACAAAATAGATGAAAAATACACAAATTGATATAGATCTAAAATGTTTCCTGGTACTTGATTCTTGTATATCGAACGGTAACAGTATAGAGCAGACGAGAAATATGACAGATTTAAAAACAATTGAAACGACGCTTGTTATTGCTCTTTTCAGTTGTTTTGGACTTTATCGCATTAGCGTATAAACAATAGATACGTATATTTTCGTAAAATATTGATACTAGCAGCAAAAAAGGCGATTTAACTTCGCCAGTGGTTCGTGTTTCTACCTATCTTGCTACCCTTCCGGTGTACCTGAGTTCACCCCCGGTTTTTAGTGGGGTTCATGTTACTCGATCTTTAGTTTTATGTGTATGCTTTGTAGAACGTTGTTTGTTCTTTTGTCCTTTTTCTTTTGGCCATTGTGTTGTCTTCTCTTCTTCGAAATACGGATTCTGATTATCACTTTGGTATCTTCAAACTTTTCATAAAGCTCGTACACATAGTTTGTTCCTACAATATACATATGTCGTACTAAGAGTTATCGGTCTTTACAATTTGTCGTACTAAGAGTTATCGGTCTTTACAATTTCTCATTAACATATCAGGACCGATAACTCTGTTACATAGCAGATTGATATTGCACATGGATTGTCATACATTAGATGTTCATTTCGACAAAATTTGGCACACATAGTGTTAATGACGTAATGTTGTTTCTAGTAAAACCGTAAACAAACGATGCATATATTAGACCGACGTCATTCGATATTGATTATGGTATCACCCAATGTATGGTGGGAAGTAAAAAACGGCAATGAAATCAACAACTATAGGAATCTTAAAACCAAAAATGCCAAACAAAAATAAAACGACTTTGTACAAAAATAAAAGTTATATTTTGATACGATACATTATTATCCTCTAAGGGGACTACTCCCTCTTATATGATGTAAATAACGTGTCATGACATATTCAAGTTAATACCAACTTAATTCTATGATTCATTTTTCAACACGTGGCACTTGATTGTAGTTCATTACATTATATAATTACATAATAATTTGGACGTTCTAAAAAGATAGAAATATACAATTGAATACAATGGGGCTGACGTGGTCGTGATCGCATGGTAGTTGGATTTCTAACTATCTCTGCAATCAGTGCCTATCATCACTAAAGTTGGGAGTTCGAACCCCGTTCATTGTGAGGTTTACTCCATACAACATTATGTGATAAAATTTGTCAGTGACTTGCGACAGGTTGGTGGTTTTCTCCGGGTACTCTGGTTTCCTCCAACAATAAAACTGACCGCCACGATATAAATGAAATATTGTTGAATGTGGCCCTAAGCACCATAAAACAAACCAAACAATTGAATATTCTCTAGCTAGTGTACACAAGATAAGAACTTGGAACATTAGATTGGCATATTAAGAGGATCATTGAAATTTGACTTCATGAAAACTTCAAAGCATACTTGTAGATATAAGAAAATGATCAATAATACTTAACAAACCAGAATGTTAACACTTTAAGTGTTCCATAACTATTAGGTATGATAATTATTTCAATCAATATTGTATTTGCTGAAATGACTTATTTTATGTTTTAATCGTATTCAATCTCTGTTTCGATTATGTAGTACAAAATATATGTCTGTTTTACTATGTTGTGATGACTTAGTGATTTCTTTAAGCTTGAATTATTTATTTGTTAAAAAATAAACTAATTTACAATCAACAATAAAAAATTTGTTCTATCAACATTTTCCATGTCTAACAATGCATGCTCATTTTTCTCCTTGTGTGAAAATATTTCTATAAAAAGACAATGATGAGTTCTTTTTCTTTATAGTGCATGTTAGTCTGAAATAATGTAATTACTGTTTTAATGGGTTTACTCTTAATAGTTTGTGTTTACACCATTTTCTTACCTATTATTGAGCTCTGTATCTTGTTATAAATGATACTGTCGTATACTTATATGATTCTGAAAGTAAAGTTTGAAAATACCAAAGGGGGGTAATCAAAAGCCGTAAAACTAAGAACCGACAAAACAGTGGCAAAAGGAAAAGAACCAAAGACAAAACACTGTTCCACAAAACACTACACAGAAAATTAAGGTGACTATAGGACAATGCGATCCCTAATAAAACCCATTGGGAACTCAAGAGGTCAAGAATGGTAAACAGTTCATCGTGATATTATTTCGAACTTCCTTTTAGTCTTATGTTAGTGTTACTTAATGATGGTATTTTTTCATATCGTTTGTCCATTCGGTTTAGTGTTTGTGTTTTGTTTCTTGTCTCCATCTGGATTGTGATTCCATATTCTCTATATGTAAATAAAAGAAATAAGCTTCTTGAGTCAATATTCTAAAACACATATTAATGGGTTAAGGCTATGGTGCTTAACGCCACTTTCAACAATGTTTCAGTGATATTGTGGTGGTCAGTTTTATTGGTGGGGAAAATCGGAATACACAGAGAAAACCACCGACCTGTCGCAAACCACTGACAAACCTTATTACATAATGTTGTATCGAGTACACCCCGTCATGAGCGGGATTAGAACTCACAACTTTAGTGCTGATAAGCACTAATTACACAGGTAATTGTAAATCCCACTACCATGCTATAAAGACCACGACTGTCCCTCCTATTAATGCTGTTGTGGCTGTGGTTTTGCATCGACCATACGTTACAAGAAGGTTCTCAGTTTACTATATTACATTTGTAGTTTAGCCTACATACAACGGTCATTCAAGTAAAGTAGGAAAATATTTTCAATAGCTGAATATCTCCAATTGAATGCATGTAAAAGAATAAATGTCAATTTATTACATTTAATCATCTATTTCTCTTTTATGAAAGAGGCAAGGCTATTCACACTATTTCAAAGATTGGCTAAGTGGTACTTAGCGCCAAAATTAGCACTAAAGTTGTGAGTTCGTATCCCACTTATGACTAGGTGTACTCGATACAACTTTATGTGATAAAGTTTGTCAGTGACTTGCGACATGTCAGTGGTTTTCTATAGGTACTGCGGTTTGCTCTACCAATAAAACTGACCCCCACGATATAGCTGAAATGTTATTGAAAGTGGCGTTAAACACCATAACCTTAACTCTAACAACAAAATAGCAATATTTAGTCTATATTGTGGCTTATATTATAAAGATAATATTCCATACAATGACCATTTTGAAACGGCATGGGTATGTTATACATTGTATCTCTTAAACTTGCAGTAATAGAATGACAAAAAGACAACTTGGTAAAAAGAATTTATACAAGCAAAAAAGTAATATTTATATAAAAAAGGGAAATCGTGGTATTTTTAGACTTATAAGTGATCGCTGCAAGCCATCACTGTTCAATAGCTTGATCACTCTTGCACTTTTAGAATCATTGTAAGGTACTCGATATTTTCAATGCGCAAAATAAAAAAAATAAAAAGGAATGAAATGTCATACCTTTGAAGAGTTTAGCTTAAAGGAAAACGCCATGGTCTTAACAAGTAAGCGTGAAAAATTAAATGACAGTTAATAAAAGACATCTGTGTTAATGAATGCTAAAAATAGTATACCGTAAGGTAGAATTTGGTCATTGAAGTTGCATGTAGCACCAAATAATGGGGATCGCCATTTTTCAGAACTTTTCAATGTGAGGAGACAAAAGGCATAATCCATTCTCGGATTATATCTGCAACTAAAGCTCTTCCAAAAGAGCCGTGACGTTACGGTGTCAGTATCAGCATTGATCAGTTGCAATTTTATCATTAAAAATTATGTAAATCGTAAAATAACGTCGTATATTTATCTTTTGATATTTACAAAATCATTATGACTTCATGTCAAACATTTTATTGCACTAACGAAAAGGGAAAGTGTGAGAAGAATTGGTTTTTATTGTAATTAACGATCAAGACTACCCTTGTCAACACATCGACCAGTGACCACGAAAAACACGGGAAAGTACGACAGCATTGGCAAAAAAGAAAAAAAAACGTGTACGCATAAAACGAATTAAAAGTGACAGTTATTTAACCTACGGTCAATCATGTAAAACATACGGAATTATACGTAGATACCTCTCCAACATGGGATGGGAATATTAAGAAAAAAATTAGGACGATATACAAATTGTTAACATTGTATTGCAGTTGATCTGATATTAAAACATAACCAAAAGGGCTCGATGTTGGGAAGAGTCAGATACATTATTTATTCAACTAACATGATCTGTCTCCGTGACGTCACACGAAGAGGTGTCATGGCCGCTTACACTACGACAGGAAATTCCAAATATTCATATTTCTAATTGGGTATATTAATGTTAATAAAGGTGTTTTTTGTTTAATAATTAGTTTATTTACGAATGAAAAGTTACAATGTATTGAATTATAACAATTGTTCAACTGACTGGAGTTTTCCTTTAATAGTAGTAAATGAACGTTAAAGAATAGCGAAGGGGCAATAAAAAATGGACAATCCAGAGAAACTGGAAATATAGATGAAGTAAAACAAAACAAAGCAAATACACAAAACAAAATTGTCTGAAGATCGTGATTTTTTGTCTGTTTAAAGTAAGAACAATAGGTAAAATACTATAAAATATTACATATTTATTCAAAACAACATTAACTGTTTATGTTAACACCATAAAACCGTTCCAGTCCAAAATTTACAACATATGACAAAAAAAAAAATTACTCAACCATTATAACAATTTATTATTTTTAACTAATTACTTTTAGCACTGAAATAACGATATCTCATTCATCCTGAAGTTGCTTAAATTGCCATGGATTCAAACAATTTGCTCCATGTTATCCCTTGTCAAATAAATATTTAATAACTCGTTTCTTTGATTCGCCATTTGCTAATTTCCTCCTGAGAAATTATATTTTTCAATCCAGAATATATATTTCTCACCTACGCTTTACGGTTAAAAGGTTTTTTTTCTCCAGGAGACAGATGAATGTTCTAAGAAATTTTTCAATGCTAAAAGCTAATTGAGACATCCAGAAGACTAATTATAAATTTTATCATTAAGAACGACTCGATAAGTCCACGTATGATGTGGGAAGATTGGGGCGGTCTGCGTCAATAGACACGCCCTTTATTGACATGATAATATAAAAGTAAAGCAGAGTAATTTGCAGAATTGTGAAAAGATCAAAAAGGGACTAAATTACAATTAACATTATATCCTTGGCATATACATTACAGACACGGGAGAAAAGCTTACCACACAAAGAAATAGTAAGTAAATTTTTGGATTCGTTTCAATTTATACAATTTATGAAAATAGAGATATTATTTTTTTGATAAAATTCATGATTTATGTGAATAATCGAATAAATGTAATTAGCGTGTTGACTTTATCTTAATACAGACTTCAAATAATATTTACTTACTTACTTACATTTTAATAGGTAGATTCAGAAAGGATAATTAATACACAAGTCACATTATTGGTACAAATATTAAAATTATTAGGAAGTGTATCTACAGTATTTATTTGCTAATGCAGATTATCTTATCAATCTTTGTTACTAGAAATACATATTTTTGACTTTTCAAAAAAGTCATATTTTTGGTAAAAATATCAAAATTATTAGAAAAGGTATGTATTTCCTAATGGTTAGTATCATATCAATCTTTATTAGTGGGAAACACATATTTTTGATTTTTAATGAAAACTATTTACGATCAATTAGAGAAATTTAAATAATTAATACAAAACTAATAAAGCTAAATCAAGCTGTTTCTATTTGATAATTATTGGAAAAACGATACGTTGAAATAGAGTTTGTTTTTCCAAGAAAGGTTGTCAGCAGGGTATTCTCCACTATGACAGAAATCGTTTCCTTAGTTTTATAAAAAAAAACAGCTGAAAGTGACAATGCATGATATTAATTTCTTCTTTGTGAGTTACAAGTTTCATAACATATACCCTTGGGATAAAGTCTACATCAAATGTAGAACTAGACAACACACAATGTCAGTTTACTCTACGAGAGATATTCCATTGACGACACAGAGTGTTGGCGATGATGACGATACGATTTGGTGATTTTGTTGCGATATGGTCGGTGTTAATGAGGTAAAAGTACACACGAACACGAAAGAAGAGAGATCAACGATATATCTGCATTGTTGTTATTGCTGTCTTTTGTATCGGGATAGTGTATATAGGCTTGTGTGCTCTACGCTCTACGTTCTTATATTAAAAGAGATTAAACTAATGGTAAAGATAAGTCAAATAAAGTAAGACATTCATCTTTGGCAGAAATTAATATGAAATTCACTATTTCAAAAGGTATTTATTATGAATTATTGTTTTACTGCCGTTCTCCATAATTTGAAACGACGTTACCTCATTGACCAGTTGTTTACGGCACTATCCAACAATGTCACTTTATCGCTAAGGACATTCATTTTCAGAACTTTGACACATCTTCCAGGATGAACACGGATTTCAAATTAAATACAAACGAAAGGGTAACAGAATGTTTGAATGAAAACATCTAAAGAGTCGGATGTGTGAATTCTGTAAATTTAACTAGGCACGTTGTTAAATCAGAGCTAAAAGGACTGATAAAATATATTGACCACTACATATTTCTCCCTTTCGGGTTGTAACATATTGAAATATTTCATGCCCAGAAATATATTTACAAATACTGTAAACATTGTTTTTGAATAAAAATAAATTCAAATGATAAAGGCACACATTACCTTTTATGCAAAACCTTTTTTAAAATACATTTTTGAGACTAAAATGTTACTTATATTTCAAAAAAGATTCTTGGTCTTTTACAAAAATGTTGATATTGAAACGAACGAATGTCGTTTTCAATGTTTTGTTTTCAAGTTAAACTGTGCTAGTTTTACAAATGATGTAGGAGTAAAATATGACGCGCATTTATTATTATACAATTACAAATGATAATATTCCACACCTCTTCCTCAATAGTTTTCAATATGCCTCGAATGCTACCTTATTTTATCTGCCACAGTATTCCACAGATCTTCCTTGAGTGCTATCTAAATTATATATCAAATATTCCTCCCCCAATCTGCCTAGAGGACTGCCTTAATGTATCTGTCCTTACACTTATCGAATTATTACCATTAATTTTTGTTTTATTTTCCTCCCATGGAGGATAAGACGTTCATAGCACATTACAAACAAAGAAAAAAGTTAATATCAAAAACGTTTATCTTTCGGCCATTGTGTTGTCTGTCCTTCTTCTATTTACGGATTTTGATTACTCCTTTGGTAACTTCAAACTCTTATGTCAAATCTGCCTATCTCGTTCCCTTATATGAACTTCCTCCATATGTCTCTAATCTGCCCAATGTTCTGCTTTAAAATATCTGCCTCAATATTCCTCCAGTTTCCACAGAGTGCTATCTTACAATATCAGTCATGTACTCGCCTAAGAGTTTAAACAAACCAGTAGTATTTATTTTTGTTAAGTGTTATGTCCGCTTTGCTTAAGGAGCATCTGTATATGTTATTATTTTGTGGAAATAATTGATTTTTCGTCGAATCTAATTGTCAAGAAGGATGGTTTTAAATGTCGTAATTCGGTTTTGTTGTCTAGCATTTATTGCATATTCTAAATGTAATATTGCTTTGTTTATGGATTAAGGATCTTTTAAGTACAGCTTAAGGTGTTGGTCATCTGTTTTGATCAATAACTTCATCAAATAAACTTTGTTTTCTGTTTTTTTTATCAATCCCTTTGGTGTTCGGTTGGTTCATGAAATAGAAAAAAAAAAAACTCATTTCTTTTACACCAACACACTTTCCATAATTTAAGATCATTGTAAAAAAAACTGACAATAAAGGTCAACAACGTGGTTCATGGACTGACAGACGCAATACATAAAGTCATTATTCCAAATTTAAAAACTATAAATTTGTGCACAAGTAGAGAAGAAGCAAATGCCATATATGGCATTTAGTACGGATATTACCATTAAAAAAGGTCTAGAGTCCCATCTGATCAAATTATAGCCTTGTGACAGGAAGAATTACTCTAATACTACCCGGGTGAAAATTACATTAACCTTCCTTACTCCAGCAATGTATAATACTGATTGAATTACCTCTGTACATGTGCAATTATATTGAAGTTGAGAGAGTCAACTATAAGATAAAATGCCGTAAATAGGAAACAAATAGTGCTCAGAGGTGTTTAAATCATTTCTATTGGAAACGTTTTAATATTTTACACTACGATAAATATCATTCAGAAGCGAAGGAATGTTAGCATCTACGCAAAATAACATTACACAATATATTAGTCAATGTGGTCTTAACACGGGAGAAACTATATTTATTACTTTACTGCCCATGCAAATAAAAAACGTTGATATACTATCTAGTGCACAGGACGCGTCTCTTGAATAACCTTCATCAGGTACGTGCAAAGCCAAAATATTAGAAAGTCAAATAATTTTTAAAAGATTGGGAGCAAGAAAACCAAAGGGCTTTAAACAGGATATCCAAAATAGGCTAAGGTCACGTATACCTGAGGGAGGAGTACCTTAGTTTTAATAATAATTACATGATTTAACAACTGTCTGCACATATTTATACTTTGCTTTATAGTATATAGTTCCATGATATTTCGATATTCGTAATGGCAAATGATTGAATATTAAGTTTTTTAAATTTGAATATTTAAACAATATATATATCTACACTGATTTATACAAGCAATAGTAATATGTTAGAATAAAAAGGTAGATATCTAGTGCGCATGTCGCGTGTCTGTGATGATCTTGAAGAGGTACGCTCACATCGTCGTAATATACAGATATATCATGTTTGGGAGGAGTATTTGCGAAAAATACCAGTCGAGAGACGAAAAATTTCCCGAGCCGAATGGTGAGGGAAATTTAGTCTTAAGACTGGTATTTTTCGCAAATACCCCTCCAAAACATGATATATCTGTTTAATTACACCGATTATTATTTAGAACACTGGCTAAATAAATAATACCTTTTGTTTGTCGTTTTCAGGACCTAACATGATGTATCTGTTTAATTCTACCGAATGATGTTGCATAAAACGCACAACTGATAACGTTTTACAAATTTTGTTACAAGCGTCTCGGTGAAGTGTAAAAACGGCAAATACGATTTTGCAAATACCTTGAAAAAAAGTTAAATCTTATGCAAATACACCTACATGAAGTAAAAATTATGCAAATTCACAATGCAAGGCCTGAATTTGTAAACAATATCACGGCTATTAACCAATCAGAATCCAGCATTCTCATATAAGGTGTAATTAACTCATAAACGCTATGATACATCGGTTACTAAGTGGGTAGTGTTTTAATATGTTTTAGCTTCAATGCTTTTAGTGCTGTATCACGGAATTCAAATAATCAAGATGTAATGATTTTCTACAGAGGCAAACCATGATACCGTTCAGAGCCCCACCAATAACACGACTCTTTTATTTTCTTGTTGAGTTATAGGGGGAAACATGACACCGTTCAGAGCCCCACGAATAACACAACTCGTTAACACAATCTACTCGTAGACCGCCACATATAAACCTACATTAAATAGATAAATAAATCCTTTAACACATTTGAACGAGTTATGATTTTGTGTCGTGTCCAATAAAATAGTCTCAGAGGAGTAAATCAGAACGTATTACAAGTTGAATGCCTTACGGATTAATCATATCTAGAACTTTGCATGATGTAATAATAACGTAGTGTTAATGTTTTAACAAAGCTACAAATGAGTCTGTCTGAAATCCCTACTGATAGCTATCTATTCGATTTTTACCAGAGTGTTTCAACAAGGAAAATGTGTGACAGAGAGATACATTCTCACGTTGCTTTTTCTTATAGTTCCGATGGTCATGTTTAATTTAAATATACAATGTATATTAGACTTTAATGTATTCCATTTTGCCGTCTAGACTAAAACATGTTTGAAACATGCAAATTTCTTAGTATGTACATATATTCTTGTATCGCATGAAAAACGATGCTGTATCGATATTATATTGCTGCCAAAGACTTTTAAATTCTTTGGCTTTGCAAACTTTTGAATATGAGTGTACCTGATAATAGTTATTCCAGAAACGCGTCGTGCGCACTCACTTGGATATCTACGTTTACATTGTTGCATGAATATTGATCTATATCGCCGGGCAGAATATAGTACTCGAGGAGTTTTTGGAGGGTGATTATTCTCCAATGAAAAATGTTCAATAATATTCCTACAATAACCATAGATTGTAGTGTTGAATATTGAAAATGCCAAATAAGTTTTATTTTTAGAGACGTCATAATATGTTTGCACGATTGATGAACGCTAATATTTGCTTAAGCTATGAACGAAAAAACAAACATTTAAATGTCAATTCTGTTTAGGTAATTCTAAATGCATTGCGGTGTCCTTTTAAAGATTTTTTTTTCTCAAGTTAGATAGTTTAGTTCGTCATATATATTGCTCACAGTTGGCATGCTGCATAAGACGAGACGTTCCGATTTCAGCAATTGGATCTTATAGTCATATCCTTTTGCTATATCTAAAAAAAAAAATAAACAAATTGTTTACAAGCTATATTGATACAATTCGGATAATATAATATAGAGATAAAAAACCATATTGACAGAATATTCTGAAATAAAATTTCAAGCAATGTTATACAAGCTATATCAAAATAATATTTCATAATACAATACCAGGGAAAACTTACATTTAGTACTCACGGCGCGTTTCTGGAATCACCTTTATCAGGTACGCTCCACATAATTGAAAGCCAAATAATATAAAAGTCTTTGGGAGCGAGAAACAACCAGTATGCAAATTATATAAATCAAATTTCTACAATTATATCTCAAGACAATCGTTCACGAACCACACAAATATAATTTATTGTAATAGAATATCAAGACAATGATAGACACACCATATCAACGGAATTCCCTATTATGAAATCCCAAGACAATGATAGACACACCATATCAACAGAATTCCCTACTATGAAATCCCAAGACAATCTTATACAAATTGCTTCAACAAAATGCCCACAATAAAATCTGAAGGAAATCATATACACACTTGACAATGTGTTGTCACTGTCATTGGTGATGGTGTGTTGGGATTGATATAATTTTCTAATATATATCGGTCTTCTACATAAGACTAGGAAACGTCTGAAGATATCAATGGGGGTAATCAGAAGCTGCAAGTAGAAGAAGGACAGACAACACAAAGGCCAAATGAAAAAGGACAAAAAAACACAGAAAACTGTGAACACCACAAAGCCCACTAAAAACCGGGGGCGAACTCATGTACTTATTTTTAAAACAACAGACTCATAATAAATGTCACTTCAAACCCAATATCATAATAAACTGACGTCATTATATAAGACATTGTCGAAAGGTATATCTATTCATGACTTCTGTCATATATCAACAATAAATTAGAAATAAAATTTTAAAAATATGCTGTTCCTATTGCGCACTAAATTAGATATCTACGTTTTCATTAGCGTATTAGACACGCAAATTTCTAAAGATAATTTCAGCAGTGGTGCCCAATCCCAAACTACTGGAAAACCAAATATGAATACCGAACACTATACAGTAATAATAAATATCCAACACAATGTACAGTCTAGCCCATGTATTATGTTTCCATAGAGACGCCAAATGCGTGCCCACTTGGCAGATAAGGGTGTCATATCGAAGGGGGTTGTCAGGTTATTATACGGAAAGTCTGACCGTGTACCACGACCGCAGTAGTAAGGTGTCACACGTAAGTAAAGTCCCACGTTTTTCGTTCCTACTATGCTCTCCATGCTTTACACTACCAGTGGTAGGCAAAAGTATTTTGCCCGGTTGTTCCATCACTTCTTAATTTCTGCAGAGCTTTGCTATATTGTTTGAACATGTTCTCCTCCTGAATATGGAAGCAATGGTTGGCGCTGGACGCATGAAATCAAACAATAAGAAATAATACATTCAACAACAAACTATTTGAATATCTACAAAATTCAAATAAAAAAAAAACTTAAAGATACCAAAAGGGTAAAAAGAATCTGTAGATCGCAGAAAGAAAGAAAATACAATAACCAAAAGAAAAAAGGACAAACAACGATCTATAAAACATCACACACAAAACTAAAGATCAAGAAACATGAACCCCACTAGAAATTATTTTTGCAAATGCGGATATGGATTAAATCAAAAACCAATGAAAAACATTGCATTAAATACAAATTTATATTAAGGTATTCTGAAGTGATAGTTAAATAAATAATAAATAATAAATAAGCTTTATTTAGAGTCGGCATGGTTAAAACAACATACAACATAAGCTCTGTTGAGCTTTTAACCGACATAGTTATCCTCTTTTTGCATTAGTTGTTTTTTATTCTTTACTACTTACAAACTCTAATATTTATTGACTTTCTATCGTGAGGATTTACCTTTATATAGCCATTCGATTTAGTCTAGAATGATATTCCCCCTTTTTTTCTTGAAATGACTTCATGTAAACAATTCATGATACAATATTAGATTTAATTACATCTTTAATTTTAAGAATTATTTTGAGAAAAATTTAGAAGAAATTTTTTTTATATTATAAATAGAAAAATCTAGTCCGTTTGACAAAAAAAAATAAGTGAGAACATTATGGTAATGATTTTAAAGTAAGCATAGTATATTCTGAAGTAGACTCTATCATATAGCTGAAATACTGTTAAAGTTGGAGTCAAACACCAATCAGTCAATCAATATTCTAAAGTACAATAAACCTCCAATATTAGATGTGAAATGTATTATTAAGAACGATATTTTTGTAAAGTCAAGAGACAAGTGGATTAATTGACCATAATGATATGTACAAATTCCAGCAACAACCAGTATGCTAAAATACCCCATTGTCGTAAAAATTAATAGTCTGAAAAGTCAAGTGGCATTAGCTATAAGCACTTGTAAAAGCGTTAAGCAAAAAAATTATGTCCAATAACATTACAAACGCTCAATGCTACTATTTATGTACATTAAATAAATTTACATAGCTGTTCTTGTGCTTATTGCACCATCTCAAATAATCTGACATTTAAGACAATAAAACACCTACTTCCGGAGAAAATGTCGGTCATTTCCGGTGCCATTTTAGATTACGTGGGTTTTCATGACTTCTGAGAGGAATATAAACATGAGATTCGACAGCAGTTGAAGCACCAAGAAAATCGGAAAATTAACGAAAAACAGAGGAACACATGAACTTCATATAAACCTTTTAATATTAATGAATATTGCGTCTGTGTAACCTAATAAACGGAAACTTTCAGAGTTAATTAGAAATTCGGTTACAACTATTTAAAGATCATGGAATCTATACTTCTGTTTGTACATGTGATACTTTTAACGTCACTATTTACAAATATATACATATACATTTATAAAATTATTTGACTTTCCAACCTTTCGATTTGAGCGTACCTGATGAAGGTTATTCCAAAAAACGCGTTGTGTGCACTTAATTTGATATCTACGTTTATATTATAGATGGAACCTCGTTCCTGTCCAAAACTTCAAGTGAATGTTTAATATTTACTCCAGAAATGTGATCAGTATCATCATTTTAATTGATTAAACTTAATAGAGAGTCGACACTTTACGCATAATCCTTTTTCAATACATTCGACAAGATCTTCAGGCTATCTACCATTTAATAATGTTATTAACACTTCGGATCAAATCAATTAATTCTCCATTCCAGGCCATTCTATTAATTTTGAAGTAAATACACAAAACAAAACACATTAATATGATTACGTTAGGGCGGCTTGAAAGAGGCAAATGGAGACAAACAATGAACGAGAAAAATAAGAATTAATATTCATTTGTCAAAGTCATTTTAACTCAGTTATATGTATTCATAAGACAACATAATGTTTAAGACGGATGTCCATCCCCAACAAAGTTGTTTGAAGATATTTAAGGATGATAAGATGCCGTAAGTCGAAGGAGAGAAAATACAATGGCAACAAAAAACACCACCAATGCACTGCAAATCACTACACAGAAAGTAAACACTAAACAAGAATAACTCACTAATAAGGACAAAAAACTTATGTGCTATTAAAGGCTGCTAAGACTCGATATATATATATGTCCTCATCGTTACTTTAATGTGTGATATTGGTTTGAAAAGAATTGAAGTGTCCCCTTTTACTCCAATCTATACTTTGCTGGAAATTCCAGTAATGTCAGAAATGTTCCTAACATTTTGTTGTTGTTTAGTCTCGTACAAGATAATCTTTGCGTTAATCGATGTTTTGTTCGTACCTTCTATTTGTTTTGTTGTTTATGATAACATCATTATTCCGGTGTCGTATAGTAAATCTTCCGCATTACTATATGGTAAATATTCCCCCGGGGAAAAAGTTACTATATAGCAAACATTCCCCCATCCATAGCCGATCATCCCCCCGGATATTTTGCTATATAGTAAATGTCCCCCCTTAATCCGGATAATTACTATTGATTCGGAATTTAGCACCTTAATCGTGTTAATTTTAATTGTTATATACTATTATCCGTTTATGATTAAAAGGTAAAAAAAAATGTACGGAGGCATTTTGCAGTATTTAAGTAGGTAGGAAGGTTTACTATGCGGAATAAATACTATATAGTAAATCTTCCGAGAAGTTAATCTACAATGGGGGAAGGTTTACTCTATGACACCGGCGAATCAACAGTAAACATTACTAAGTGTTTTTCAGCAGCTTATGGAAACGATACGTCTGATGATAAAGCTGTTTTACCACAAATAAGAAATTATGTGGATTTCAATGTAGAACGTTTCTATCGTTACAATCAAAATCAACCATGTCGGAATATATATACTCCATATGGTAAGGCTAAACGGACATTATGGTCAAAGACGGAAAATATACTGGAGGAAAAAAAACGTCATCTTTTTTCCATAGACCAGTTTTTCACATTTTTAGCGAAAAACATGTTTGACTTGCTGCCTTAGCAAAAACAAGTATTGTTTAGCAAATGGATAATGGCATAAATCAAGTCCTCGCAGGTTGAATAAAAGTATTTGTCGCTTTTCAAAATAACTTAAGGAAACAAACGTAGTCGTTATAGAATGATATTTACAGAATTAATTCCCACATGGATTTTGTGTGGTAGAGTTGTAAGCAAGGCTGAAAAGTTACAAATATAAACAGAATAAAACTGACAATCACTAAAACAGAGTCACTGCAGAACAGCAGTAGAGGTTTCGACACTGCGTAAGCTTTATTCAAAAAGTTAATAACAACTTGTTTGATGGCCATATGGGTACTGTTCAGAATGAGAGCAATCTTAGTCGTATATAATATAAAAAAAAAGAATTGATGTAAAATGCCAATACTTGAATCCATAGCGGGAATGTAATGTCGAGTAAACAAAATATGTTTATTAATAAACATATGTACTTGACATAAGCTGGTTATGAAAAGTGTTTGAGTTGACAGTTTCACTTTTTAAAACATAATACAGTATTTGTTTCATGTAATGACATAATTTTCTGCTGAATGACCATCTAGGATAAAACGATGGATTTACTGAATTTATTTTAGTTAAATATGTTTTTCTGTCATCGTCCATTATCTTTTAAAATAGTCAATGTTTCGATATAAAGAAAATGTATTACGAAGCAAAAAGCATCACGTGATATCTACGTCTCATCGATAATAAACTACTGATAACGATATCGATTGATCACGTTCTGGGGATGTCTCGTTGTGCAGTTATAATGTAGTTCAGACCCACAACTGTTTGTATTTGCAAATTTTGATGTTCAACATGATTTACAAATAGAAGTGACGAGCATATCGTCACGAGATCTGGTATTTTAGTTCATATTGTTTTTCCGATGTTGATCTATTGTATTTTGCATCGCTCTGTGTGCAATGCATTACTTGTTTTACTCGGAAGCATTTTTAAATCTAGATTTTTCTTTATTTTGTATATAGACGTTGGCTTAGATTCAAAGTTTAATAATTTTGTCATTTATCCTAACTGGGAGTTTCCGATTTATGCGGACTTTGTTTTGTATTCAGATTTTCATATATTTCTCTTTGACTGAGACTTTCTAGATTTAGGTAGATGTTTCTTTGTTCTTAGACTGTCCTGTGTTTTTTAAATTTCTAATCGACTGGGAATTTCTAGATTCACTACACAGAAACTCACTGACAACTCGGGAAGGGTAAGCAGTTCTTACTCCCCTAGTAACTGATATCTACCACAGTTCTTACTCCACTAGTAACTGATATCTACCACAGTTCTTACGCCACTAGTAACTGATATCTACCACAGTTCTTACTCCACTAGTAACTGATATTCACCACAGTTCTTACTACACTAGTAACTGATATCTACCACAGTTCTTACTCCACTAGTAACTGATATCTACCACAGTTCTTACTCCACTAGTAACTGATATCTACCACAATTCTTACTCCACTAGTAACTGATATCTACCACAGTTCTTACTACACTAGTAACTGATATCTACCACAGTTCTTACTCCCCTAGTAACTGATATCTACCACAGTTCTTACTACACTAGTAACTGATATCTACCACAGTTCTTACGCCACTAGTAACTGATATCTACCACAGTTCTTACTCCACTAGTAACTGATATCTACCACAGTTCTTACTCCACTAGTAACTGATATCTACCACAGTTCTTACTCCACTAGTAACTGATATCTACCACAATTCTTACTCCACTAGTAACTGATATTTACCACAGTTCTTACTCCACTAGTAACTGATATCTACCACAGTTCTGACTCCACTAGTAACTGATATCTACCACAGTTCTGACTCCACTAGTAACTGATATCTACCACAGTTCTTACTCCAATAGTAACTGATATCTACCACAGTTCTTACTCCACTAGTAACTGATATCTACCGCAGTTCTTACTCCAATAGTAACTGATATCTACCACATTAATATAACATCTACGTGTACTAAAGGGCCCGGGTGGCTCAATGGGTTAGGTAGTTGGATAACCTAGCAACTCATACAAGCCTATCACCAATAGTGTGGATTCGCACCCGGCTTTGTAAATTACAAAAAGGTGCACTCGACTCGCAGCCGCAAGTGATAAAGTTTACCAGTTATTTGTCCATGGTCGGTGATTCTCTCCGCGTACTCCGGCTTCTTCCACTACTAAAACTGGTCTCCATGATATAGCTGAAATATTGCTGAAAGTGGCGTTAAACACAATAAATCAAATCATCATCTACATGTACAACGCTTAGTAGATATATACAATGTTAATTGGCACTCTTTGCGTTACGGGGACATTTAATACTATAAGTGTCATGAATATAAGCTTAGTACTAAATTACAAAAGACACTCTATAATATTCTTATTAGAATGTCCTTTGTCAGAAGTTGTAATTGTAGAGGTGGGTTGTGCTTCGTTGGAATAATTTTCTCTTACCAAATAATTATTCACAAAGTGTTGAATATATTTCTACCTCCAGTCATCTGTAAACATCTTGATTTAATAACTGTTGTGTGGTTTCAAGTCTTATTTTAATGACGGAGAATAATTTAAAATTATTTAGTGATTCATTTTCCCTGATTTTTGCAATTAACAGTTTCCTATACATCAGAGAAATGTTCGGAAGATATCTAGAGGCAGAGCACTTAGAAAATCGTAAACGGGTAAAATAATAAATTGCATAATTTTATCAATTATGAAGATCGCTAAAAGTTCAAACTTAAGACAATCCAATTCATGACGAATTTAAAAATAAATATTCAAGGAAAACTACAAAATACAGGATAGCATGAGTACAAAGCAACTCTACGTCAATCTGAATACAGTCAAACATGCCCAAGCGGTCACCTCTATCAAGCAGTCACGTGTATTAAAAGGTCACTTTCTTCTTGTCCTGTCGTAGAAAATTTCATATGAATTGTACCTCTTTTAAGAGGTCACCTTTCTTATAAACCCCCTTTTTCTTTGACCTCTTAATACAGGTTTGACTGTACTTCCAGTCGATAAGAAATTTTAAAAATAAACACAGGACAACACGAGTACAAACCAACGTGTACTTGTTTTGTGGACCATTGTTTCTCTTGTTTTCTTCTATTGTATTATCTGTCCCTTTTCGATTTATGGATTCTGACTTTGATAATACCAAAAGGAGTTATTTGTATCATCAAAATTTTCTGAACATGGTATATGTCTCCTTAACGCTATAAATTTGCACTTAATATAGTAGGTGTCCCATTTATTCAATCCGATAAATGTTCACTTAAGAATAGGCATCAAAGTGGAAATCAGAAGCTGTCGTAGAGTTCCACTTAACGCATTAGATGTCCACTTGACATAGTAGGTATCCACTTTGCGAGGTAAGTGTTATCAAACAAATCATTAGTTTTCGTTAAATTGCTATATGTCATTTATTATAGCGTTTATCAGTTAATCTTGATAGCTATTTATGTCAACACAGAACTATTGACATTTGGGGGTGCACTGCGCTTTAAATATTTACATGCATAGCAGAAAGAAATTGAAATTAAACATTTGTTCAAAGTGATTTGTTTCGCCACTGGAGAAATTTGTATCATTCCAATGTCACTAAAGTGGGTTGTAGCGATTAAACTATTGATAGACACAGTAAATATTGAGAAGTAATTAGTGATTTACTATCACTACTCCATGTTAATGAAAATTTTATAGACTCAAAGATTTAAAAGAATATATCAGCATCATTCATACACTCCCCCAAATATTACATGTTGCAACAGAGCTACAAATGTGGTTCACGAAATGCTGAACAAATAAGAATATACTGATGTTGACTTTGATTATAACATATGTTTATTATTCAAATTTACTGCGCTTCAATAATGTAATTATTATTAAACCTAAGGATAGTAGATTTTTGCCATCATGTTTAGGCCCTTTGGTGTTCTGCTTTCGAAGGTTTTAAAGCTATTTGGCTTTCCAATCTCCTATTACACGAATATATTGTACCTGTTGAGAGCTATTCCGAAAACGAGTCGCGCGTACTAAACTGAATATCTACATTTTATTGCATTTAAAAATATGAGTTTTGAAAATATTACAAACAGATAAGCTTTCTTAATTCCAATAGATCTGAAATCCTTTCGAAAGTCAAAAGTCGTTGGTGTTATCGTGGTTTAAGGTGACAAATTTCATTATCACTTAACAATGTGAACTTGGCATATTGCCTTAAATTTGTCTTCATAAAATCATTACAGGAACGCCAAACGTCATAACAACAATCTTGTACTCTACACACTAATCAGATTGTATGTTTATTAAATACATCATCCTCCGATGTACGAGGAATTCCTGAATCGGAAAATTGTCATAATTATAACACAATATTTAAAACCCGAAATTAGAGATATACATTTTTTGTAGATGAAATGGCTATATATTGCTGAATGTGAATAAAAGTTGATATCTTCTGCTGTTTTTTGTGTTCTTTGCATTTATTTTACACTTGCATATTTTTTTCATTTATAACACAACGGGTGATACATGAGGAGCAGAAATTGATTACCCTTCATGAGTTCAACAACCGTATTGTGATGGGTTCGGTGTTGTCTATATCTAGTTTTCTGTGTAGAGTCACGTTGATTATTGTTTATCGTTGTATCTTATTATTTTTTTTTTTTTTGCCCACGTGTTTCTCTTTCTATATTCATTTACGATTTTAATTATCACGTTTTAGAATCTTCTACCTTTCTTTGTACAATTAAGACAATTGTACATAATTCCATTTTGTGCACAGTTTACCATTATAATTGAAAATTCCGACAATACTTTGGTTTAGAGACCACAAAACCCGATATTGGTAACTATAACCTGTATTTATATTAAAATTGGATAATGACATACTTTCATATTGAAACAGTTCAGAATTCTCGCAAATATCAGACAATATATTTTCGCGCATTCGGTTTGAGGGGAAATAATCTGAAATAAAGAAAATATGATCTCTCATACATTGGGTCTATGCAAGTACGAATTCTGTATCGGTAGGTTTTCTTTTTCTCCTATAATATTCCATTATGATCTAGAACAAATATAAGTCATAGAATAATATTTGCTTTCATAACAAAAATATTTGATTTTACAGATAGGTCAATAAACGTCTTTTGTAGGGTATTCAGTATAAAGCAATGACCTTTATTAAGTAATTGGACGTAAAGATAGATCATCATATAGATTGCAACGAACAACATGAAAACACAAAAACTGATTGTAAAGCAATAAATAAAACAAAGCAAAAATAAGAATACTGGCTGTCAGGCCTTGTGGTCATACAAAAAAATACCACACTGTCGAAACAATTCCAAAATCAAATATCAAAATCGTAAAAAGAGGCAAAACCGACACCCCTAACACACAAACACACGACGGATCATTTTCCTGCCTTTGTACAGGCACTTCACTAAAAGATGGTGGGGCTAAACTCGTTCTATGGCACCAAATATTCACTCTTAGTGAAATGATGCGGTTATGCAAGCGAGTAAAATTCCAATTTTCACATATAACTGGGCGAACAACGTTATTCTAAAGAACGCTATAATCTTGAGCATTATGCATAATATATTTAATCTTCGTGGCACAGAAGTTGTCATATATATATAATATTAGCTATGTTAAAGAGAGTCTAAGAAATCCTTTCTGAATTTACTGTTGTGAGAATCTCAGAACGTTACTTTTAATATATCGTCTATATAAGTCAAAAAAACCTTTCATGATTCTCATGATGTAAATCTGCTAATAGACTTTGGAGAAAAATAATAAACAAATTATTATATTAATTAAAGTAAACTGTATAATTACTGCATTACTATAGAAGTTGTAAAATGAACGAGTTCAATAGAGTGGCGGTAACAAGAAAGAAGAAGAAACAGTCCTACATTGCCTTTCCTGTTTTTGTGTGTTTGTTTCATTCTTATTAATTGCTGATTAATTTTCATTGTTTTGACATTTTGTAGCTTTAAATTTGCCTGATTTTATTTTCATGGCTTGTGGGGAACTCATGTTTTTGAAAACTCACGTGTTTTTCTTCCACTACGCAGTACAACCAACTCCCCCGTAATTGACGTTCCCTGGTTGTGTGGGATGTATCGCCATACGTACAGTGCATTAAGTTTGTTCATCAGTGGATCTTGGCCAGACAACAATTTCTGAAGTTATTTAATACCCTCTTTCTTTTACTGATAATAATCAAAGCAATCTCCTATAGGTTCATTCCAGTGATACGCTTCTGACTTCGTTTTCATTATGAATATCCATATAATACTGTCCCTGTATCAATCAATATTTACGATGAATTCTTGACCATGAGTACATTATAATAATAAGTTTATGCTGATATTTGTGTGCAGGACATTTCTTGAATTTTAATTATATCTGATTATACTGATGTTGTCGTGAATGAACAGTCATTAAAAGCAAGAATTCATTTTACCTCACATTTTTATTGATATGTCAACAGTCCCCCTACAAACAATACATTTTATCATTTACTAAAATAAAGTCTGCAATAAAAATAATTGACCATTCATTAGAAAATTTTATTTATGAGTTATTTGAAGTGAATAAATGAGCAAAAACTATATAAAAAATGAAAACTACAGACGACTTCCAATGACAAGACATAACAATCGGTAATAAATTACCAGCTTAAATAACCGATTTCCGTCAAACAGTTTAATTCAATAGTAATATGAAAAACAACAACAATTTTATGATTTGTATGCACATCATAAATTGATTCCTATTTCTTGTTTTTTTTTTTTAAGAAATAGTGTCTGAATATTACAATGATACAGATAACAATAATACAATTGTATGATTTGAACGCATCTCATAAATTGGTTCATACTTCATATTTTTTTTAAAAGAAATAGCGTCTGAATATTACAATGATTCAGATAACAATTAAAGTAGTCGTCAATATGAAAATGATTTTATCGTGCGAATCAGCTTTATATTCGAGTAGCATTATATAAAATACATGATTGTTCAATGATAAGGACTTGTAATACGCCAAACTGTTCTTCCGTTCACGTATTTATTTCTACCGTTTGTTTACTGATCTATGACTTGCGTTGGTGTACGTACATGTGTTCTAACGTGTTTAAGGTGTAGATACAATACAATAAATATTTAAGCACTTAATATCATTTGTTTTATAATCCCCACGTAGATTTATTACTAGGTAAAACTTCTACATACATGTGTGTTAAAATCTGGACATGAAATGCTAATATATAAAACTTTATGTAATGCTATTTTAATTATATTTTTTCACAAAAAAGGAAAATAATATAATAAATGTTCTATATTTTTGCTCTTCATCCACCGTTACGGCTATCATGTATTTATCAATCATAAGTCTATTCAGTAATCACATGTGTTGTGTCTATGCACTAAATAAACTTCCATTTTACATAAAATGTATTTAGGCTGATGGTGAAATTGCCGGAAGAAAATGTTGTTATTTTGTGCAATACACTCCTCTTACATTTATTGAAAAAAGGATATGGATGTAAATGAACATAATAGACTATCAAACATTATGCTTAGACACAAATTAAAGAATAGGAACGGCGATTGTATTGCTATTCTACATTTCACAATCACTGTCAGTTCTTCAACACTGAACATAACTCATACCCTAAAATGAGCGTGAAACGAACTCTATCCTGCAGTTGAGTGGTACTATTTACTTTTGCCGTTAAACGCCTACATCTGTGCTGACGACTTGGATGGGCTGTATATGTTTTAGAAAATAAACGTTAGAGATTATCAAAGGTGTAATCAAAAATCTAGAGAAACTGACAATATAGGGTACACAAAACGAAGACAAACAAAGCAAAAACGCAACACAATATGTGTTGGACACCACTATGCGCAAAAACCCCACAAATAACGTAAATAAGACATGAAAATAGCACCTAAAAATTTAACGTCGAAGAAATGTAAAAAAAAAAAAGAGCAAAAAAAAGCACGATAGCACACAATACGGTCACAACTGCATAAATAAGAGCATGCAACTAAATCACTGGGAAGTGTTTTACCAATTCTACACTGCACGATAGTAATACAATGATAATCAATTAGTAACTTAGTAAGAAAGGATATGAAAGTTAATGAACATGACAGACTATCTAATATTACACTTAGACACAAATTAAATAAAGGAACAGAACTTTTATTACTGTTCTATATTTCACAATTTACAACCAATTCACTTTTCTTCTTTCAACCAATTGATTTAAGACCTATATATATCGTTATTACGGGCATGCATACGTTTTGCATAAATGAAGACTTTAAATTTCGTAAAATTTTCAACAACATATTTGAAGAATCAATTTCATGTTAACGTTAACATACATAATATTATGCACTGTTGTTGTGGATATATTAAAGATAAGTATGCGATTTTTCAATGATAATAATCAAATATTTAAACTTCGCCTTTTTCAAATCATTTTTCAGAATATGTGAAATCCATCGCTGTTACAGTTTATAACAGCTTACACCCGAATGAATTCAAATATATGCTATAGTTAAGATGTGCATATGACGTTTTTGATGATAGTATTTATTTTCTAGAAGTAAATTATGACCCTGTGAATATTTTTAGTAGACAATACATATTTTGTTCAAGCGTTCAAAGGAGAAATTTGCAATATGTGTACACACATGTTGAAAACATGTACCCGACATGATGAAACCGCCTTACTGTGTAGATTTTTTATGCTGCCAATCATATTAATTGTATATTGGATATGAAATGAATGTTGCTGTTCTGGTGGCAATGTGTACGCGACAAAGTATATAACAGGTACACAAGAATAATAAAAGTCAAATAATGGTCAAATAAATTAATCCATTTCTGTAATTAATTGGATATTTTGAGGGTACGTTTTCTATGAAATATTTTCAAACATTATTATTTTGTTGAATTGAGATGATATTTAATAGATCTTTTAATTACATTTTTCAGAACCTCCCGTAAATTCCACACTCACTTTTTGCTTGGTTTCTTATGCTATATAGTGTGGTCAATTAGGATGAAAACCAAAAATAATTTCCTTTGGTGAATTTACATATGTTTTCTTCTTATTCAAAGAACAAAGATAAACTGCTGCAAAAATCGTTGATGAACGTAAAATGATTTAAAAAAATGTAATTTCTGAAATATAATTGCCTTTATCCACCTAAATCGAAAGACTAGAAAGCAATATAATTTAAATATCTTTGGGATCAAGAGAACCCAGGTGACTAAATATGATAGGATAAATCAACTGAGGTCATCTATTGCTGAGGGATAAAAATCTTAGCTTTACTAATAATTTCATAAGTCAGAAACTATATAATATATATATAATAAACCATACCAGTGCTGAAACACTGACTACTTAGCAGATGGTACCTTTGAGGACTAATAGTACATCAGCAGAGGTGATAATAATAAATACCTAGACTAATAGTCCACCAGCAGAGGTGATAATAATAAATACCTAGACTAATAGTCCACCAGCAGAGGTGATAATAATAAATACCTAGACTAATAGTCCACCAGCAGAGGTGATAATAATAAATACCTAGACTAATAGTCCACCAGCAGAGGTGATAATAATAAATACTTAGACTAATAGTCCACCAGCAGAGGTGATAATAATAAATACCTAGACTAATAGTCCACCAACAGAGGTGATAATAATAAATACCGAGACTAATAGTCCACCAGCAGAGGTGATAATAATAAATACCTAGACTAATAGTCCACCAGCAGAGGTGATAATAATAAACACCTAGATATCTAATTTAGTGGACATCACACGTTAAATCACGTGACGTGACATGACGGTTTAACCTAAATATATATATCCTATAACACGCTAGGTACTTCCTTGTCTGGACATTTTCTGGGTTTTCAACCTTTTTGTCTTAAATCAAATGGTTTTTTTCGCACTCCTCAGCTGCTAAAAGTTTATTTGATTTGCTAAGTTATGATCATGATCATGTCGCTTTTCCATTAGCAACGGAAGTGCGTTACAAGTTTTAAGTACACAGATCATAATAGCCACTGAAGGAATCATGAATGCAGTACATATTTTTTTCTTCAAAATTTAATCAAAAATACCACATTGTCGGAAATTGATTATGATTTACAAAACTTGATTATAAGCTTTAAATGTATTATGTTTGATACAAATATTTAAGCAAAAACCAGTAATAATTTATTTCATACGTATCATAAACGTTTCATATTTGTTTTTCACTGCCTTTAAAGTTAAATTATCTCACAAAGACATTCGTATAACGGTACAAAATGATATTGTATGGAAATTCACATTACAATGGGCAAGGGAAATGGAGTTAAATATTTGTCTTGTACCAACATACACATTGCAATAGACAATGGCATTTGTGTTTCTCCGTTATGTTTTTCAGATAGCTAGCTACATTGTCCCAGTATATGTTTGAAATATCTACTGTAGCATGATAAACAACTAAATGGGTATTCAATTCACATGTGATTGACCTTTAGTTATAAGAAATATCCAAGTCAATTTGTTACTGACATATTGTATATGTAATTCGCATGAGACAGACCTTTTTGTATACTAGAAAACACTAAATTTGCTTCCAGCTAACATTCAATAGAGCAAAATTTAACTTCGCTTTAGGCTTCCCGTTAGTAAATATTGAAATATTGAATTCGTTTGCAGTTGACCTTTAGTAAATAAGCAAATATGAAATTCGTTTGTGGCTGACCTTTGGTAAACTAAGACATATTCAATTCGCTTGATGTTGACATTTTAGTAAAGGTAATATTTCTTTACTTGAGGAACACTAAATCAAAACGTCGGTTAAGTTAGCTTTTGATCAATGTTCTATCGCGCAACCGGAAGTGGCAGACAAAATTGATTAGAATTCCTGCGTGTGTAATGACAATTTTAGCTATTGTTTTAATTCAATGAAGAAGACATTACATGTTCTTACTTATTTTAAACACTGTGAAATGAACTTTCGAATCGATTCCTTTAAATGCTAATTCTCACATAAATTTAACAAACAGCTCTGTGCATCACCACTTAATTATTTTACATTAGTTCTATTAGAGTGTACTTAGGTACTATGGAATTCAGAAGCTTGGTTCGAGATAGGGCGACAGGGGGTTTAAATCACATCTAAATGTAAACACGAAATGATCTGGATGTACATATATGTGAATAAGCTCGAAAATTCACCAGACTCGGGGAACAACTAAAGTTAAGGAATGGCCATTATATTTCTTTCACTACTCTCAACAAATTTATTTAGACGACTCCTAACCCATATGAACGGTAATGTAAATGTATAACTAATAAAGCTACATTATTGCTTCTCAACAGTTTTTCCCTCTAGGATATTAACCGGAGTAGTTGTACGTGTCGTCGTAGTTGGTGAGATTGTCGGGCATATCTGTTTATCACCGCTATAAAATCAGATGTCACAACATAACACGACTTTGTCTTAAATAAACACCAAAACTCAGTAAATCAAACCCACATAAAAACAATATAACCACGATGTAGAATCAATAATAAAAAATACATTTAGTTACAAAGGATAATACAGGTACACAGTATATTAATACATTTAGCAAAAGATATTAACGTATAAAACAGTATTTAGACAAACATGGTGGAATCCGAGTAAAAGCTACCATATCTGCAGTTATTATTAAACAGCATTTATATAAACGTGGTAGAATCCGGCTAAGAATAACCACCATTTAGAAAACATAAAATATAACCCAGGCACGAAACTTTTTAATAAATCCGGGTATGAAATAACGCAGTAAAGTCCAGGTATAAAACCACTATTTAGACAACAAAGTAAAGTCCATGCATAATTTTTTTTTTAGATAGCACAGTAAAATCACTGTATAAAACAACATTTAGATAACAAATTAAAATCCAGGTATACAACCAAACAACGAAGGATATGTCAGGTATGCAAAAGGGAACTTGCACAACAAATGTTTGGGAAAAGGTTTATATCTGAAACGCCACTTTCAACCATATTTTAACTATTTCATAGCAGTGAGTATTTATTTCTGATGGAACCGCAAGTAACCAGAGAAAACCAAAGGCCTATGACAATTCACTAACAAACGCTGCTACAAAGTTGTATCGAGTACACCTCGCCATGGGAGATTATAAAACTAATTTCTATAATGGTGATACACACAAAATGTAGACTTTGATTGAACAGATAGATTGCAATCCAACTAACATACAATTACTACCACGGCGGTACCTTAGACAGGGAGCAGGACAATAGCCCCCCGGACAATAGCCCCCCCCCTAGGACAATAGCCCCCTAGGATAATTGCCCCCCACAAATTTTTTTCAGTTTTATATTTAGTTTCTGATTACCCCTTTCTGACTATGAACTCCATTGGACTACTATACTTTCACTTCAAAATACACTCCTATTTAAGCCAGTTCTAAGCTTATACTTAGCTTGCAATCATTTTGTCTCAAAATTCTTTTTAATTATTAACCTTTGTACTTAGCTTTGATCATTGTTTAATCAAATTCCTTTTTATAATTTTTCTTTGAAGACCAATTTTGTAAGGTAATTAAACTTAATTGGGAAATCATTAAACTCTATCTAAAAATAAAATATCTATAAATAATAAGAGGAAGTTATTTTTATCATAGCTTGTCCAAGCTGTATAATCCTTTTGATGATTAATATCACAGGGGCTTGAATCGCTTTCATAGAGGTCACACGGCCTATATACCATATATATATATAGCTTGAATCGCTTTCATAGAGGTCATGCGGCCTATATACCATATATACTAACGTTATTATATATATATGGTATATAGGATGTGTGACCTCTATGAAAGCGATTCAAGCCCCTGTGATTAATATACAAAGAAGAAAATCCAACTTAAAAGTAATTTGAATAGTTTAATCTGAGTTTATGCATATCTATTTCTCATTTAAAAAATAAATAAAAATGAAATAAAAAAAATGGGGGATAGAGGGCAATTGACCGGGGGGGGGGGGGGGGGGGGGGGGGCAATTGTCCGGGGGGCTATTGTCCTAGACCCCTTAGACAACATTAGATTTTTATAAAAGCCTATTTTGAAATTTACATAACAAGCTAAAACTCTGTTATATAACTACAATTACATGACAACGGATACTCTAGCTATAAAGTAACATTTATATGTATATCTGTTGTAATAGTTTATTATTCAAAGTCTGTATAAGATGTCTGATACTTCTTGTCTCTTTGAGCAAATAAAGTTATAAAAACACAATATTTATGCAAAAATATATAATCCACTTGTAAGAAGATATTTAAACAATAAAAAGGTAATCCAGTTAAAAATTTATATTAAACAACAAATAGTAATCCAAGTATAAACCAATATTTAAACAAGAAAGGGTTAAACAGTATATATTTCTCAGTTGATGCAATATGCCAGAACTTGTGGTTCCTCTCAGAAATTCGTTGATACTGGGTTGCCGCTAAGAAGGATGCTACTTAACCAATGATTCCTAACAGTAATGGTGAAGTCATCATTAAAACGTTTTCATCCTCATCATACTGTTATGACATATATGTCACGTATAACAAGGGCTACGATCTGTCCCTGGATCTGTTTGTTATCGTATTCTTTTCTCTTGTAAGACAACCGAATACGACTTGTCACCTGATTGTTGACATGAGTAACACGATGGATGCTATTTGTAGAGCAGGATAATTGTGGATCATTGTTTTTGTCTCTTTTCTTTTGGCCATTGTATTGTCCGTCCTTCTTCGATTTAGCGCTTCCTTTTCCCTTTCATATCTTTAGATATTTCTTAAAATGGTGAAATATGTATAAAGATATATGGTAATCCTTGCGAGAAAAAATAATAGAAACGAAACTATCCCATTTTGAAATAAAAAAAAATTAGAAAGCTAAGTTTATTAACATATGTTACAGATTAGATTTCTACATTTGTATTTCCCACAATTCATGTTTTCATTTCAATTCAACAGGAAATTGATATACCATTTTTTTTTAATGCATTTTAAATTTCTTGATCAATAAAAAAATATATTTTTCTAGACAAAAGGCTTTTTTTCAATACACTAACATGGCTATTTGATGATGAGTTTTATATAAGTCTTCTGTATAAAGTATGAATTCTGTTGTCAAACCATACCAAGCTACTCGTCGTTTTTATGACGAAAACCATAATTCTCTCTGACATAAATATTATATCCCTCCCGGCAATTTTTGTTGCAAGATAGGTTTTTCATTAGTGCTGATTGAAGAAACCTTTCAATGAACGGTACTATTACCACATGTCATTACTACAATATGTCTCCTCGTGTCATTTCTATTAATAATGTCGATAACGGTCGTACATGTCATTTTTGATCTTTTAATTTTCAATTTACATCATCATAATGAGCAACGCCATATTTTTCAAATGTCGTTTTATAAATTAACAGTGGTAAAGACATATAGGAATTATGGAATACTTCGTATTTCATTTTCCAGGAAGAAATAGGTACCAGAAGCTCTATTCATAGAAAAATATGCATATGGCAATGATTTACGAGGATACAGCTCCATTCAAATTAGCGGGAACTGTTCAAGAAAATTTATAGTTAAAAAAAAAAGAAAAAAAGTATTTTTTTTTTTTATAAAAAGTAGATATCCAATTTAGTGCGCAAGATTCGTTTTTTTTTTAAACTTTCATCGGGTACGCTGAAATTCAAAACATTAGAAGGCAAAACTCTTACAATCTTTGGGAGCAAGAAAGCGAAAGTGCCAAAAATCGTCTTATAAGTACAAATGTATAACTTTATAAAGTTTTCCTCCGAATTATTATGAAAAATTAATTTTCACATACGAAATTGTTGTTTATTGATATTTATGGTAAACAAAAAAGTAAATAACTTAAAAAAAATCAAAGAACTTTGTATTTATTATTTTTGATCTGTGTTATCATCGATACTGATTTTTATGGAATTGTCAGATTTACAAAAAAAAAGTTTTGCTTTTTGTTTATGGAACGACTCGATCCTTTAAATTTAGCCATGATATGACGTCAAACCTCTTCATGATATGTCAGATCACGTTGAAAAATAAGAGGAAACTTCGTCATAATCCAATGTGTATTAACTGAGACGTTCCTTGTACTTCATGCATCGATTACTAAATACGACCAGTTAATTGTGAGGAGACAAAATAGTTACTCCTGTCGCGTAACGTTTCCAGGCCCGTTTTACGTGTAATAAACGGTTAATTCTATTGACATCGACATATTCTGCGTCAAATTTGATGGTTAGCCCCAAGTGGGACACAGTTTAACCCTCACTTATTAATCTCTAACATTCATTGATTATATCTCGTTAACACACATCGCGGATGTATACGCTGTGTGAAACGTCAATTAATCATCTAAAAAGAGTGCGTTATGTCTCGGTTGATAGTACCACAGTATGAAAGCTTATCTTAAAATATTTCAATAACTATTATGATCTTGTTGTTTACACAACTATGCCCGCGAAGAAAACCTTGTTGATTTTTCAAGTTTTGTAGAGGTTATAATTTTCTTTGGGGAAAATATATTATTGTATAAGGCGCTAAGCATCTAGGGGGAGGGGGGGGGGGGGGGGTTCTAATGATCAAAGGTGTAAAGGGTAGTACATACTTGGTAGCCTTAAATTGTTTTCTCCTGCATGATATTAGGATATATAATTTTGCAAATTTGCAAATTTAGAAAGTATTAGCAATATCTACTTTGATGTAGTTTCTTTTCTTTGAATTTATTGTGACAAAGTTAATCTTAATTTGAGTAAATCTGTATACGTATCACGCTGCGCCCTACATAGTTCGCTTATTAAATACCGAATAATCGCAATGCTTCTTTTATAATACGATCAGGATATACACAAACCAACCTATGACTTAATGCCTTCTATTTAGAAATATATGAATGAATGCCAAGTTTCAATTGCTGCGATATGAAATAAAAGTACTTTAAGCTTCTCCTGAATATCCGTTTATTAAAATAAAATAGATATTTCACAAATAAGTACACTATTATACACTGCTGTCACCGTCTGATGTTTTAGCGATTTCTACGATATGGTCGTCACGTACAACACTGTTATCCTCATTCAGTGTATTGTTTTTATCATCTTGATCGTTGATAACATCTAGAAAACATGACGTTAGAGTAGCAATTTGCAAAAATCAAATAGCATCATTAATCTGTATGTATACGGGTGTCGAACAGTTTAAACCGAAAGAGTAAGACATTCTTACTGTCTTATCTCAGTCATGACGTAAGACGTATTTCAAGAAGTTTATATCTTGTGGAGGAACTTCTTGTACAATATAAAAGATTAGTTGTATGCTATTAATATTTCATACAATGGGCTTTTTTCAATTAAATGAAATACGTGTGTAATTCTAAATGGATGCTATATCATTTCAATCCACGATATTTCAAAATTTGGGAATTTTGTTAGCACGTGGCCTTAAACACCCATACAAAATAATCATAGTTCATAGACGCCAATTGCAATCAATAATAAGAAGGTATTGGCATTTCTTTAAGATTTCCTAACAAAAACTACGCTTGGCCATTTTATATCCCAGTTCACATGCTTAGACAGGTGCTATTACAAGAACATTTTCTTTCAAGGACTCCGATCTGCACTAGTAAAACTAATGATATAACAGATAACACGAGGTCAAATTCTTCTTTCACTGACAAGGGACATTGAAACTAAGTGCAGATGATTAAATCGCTAGGCATGGACATTCTCTAAGGACAACTTAACGCAGAAATAGAAGAAAACACATACACATGAGTATATATATTTTAATCTGCATCAAGAAGATGATTGTAAGCTGCCCACATGTATCAATGGGAAGAAATACAATCAACAATGAAAATGTAGATATCTAATTTAGTGCCAACGACGCGTTTCTGGAATAGCTTTCTTCAGATACACTCAACATACATTAAATTGAATGTCGTGGTGTTTGATAGCAGCGATCTTGTCTGTCTATGTTCTATATTTACACATTCTTGCTTATTTCTGCAGATACGAAACATGGATTTAGAGGTATTCATCGTTATAAGTTGGCTATGTTGGAAGTATAATGCTAATGATGGGCGTCTCCAGTGGAGCAGGAACTGCTTACTTTTGTGGAGCATCTGAGTTCACCACCGTGTTTTAGTGTGGTCTTGATGCTCAATCTTTAGTTTTCTTTGTGGTGTTTTGTCGACTTTTTCCAGTTTGTTTCTTTTGGCCATTGTGATGTTTGTCCTTCTTAGATTTACGTCTTCTGATTACCCCTTTGGTATCTTTATGTTTTTCTTATTATCTTTTACTGTAGCTCTACGTTTGAAAACAATCCATTTGTAACACTAATATCTAGTAAATCAAGCTGATACTCTCATAAAGTTAAACATATCTTTTTGAAATAGCTATATGTAGGCTATAATGGGTGAACAGGGAGAGAGAGATAACAATCCATGCAATCTAACATTGTATTTAATATAAAAATAATAATGTGTCACTCCTTGTGAAATACAACCATGTTAATACAATAATATGCATGGCCAATTCTCTCGCGTATGCTTGAAATGAACGGACCAAAAAGGGTTGTTTCAAGTCTTTTGTTTGCTATATTTATTGTTTTGAACATTATAAGAGATATTGCGATGACACACAAAGCGTATCAAAATGCAACAGTGGTATGATACTGAGAGTACAAGCAAATAATATCATATTTTGTAATTAATTATAACACACAATGAGACAAAATAATAAAAAATAATGTGTTATAGCAAATGTACAAAAATCATATTACAATAGATAGAATTTAACATTGTATAGTGATTTCGTATATTTGTTTTGATTAACAAGTAAAGGTTGTCACTGTGGAGAGTGCTAACTGGTTTATCCATTATTTCAAAATTATTTATACCAATATCATAGGCGGGTACCATCCAGATTTTTATCATATTATGTGATTTGTTTTGAAAAATACAATCAAGGTTTTCACAGTTTTCCGGTTGTTGACTGATTTTGTCTGTTTATATAATTATGAGTTTTGACTTTCCCTTTGTAAGATTGTTCGGAGTTCGGTAATTTTGTTATTACCCTTATTTACATATAGCTTATATATTTGTACAAAAATGTTATATATACATTTCGTTTTATTAATTTATAAATATCGGAATGTGTCTTTAGTATTTTGTTGTTTTCTAGAGCACTGAATAATATTGCTATCTTTGATATTTGTCATATATACATTTTTGAATAGAAATATTTTAAACTTTCTAATTTCCAAATTGTTAATTATATACGAAATGATGTCAAGTAGTTGATATACCATAATATTGTGCATGATCGCTTGTTTACCAAATGCCATATATAATAAGTTTATCTCATTTTTATCTTTCCAGATATTTGGTGCCAAGAATGAATTTACCGACAAGACTATTGACCATTACATACTTGATTGTACGAACATTTGCAAGTGGAACGGGTATAGAATCTTTGTTTTATATACCAATATTTAGTGCCATTTTATCAATTTGTTGTTATTGAATCTTAAGTAAAAACGTTAATTTAAGAAGAAGATTAAGGAGAAGGAAAAAAATCATAGCTAATACGGGGCATGCATTCAAATCTTTATTTAATGTGCGATAAAATAAGAAAAATAAAACTATAAAAGCTATAACAAAATGCAACGCACTCCTTTGATGGTTATAAAGATAAGTCGCATATGATGAATTATTGGAGTTTATATGACCAATAAACATTGTTTTACTTAAATGGTACACTAATATAGTCTTGTTAACTATTTTTGTTTTGCATATATTGGTAATAAAAACCGTAGTATACACATGAATTCACCACACGAATTACTAGGTATTTCACACACAATTCTCAGTTACCATCCAAGACACTGGTAACACGCATTGTTTTCACTATCACGTGCTATATATGTGCTCCATATGCCCACTTCGAGAACATGATTGTTTTGTGGTACTAATTTGAGCATAAAAAACGACCAAGATAACAAAGCGGAAGTAACCGAATAAAGAGCGCACACGATAACACAGGCTCTGGTGTCAGTTTTGGAAATTTATGGGGAAAAACACACACATCTTATTGAAGTACTCAATTCCTCTTCAGTCAGATATATGCAATGTACTAATACATATTCATATACTACATAGGCATTTCAATATTCATATACCTGATGGGCATTTCATGGCGTTTATGTTGTCCATATTGCTAATCTCGAATAGTCAGGGAAAAGCCGATCAAAATATATGATTACATGTAACATCAATTCTAACATAACCTCCTTCTTTCGCTTTATTAACAAACGAGCGAGTTATCCATTCGGTATAATCTCATTAGCACGTGCGTCGGTGAATGTGACTGACTTTTCCATTGGCAGCATAAATTGTAATCCGAATAATGCCGATAGAGGGCGCAGTATTATTCGAGTTACATAAATGGTGTGCGACATTTTCCGCAAGCGTAAATATAAATTACCGTCTTCCAATCAAAGTATACTACCGTATTTGTACTCTTAGACATATCAGAATCGAAATAAATCATGGAAGCCAGAATGGGTTTTGAGTTTAAACATGGATTGGCGGATATTAGTAAATTGTATCCCTCGCTTCTGGCTCGGGATAAAATACGAATATCCGCCAATCCATGTTGAAACTCCCAACACATTCTGGCTTCCATGATTTATTTCTTAAGCATAACATGCATGTTTAATACGATATTATTGGTATACGACATTTGAAATAAAGAAAATAGGTTACATAGGTAAATATAGCCGATTTTGGTTACCTTGGTTAGGCCCTTTGGTTTTATTGCTACCAAAACTTTAAATTATTTACCTTTCCAGTCTTTCTATTTTGAGCGTCACCTGATGAAGGTTATTTAGAAACGCGTCGTACGCACTAAATTTGATATCTACGTTTTTATTATCATATTATGTCATAAAAATCTTCAAACTGTAAAGTACTTGTTGCACAATTGCGGTCACGCCAAGCATTCTTGATATCAGCGTTATATGTTTCATTAGATCTATAGCACCCACAGATATCATGATGAGAATCTTCAAAAGCTTTAATAATGTCATTGTTAGTTTAAGACATTAAAAGACATTAAAAATGCTACAATTCTATTCGATTCAGAGTGGAAACAAATATGTACATCTAAGAGATAACATATCATTGTAACAGTGCGCCTACAATTCTATATTTAGTTTTAAGGCATAAGTAAAGATGATTTTATTCCCGTGTATGGTTGTTTGTTTTTATTATTCATTTAATACTTCTTTTAATGATTTGTGCTATAACATGTCACAATGCACCATTTTGTCTTTCCAATGAGAGATATGAGCAAAGGAAAAAAGAACCAAGATTTCTAATCGCCGCAGTCGCCTACATTGTTCGCAATTTAATTGATGTTAAGTCCTCTTTCTATCTTTGCATTGCGATTCCTATAAATATATGTTTATTGAGGTGTATTTGAAAGTCCCGTACGATCAACATGTTGTACATTGAGTATGGATCATGGTTTTTTTAATAATAGATAAAAGGACAAATTCGTCAAGGAAATGTACAATCCGGATACAAATCCGTATATTACAATACACATGTATTTACTAATCACGACGCCTTTACCAGACAGGACAATCACAACATATATCATACAATGATATACATTTGTAATTACATTAATTATCTAATACGCAATAATGTATAAAATATTAAAAGCAATGCAATTAGTGCAGCAATCTTTCCATAAATAGCCAAGACACAAGGATAAAAAAGAGGGAGTGAAATAAGGAGCTCCAAGAAAGACTAGCATTTTTCACCTTCATCGGTGGTTAAGTCCTAATCGCTAAGCAACAAAGGAGTTACAAATGTATATTTGAAATAAAACTGCAATCAGCGATCAAATATGTACAATGGTGACCGTAACATTTCTTGAATTATGTTTCTTGTACCATGCATGTGTACGTTATCAGATCAAGGCACTGCTAGATAAAACGGGATTACGAATAACGTATATTTTCTATATTATTCTAACTTTCTTTTTATTTATTCTAATTTTGTCAAATTTACTAGTTTCGTTTTCTTGCATATTTCATTAGGTGATGCAGCATTGAGAGGATTTGAACAAAGCGAGAGCGACGATGCAGAGCTTGCGCATTCTATGCAGGTGCGTGCGCATATACCACAGTTTGTTGGTAAACGGTCTCTTGATGATGAAGTTGTAGAGAACATACTTTTAAAACAGCAAGAAGAAAATAATGACGAAGAAAATTTAGAAAATGTCTTAATGTATTTGCTCAAAAGTTATGATAATTCAGCTGAATCTCAAAAAGAAGATTTTAGTACACAAAGTGACGAGGATTCGAATTCTGATTTATCCACATTTGAGAGAGATGCAAAATGGGCTCCAAGATTCGTTGGCAAACGTCGATCACCTATGTTTGTTGGCAGGCGGCGAGCGCCATTATTTGTTGGAAAGCGTTATGCTCCACGATTTGTTGGAAAGCGCTACGCACCACGATTTGTCGGCAAACGAGGAGCACCAATGTTTGTCGGCAAGAGAGGATCACCAATGTTTATCGGAAGGCGCGATTCGCCACTATTTATAGGCAGAAGAGAAAATGCTCTGCCAGCTGATACAAGCTTTTTCGTTGGAGGAAAAAGGTCAGTTATTGCAGCTAGCGATTTAAAGCATACACACAATAACGATAGATTAGGTTTTCATCATAGTGATAATCAAATAAAAATTAAAAGGGAGAGGGAACGGTTTATTTTGCCTCAGGAAATGCAACTATTAAATGGTAACCCTGTATATTCTGATTTTTCAAAACGATTTGTAGTACCAGAATTTATAGGGAAAAGGGAAGGTTTAGGCAGCAATACACAATATATTCTCTCAGAGAAGCGCTTTGACACTCCATTTTTTGTTGGGCGGCGCAGCGTTGATTTTTCTTTAGAGCCATTAGAAGAATCAAACCCAGGTTTTCGCTATGCAGTTCAGCAACCTGCAATGCATTCTGAAAACGACAGACATTTACTAAAAAGCGTCAATAGCAGGACGTAAGTGTGGTGTTGTTACATGGTGACCAGATTCAATGTGTATAATCCCATATCCCTGTACGTTTTTGCAGTACGCATGCGCGCATTGCATGTGTGAACATTTCAGTACTTTTTAAGTGAAGTAAATCTTAGAACAGAAGAAATAGCATGTCTACACTGGATTTCAGTTTGTTAAATTCTGATAATGCAATATCAGTATATCTAAAAAGGCGTTTTAATTTTAAATATCTATATTATTCGTATACATGGCTGATTTTTCCTTAAAAAGTACTCAAATAATATTTACAAAATATAGATAGATTTATGCACAGGGTATGCAACACAAATTGCGGAATGATTGCGAGGCGCACACGCACTAATTTAAGCGGTAAGACGATTTTGGCATGAGCATGGCTGCAAGTAAATGGGGTTGTAAATGATTTCTTGTATATATATATATTATATATTTGTGTGTATATTGTAATAATACGTATTTATTCTCCAAAGACAATCCTTTACAATAATATTTTCAAGCATAGATTTTGAAAGTAAACATTATTACTCTGACTTACAGCCTTCACAATGTTATTTATTTTCCGACAGAACAATATTACTTAATGTAATGTAACATAATAATAATAAAGAGCATTGATTGATTATTGCAATGTTATTTCTTGCTTTTGGTTAAACATTCTTGATCATAAATGCAAGATTGATTGATTCATGCATTCGTTGATTGATTGGTTGATGCTTAACGTCAACTGTAATTTGACTATTTAACACATTGTCGTTGGCTTGAACTGTATTATCTTTGAGAAATCGCTTATCGGAAGCATAGATAAATCAATCCAAATATATTAACAATAATCTCGTTTTAACTAATTCCTTGTAAATTCTCCCGCCAAATTTCGTTATTTCCATGTAATGGATTGTCTTTAATTACTTCGTTGTAGTAACTTATAATCAGCTGTTTATGACATATACCTGGAAAATTGCAATAAGTCAAGAAAAAATATATATATTAATATAATATATAATAATTTTATGTAAATCAAAGATTCAGTTCTTCAACATGCAAATTTCTGTTATTTTACGGCGATTTTTTTATTTTTTTTCAGTTATTTAATACATATCTAAAATTTATATTAACCTTTTTTGTTAAAAAGCGCAAAGTAAGAATTGAAGTCAGACTTGTTGATAAGTATCTGTAATATCTACATTTTTTTATCTATAATAATTGGAAATTTATTGTATTTATTGTATTTACTCCAATGATAATTGGTATTTGTTTTCCTTTGTAGATGAACTAGACGGGTCAGACGCCGTCGAAAGAGCTCTCCAAATTTCAGCTACTCTCCTCACCACACCCGATAATGACTTACCTCTACTTGACATTCCATATCTTTCAAATGTCAAGTATTTGCAACATTTCAGGAATCCGCATTTCAAATCTTTATCGTTTCCGGATTCTGACCTAGATGATAAAATTAACAAAGAGGAAAACAAAAGATTAGACGAATTTCTTGGAAAGAAAGAGAAAAAGTACGATGAATTCCTTGGAAAAAGAACTTACGCAAAAAATTTACAAGATCATGCCAATCTGAAGCGTGCAATGGAGTTTCTTGGAAAACGACACATGGAATTTCTTGGTAAACGTAATGCGGGTTCCTCTGATAAACGCACAATGGAATTTTTGGGAAAACGCGCCATGGAATTTTTAGGGAAACGCGGCATGGAATTCCTCGGAAAACGTATCCCCTTGCATAGACGACGGCATAATAGGCGTGCTGGAGATTGGATGGGTTAAATGATCAGCGTTTGCTTTCTAGACTAGCTAAAAGGGTCCGGTAAAATCCGAAAGTTCTAGACATTTTGTTTTTGCTTTTGTATATAATTTTTCATCAAATCGTAAATCATTATGCATTTCAGAGTATATTTAGTGTTAAATGTTACATTATATTTGTATATATACTTTCTTGTTTATACAGAATATGTTTCGGGTGCGACGAGAGAGAATAAAAAGCTAAATTTGGAATAATTTGTTTTATCAATTCTACACAAATAAATACGATACTGAAGCCAAACTTTATGTACATTCAACAAAATAAAAACACTAAATGGTCACTGAAGGTTTCATTACAGAAAAGCCACAAAGCAAATACTAATTATACATCAACATAATATGGCAAGGGCATAAAGAGAAGTCCAGCCATTCATTCCCTCCGATTCGGGCCTTGAGGGTCGTTGCCGTAACACACATACATTTTCTAACATATCTGTGATACTCGACCAAAACAGTTGGAACCTGTCTAATCCGACACACCAAGGGGCCAGGGAAATGTGTCGGATTGTACAGGATGTCGGAATACCCAGGTTTTATTTCAACTAACAGAAATACTTTGGGACCATAAATATATGTCGGATGTCACATGATGTCGGAAAACTCAGGTGTCGGATTGCACAAGTTCAACTGTATTACAAACATGTCCCCAAATTAATGTCTGTGTCTTTCTGAAGCACTATATCAGCATTGAGACCGGCATACTGGACTGGTACAGTTCTTGATATAGTCAATGAAACTTTTTCTGTTGCCATCCGCCACGAGTCACTAAAAGATATGTTTGTAATTGTATATGCGTAATGTAGAAAAGAATCAGTATTTACATATACAAAATAAATATCCGTTTTGTAAGACATGATGTATAATTTAGTTCGAACAAATTTGATCTGATTAAATAGACAAGTGTTCGGATGCAGTTACCCCCCGCCCCCCATTTACAATAAAAGTTGGAAACCCACATTATGTTTATGAATTATAATTTTATTTTGTTAAACTGGAGGTGGTTTCAATATGCAGGTTTCTCAGTTTTTCTCTAAACAAGATGTTATGTACAAATACCATGAGTTATAATGACAAATGAGTGTACTCTCTCTTGATGGTGGTCGTCAGTAATATTATAGATTTGCAACAGGTGCGGTCCGAGCTCCCTTGCTATACGATTTTTCTGATTGGATATAGAAAAAAGCCACAACCTCATTAATATGCATAATACAGAATAAATTGTAGCATACTATTACACTGAGAACACGAGTAAGTATTTGATGTAAATAAACATTAGAGAATACAGAAGGAACAATCAAAAATGGACAATCCAGTGAAACAGGTAACATAGGGTATTCAAGATGAAGACAACCAAAGCAACAACAGAATACAATATGTGTTGGACACCAGTAATAAATGTTTTTCTCAATAATAATTTAATTAACAAACACAGAACTAAAAGGATATTTCACATTGAAAAGAATAATTAAGTTGAGGAAATGACAATAGCGAAAACAAATGCAGGATACAAGTGAAATATATGTTTATACGATGAGGTGTATCTTGCATTCCATGTTTTTAAATAGCGAAAAATGACATTGTACTTCATCCTTCATTAAACTATGAACTAAAATAGAAATCCACCCTACAAATAAATTACATATATGCCAATAAAATAAAGAATAAAAAAGATCAATTAAAAATGCAATTGCCCATCATTTAACATTTATTATATTGGTGCAGATATGTATGGCAATAGAAGATATGATGTATATAAAATAAACGTTAAAGAAACCCGAAGGGACAATCAAGAATGGACAATCCAGAGACACTGAAATCATTGCGTACACGACACAGAACGAGGTCACACATACAAAAAAAACGCACAATCGAAAACAAAAATGATGAACAACTGACCATAAAACCGGAGATGAACCCAGGTGCTCGCGAAGGGTGAGCAATTCCTGTTTCTTATAAGACACCCGTCGTGTTGTTCATATAGTCAAGTTCTGTAAGCGTCTTGACGGTGAAATACGAAAGAAAACATCTAGGTAAAAAGGGAAAATATCCATTTTGCCGCTGAGAAATAGGTAGATCGTAACGATCAACTACTTCGTGATAACGGATCACAAAATTTGGTAGTGATAGCTTTAAAATACGAGCAGCGTAACCTTTTTTGATTATCTTTTCCGTCAGCAGTTAAGCTATGTCCAGAAAATAACTATACTGGGCACAGGCACTAGAATAACGCATCAGTTGAGAAATGAAGCTTCATACGTTGATGATGCTGGGATATTGCTTCTTAATGTAGGTATGATGCGTAAAATATTACTGTGATAAAATTTACAACTTGTTAGGCGATGATTTTGTTTGTAGTTTGCAATTTGTTTATCTATCGTGATTCATCAGCCATCATTTTCTCATTTTCATCAAAATAACGGGATCGATCGTTCGCCGATAATGCTAAATTCATGCGTTATTTGGAAGCGTTGACTGTTCCAAGTACTGTAATATGTGCGGTAGATGCCAGCCCAAAATCAGTTATAATGATAAACATCGATATTATTAATATTAACTTAGTTACTACTTCAGTGGTTCTCTAACACAATACTATTTCGACCATATCACGAAAGGTGTCATGCATGGGCAGGATATTACCCTTTCGAATTATTTGGACAACACACCTGCTTTTTGTTGGAATTCATGGCCGATCTATTGTTTATTTCATTCATTTTTAATGCTATGGTCAGTCATGCTGTTTTGTCTATCCAGATAGTGTCCATTTACTGTTTCGTCTAATTAGCATTTTATTTATATCTTTTTAATGATTAAATTAATTACTTGTATTTCTAATATCATTCGATTATGATTTTGTCTACAGCACATATTTCTTTGCTATCTAATTGACTCTAGTTTCCTGTAGTATCGCTTTAATCAAGCATTTCCCCCAATGAATGTAAATATATTTTCAATTGAAGCCTTTAATATATTCTTGCTTATAAATACGATTTAGTATATGAGAAGCTGGGCATTGTCATGACATTACTTATCTGATTAACAACATTTCGTATGTGAGAACATATGGCACCATCACCCATGAACACTTGATACTTTGCTTAAGTCTATAACAAAAACACTGTCACTAATATAAATAGCAAATCATCTCTTTATTGTTACCATCATGTAAGACTTTTTACTGGAATACCTGTACCAAGCCAGAAAAGTGAGCAGTCATATGTGTATCGATTTCACCTCTATTTCTATGATTTCGGAACTGTTCTGGTATTTTATGTCTTCATTTTATTACAATGACACTGTCATATATATATATAGATAAGACAACGAAACATAGCAATATATCGTACTGGCAATGAACCAAATTCTTTGTTTGTAAGACCAGAAAAAAAAGAGTAAATAAAATATTAAAAAGAAAAAACGAACTAAAAAAAAAACATAAAATGAAAAAGAAAAAGAAACGAAACGAAAGGAAAAGAACAAAAAAAAAAATAATACAAAAACAATGACAAAATACCAATAAACAAACAAACCTTTAACATAGAGTAATTAATATAATATAACATTCTACGAAAATGCAATGAGAAAACAAGTAGGTATATCTTTAAATATTCTTTCGAAAGGGAGGCATTTCATAATACATCAATCAGATGTTGTTCAATAGTGAAGAACCGCGCACACAACCACATGTATTCCGCAACACGTGCCTGTTAGGCAGTTGTCTTGAAGACAGCTATTTGTTAGGTGATTACGACATGGCTTAGAGCAAACATTATTAAATGTTTGGAGTTTCGGGTCAACACTTCTTCCAGGACCAGAGAAATAGTAGTCGTGACGAATTTAATAATCCAGTCCTCACGAGATAGTGGATCTAGATATAGATGATAACATTTAATTACTGGCAGATCACATTCACAATCTACACTATACATATAAGCTATGGTTTCTGGGGGGACTTGGACACCTTAGACCATTTGTTTATAATCATCTACATTATAGTATGTACTATGGTTATTGTAAACATCTGATTTTTCTCATTATGAGTCGACATACAGCAATAAAATCATTGCTTCCTGTGCTTTGATTTGTTTTTGGCAAATGAGTTCATAACCAGAATTATCTGTGACAGCCGGAACCTTTGAGCCGTAATGAAAGCGGGAGGTTATGGCGCTTTAAAATCTGATTCAACCCACCATTTCTTTTGAAATGCCTGTACCAAGTCAGGGTCATTACGGTTTTCACAGTTTTCCGGTTGTTGACTGATTTTGTCTGTTTCTATACTTATGAGTTTTGAATTTCCCTTTGTAAGATTGTTCGGAGTTCGGTAATTTTGTTATTACCCTTATCTCTATAGGAAATAAACATTAGATAGCATAGCCTTTATTTAAGGAAAGTTGAATATACATTGTATTTACCTTCAACTTTAATGTAATTTAATTTAATATCCATGGCTCAAATAGTTGAGACACACATTGGAAACAATTGGGATAAGGGATAAATGCAAATCGGTAAAAAAATAAAATAAGACAAAAAAGGACAAATATTATTGTTTACAAAAAAGGTAAAGTATAAGAATCGAATTCTTATTGCGAACAATAACAAACAAAATTCCCAAAACCTCATAAGCTATGACAATTGACATTTATGTTAATTTCTTATGAGAGTAAAATTAAATGCTTCAATATAGAGGTGCGGCGTTTTCGATTGCGATTACAATACTAAAAGTAATAATTTTTTGATTAGAATAACGAAAATTTGAAATATCTTTTAAACTGTAGATTTTAAAGTAGAAGTGTAAACGAGAGTTGTGTAGAGAATCAAGGGTACTAATTTAATTTGGAAGTTTGCAGACCAGAAAGGAACGTATTTGGTCCTGCTCATATAGAAAAATCGCATTTTAAAGGAGTCTTTGGGTGTATATTTAGACAGTTTTATGAAATACGGAGGGAATGAGTCTATAAAAGAGAACAAACTGCGGCCGTGGGTTTTAATCCCTGAGGACAATAGACACTCGACGGTCACCCGGGGGGTAGATTATGACATTGAGCACTTTCATTTTTTTAGCTATTTTTTACCAAACCTTCAACTTAACATTGGTAAAAAATACCTAAAAACTGCAAAAATTATTGATGAATCATTGATACTTGCAATTGTTTTACGTAACTATTCTACTAAGCCAAGTTCTATCTTTCAATTCAAACGTGAGCTAAAAGTTTGGAAATACATATTTAACCTATTCCACTTCGAAATGCTTATCCAAAACAGGAATCCGAAGTTTCGACCTTTGTGTTTGTTTGCTTTGACTTTTCATGAATATGAGGCCCGTTTTGTGTTTGGTTTTCGGTTGGATTATAAACTGTCCTTGTTTATCTTTTTTTTTGTTTTTTGTGTCAAGTTGTTTTGTGTATTATCTATGTGTTATAATCAATATAAGTTAAATAATTCATCTGACCCCAGATAGTTTCAACAGTTACAACTGTTCTTAATCCTTAATGAATTGGCAGACACATGTTCCAAATATTTTCGGCATTGGCTTTAACGTGACATTTATTCGATTTTTACATTTTTTTCTCTGTCTATTATACTTAATATGATTATACTTCAACCCGTGTCGTCATCCGAGTCATCATTACAAAAATCAATGGTAATAGGTTTTATGACACTTCTATCTTTACAGTTTTCTTTGCAGTATTCTTTTTCAATTTTGCCCACATGTTCTTCTGCTTTTGTCCACACATCTTTTGTAATTTTTTCGAAAACGGCGTACGTGAGTTCTTTAACATCTTTTAACCGGTAGGTGGTATTGTTTTTAGCCACGAAACCTTTGACTTGCGCACATATTAATTCTATCGGATTATGCTCACAGTGTCGAACGGGGGTTCTTAATACTTCATGTCCGTGCAAATTAGCAATTTTATCTGTTTTATAAACTACTGGGGTCTTTTTTTATTTTATTTTTTCATATAATACTTTTTTGGTATCGGTAGGAGAAAAAGGAATGCTGTGTTGTGTAAGATAGTTTTGGAGAACAGTTTTTTTCTTACTAAAATTTGGGCACACCGTATCTTCTGTTTTAACATTGTGATAACTTGCATTATCTAACACAACTAAGCTAGGATTTTTCAGAGCAGGCATCAATTGATTTTCAAACCACTCAAGAAAGACAAAACTATTCATCTCCTGGTGATAGTCACCATCCTTTGATTTGGCCAGAAACACTAAATCGCTGCCGTCAATCAAACCTTCACTTCGCGTACCTGCATGCAAAACAATCAAACGTTTGCCTTTACCCGAGGGTATTTTTGGGGCATCAGACCCATCATTCAGAAGCCACATATAATATGTGCAGTGATTTTGGTTAACCCATGTTTCATCCATGTACACGATATCATACCCTGCTACCCTAAAATATTTAATCTTTCTCAGATAACTACACCTATCATTGATAATAGACACTTGATCGTACAGAACTCTTCGATTATCACCTATTTTTTCATAAGTATATCCAAGATCAATGAGAGTTAGATTAAGCTTACACTTTGATATTTTAATAGAATCTTTTATTTCCTTATGTATTATTGAGACAGTCGGAGCAATTTGCCGTGAATATAAACCGTGGATTGTTCTTTTAATAACACAATGATCAAAGTCGTCCAAAATTTAGCTCTTTCTTTGGGTCTATTTGACTTACAAGGCCTCTTGTCATTCATAATACGGTGCACTGAAGTGTAAGACACACACAAAGCTTTAGATGTCTTTTTTTACAAAATTTTGGCATTCCGGAGATAAGTCAGATTGTTTACCTATTTAACAAAAAATTCAAAATATAACAATAATTTATGAGAGAAATGCTTATCAGGTTCGTCTAAAGTACACGTGGTTGAGAGAAAGATTTTACGGGTAAGATACCTGATGTAAGGATGGCTCTTATATAAAGTACATCTACTCCCACCCGAAAAATGACAACAAAATAGGACCAAAATACAAAATTTCATCCGAGTGCAGTCTCAGCCAAAACAATAAGAAGCATTACTGTAACATTTTTCGTTAGCACTCCTAATTCTAAATAAAACTCTCGTTTATTTTGCTGTTCAAAAATCTATAGTTTAAAAGATATTTGGATTTTTCGTTATTCTAATAAAAAAATGATTACTTTAGGCATCTTCGAACGAAAATCTATTGTAAATGTTCTCACATCTATACTAATGTAAAAATGAATTTACCTGTACCAGATGTCATTTTTACCATATATACTCAATAGTGATAAAATGGCATCACTGAATACAATGGTTTCAAAATATAAATGTGACAGCAAAAAAACAAAAACAAAAACAAAAACAAAGCAAAATAAAACAAACAAAATACAGAAAATATACGTTAAACAACATGAATATTATTTGAAAAATATAATATATATAAGGTCTAAGCGGAATACAGTTACACTATATAAGAAAGGAACAATGAAGTACAATAAAAATGCTCTTAAAACACAATAACTATTTCCCATAACAGATATGCCTTTCCGTGTACATAGGAATATGGCCAAACGCGAAATGTAACATTTTAACCTTCCGAAGTACCTTGGACACCCCAGGTTTTAGTGGAGGTTCATGTTGTTCAACCTTTAGTTTTATATATATTTTATGATGACCATTTGTTGTCATTTTGCTCTTGTTCTTATGATTGTTATATTGTCTGTCCTTCGATTTTCTGTTTTTGAAAACCCCTTTAGTATTTTCACACTTTTCTCACTATTGAATGAAATAATAATCAAACAACAAATACTAAGCGAAAAAATGCAAAAGTAAAAAGTACAAGACATGGAAGACAAACTAAAGATACACAATGATTTAGGAAGTTGAGTAGCCTCCACCACAATTAGATTTGAACCAGAGATTAATGTCATACCTCCTGCAATCATACATTTAGTCGAGGGAATATTGATGGAATTGTTTTCATGTTACCACTATACCTATCCCAAGATAAAAAAAAACCCAAACTAGAGTGATTTCCGACATATTTTCCCCTTCACTATAAACGATTTTTATCAGTTTTACGACCTTGTACTATTCTAACATCATCTAACATAACATGGACAAGAAGCTATACTTAAATAATCAATCTTACATGTAGCCAATTTTGATAAGAATGGCGGTTTTCATGTTAGAAACTCCCGTGATAGCATCAATACTTTTCTTACAAAAACCCGCTGCATGGTTAGTTTCATTTATATTGTTTCTTATTAAATCGGAATTTCCTTAAATGGTTTTGTGACATAACGTATACATTTTATCCAACGAGCATGTCGGAATGTATTTTATTTACTGAGTAAAATCACTTAAACAGAAGAATTATTAAACAGAAAATATATCAACACTTCTTCAGATTTCCTCTACGAATACATAAACAATAATAGACAATGGCAGTTAGCTGGGTTAATTAATTTCTTTTCTATTTTATATTTTATTGTTGTTGTTTTGTACATCCGGATTTTCATTGATTGTAATAGTGTTACGTGTAATTGGTATTTATCTTTATATACAAATATGCAAAGAAAAGAAATATGTCGGTACTAACACAACCAAACATTAATTTGTAATCAAATATGGTTTTTGCTTGTAGCTTACATTAACAAATGGTAGACATTAGGGAGTCATCATTGTGATTAAACTTAAACTATTTGTTTCAGTAAAATGTGACTCAATTCAAATATTTCCTTGACAAGTTTGGTTTCGCTTTTCATTCAAAGTCATATAATGTCTTTATCCTGCAATGGCAGTCAATTATTTCATATTTTAACTGTAACAAGTGTAGCACGACACAAATATTTAATTCAAATTAAAAGCGTCATTTGTAAGAATTAGCAGACAAGTACACCAGTCATACTAGATATTGAGTTGATCATTGTCATCACCCATAGCTGCTGTTTACAACATGCATGTATTTCTGAAGTTGAAATTAGTTGTTTCAAAAGAAGAACATTTGCCTCGATTTGCGGCGCAACTGTTGTATGGCTCAAGCCGGTACGTATTTCTGCATATTGCACTTCTGATTGACAATTCTATCAAGGTAAATTGGTAATTAAATCAGATTTCAGTAGTACCCCAAGATTTTGGCAATTTGATTGGACGAGTAAAGATTACAACAGTACCCCTTATAGGGTTTCGATCGATCTTTATGTCAACGACATATAAAAAACGGCCAGCAATTAGGTAACTTTGAAGGGGTAATCAGAAGCCATAAAACATGTTGTTGTATGCTACACATCTGTTTTCTTGTACTAAGATGTACAAACAGAGGTTTGAAGATAGCAAATGGATAATCAGAGGCCATAATTCGAATAATTCGAATAAACTGGATAAAGAAAAGACAAAAAGACCCCAAACAAATGATCGAGAAAACACTACATAGAAATATAAAGACTGAGTAACGGGAATTCACTAAGACAAGGAGTAAGCGCATGTGTTCCGGAAGGATAATCAGTTCCTGCTTCATTAGTGATACTTAAAGATATAATTTTAATCATATTAGTTGAATCAGAATCGGCACTGTGTAATTTGAGACATCGGTTTCCAGATTCAAAAACAGGATGGTAATCACACATTCAATAAGAAACTGGTTGTTTAAGTAAACATTCAATATGGCAGTTGTCATTATAGCAAACGCTATCCTCGTTTGTCAGTTATATCCATGAACCCTTGACTAATTTAGCTATAGTGTCTTAGGCTTTGGTTAGTGAGCAACGCATTTGATTGGATGCCTTTCCATAAAAGCAGAACCAATCAAACATGCATATTATCGTGTAGATACATATATACCTGGATTTCAAACGTCATTTGCATGGGTTGTTTTTGTGTTCAGTGAGTTCAGTTAAGGCGAAAGGTGATTGATCGCTTTGTTGATATTGGTGGAATTAATGATCATCACTGTTGGAAAGTTCTTTTCATAATACATCGGAATGTACAACGTAGGAAAAATTTGCATATTTGAATTATATATTTTAATATTTTGAACAGAACATTCAATATACAACCAATATTTTGCATCGATATTTTTTTTTTCAATTTCAACATGTATATTGTGTACGCAATGTTGCTAGTTTCTCTGGATTGTCCATTCTCGATTGCCCCTTCGGTTTCCTCTAACGTTTATTCATTGGACAATATTTTTAACAACAGGATGTTGTCTTACCTCTGATCTTCTTACAAAAAGAAGAGTTTGAAGATACCAAAGAGGTAATCAGAATCCGTAAATCGAAGAACAGACAACACAATGGCCAAAAGAAAAAGTACAAAAGGACAATCAACGATCTACAAAACATACACATAAAATTAAAGATGACGAATCCCACTAAAAACCGAAGGTGAACTCAGGTGCTCCAGAAGGGTAAGCAGTTCCTGCTCCACTAGTGGCATCCGTCGTGTTAATCTAGTTGCCAACCAGAAATCGACCACTCTTGGGTTTTAGTAGATTAAGTTTCGTGCTATAGATTGTAGTGTTAGTTAAGTACTTAGACACAGTATCCTGATTCTTAGCCTACCAGTATCTCCCTTACTCCCTAATGGTACGTGCTTAGCGGAGAAGCATCACATACAAATTGTATAGTCTTTGACTTGATCCGATCGGGGATAGAACCATAATTGACCACAATCGATGATAACACCACTGATGTTGGTTCATAATAACGATTATTAAATTATAAATAAATAAATGAAGAAAAGTCAACCATACATCTTGGCAGACCTAACATTATATTAGGTTAATGTGCTTATTATAATTAGATCAAGGTTGAGTTAAAAAAGCTAAATTTTACATAGATATAATTAAAAGTTCCATTTAACAATATTTCCTTACCTCAAGACGGATCACTGTTTGCGAGCAATAATCTAACTGATCTTAGAACATTATTGATTTAAATTACTAAAAGTTCAGATTGTCGTTAAAAAGGGTATAATACGCAATAACAATTGTTTTATAGAGAAAATAAATTATTGCGCATTTCAAGGAGTGTTTCATTACCACAAAAAGAATTGCTACATTGGGAAAACACTACATTCGCTAGAATTCCTAATATATAGAGCAAAACCTGAAAATATTTTGATCAGATACATACAAAAGTATAAAATATAATTGGCTTGAAATGTTTTGTCTTGATAATAAATCCTTGTTTTAGGCTCAATAAGGCGATTCAATAACACTTGAAATGAAATATTTTTTATCACAAACTACCCTGCAAACATTGGATCAAAACCTCAGATGGTACACTATTAGTCCTTGAGGGCAGCATCCAGCCAGTAGTCAGTGCTTCGACACTGACATGATTTATACAATAAGTATGTATCATTGAAATTTATTGTTTCTAATAAACGTTAGAAAATACCGAAGGGACAATCAAAAATGGACAATCCAGAGAAACTGGCAATATAGGGTACACACGACGAAGACAAACACAACAAAATGTGTTGGACACCGCTATACGCAAACAAACACAAAAAAACGTAAATAAGACACGACCCTCCTACAAGCAACTGGAGGTAAATCATTTAATACTATAAAAACTGAGTCTCATCACCCTCAGACATATAACACTTTAGCTGTTTTTGGTTATACTGTCAAGGCCGTTTAGTTTCTTGGTCCCAAAGAATGTTAAAGTCGTTTTTGGTTATACTGTCAAGGCCGTTTAGTTTCTTGCTCCCAAAGAATGTTTAAGTAGTATGCTATCCAATCCTTTGACACCGACCATACCAAATGAATGGCTATTCCAGAAACGCGTCATCTGCAATAAATTAAATATCTGACAATGAAGCAACTCATAACCGAATTTTATAGGAGTAATGTTTTTCCTACATTCTGTAGATTTACAAATACTCATTAGCCCGTCTTGGGTTTTTTTTTACAACTATTATAATACCGGTGTGCTGTTAGTATTATTGTTAAGAAGAAAGTGAGCATAAAAAGTTTTGTATCACAGTCTTATTGAGACATTTATCTTAATTAGTTAAAAAGAATAACATGGAACTCTGTGAGATTGGCTTAACATCATGAGAAGATAATTAACGAATATAAACGTGCACTTATCCTAGGAATTTCCAAGAAGCAGTGGGATTTAAATAATTAAATTTCAATACAAACTGTACTTAAATGTCGAAAACAGAATATACTTGAATACAGTTTCAATTCCAGGATATTATTGTCAACAAACAAAAAATTATACGTATTCATGACGTAGTTAATAAAACTAACAAAATAATATTCTTATTATTTGATTTTCATCGGTAGTTCGTTAATTGGTATTATTTTTATCTATATTGCTATTATCAAGTCTCAATGGTGTAGAAGCGTTGATCAAGACAGTAAATTAAAATATATTTATGAGTTTTATTCGATTTACAACTTCAATTTATCACGCTTCCATCCCCTTTACTGAACTGAAACACATTAACATCTGTCCAATGTGTATTGCAAATAATGTAAATAATTATTTAATTATTTCGATGTGACGTTGCATCGTTGACATCTCGTTTGTGACCCGAGACAACAAATGCATCAGTTGGTGTCATATGTTAGTTGTATGGTTGTTAAGTCTGTCACATCCACAAAACCAAATATTTGAAGGACAACAGTAATTGTAAGCAACAATACAAAATAAGAAATACATGTAATTCTAACATGACCTCTTTCTTTCGCTTTGCTATCAAACGAGCGAGTTATCCATTCGGTATAATCTCATTAGCACATGCGCCGGTTAATATGACTTGACTTTTCCATTGGCAGCATAAATTGTGTGCGACATTTTCCGCAAACGTAAATATAAATTACCGTCTTCCAATCAAAGTATACTACCGTATTTGTACTCTTAGACATATCAGAATCGAAATAAATCATGGAAGCCATAATGTGTTTTGAGTTTTAACATGGATTGGCGGATATTAGTAAATTGTATCCCTCGCTTCTGGCCCGGGATAAAATACTAATATCCGCCAATCCATGTTAAAATTCCCAACACATTCTGGCTTCCACGATTTATTTCTTAAATATAAGTAAGAATTTTCAAGAAATGCTTATCCGTTTTGCACCAATTTAAAACACAATTGAGACCAAATTATTGCTCAATTGGTACTGCTATACATGGATCGTATTGTCTAGCAAATAATTTGCAGTATATTAAGTAAGCATTGGTGCACATATTACTTACAGGCTCCAGGGCCGGCCTTAGGAGGTGCGGGCCCCATAACAAATATAATCATTGCTGTTCTCTGTAAAATTTGCAGCGTGTTGTTGTATGTACTTGAAAAGCCGAGTGTAGATAACCCCAGTGAGAAGCCCCTTAAGCACAGAGCCCAATTGGGAGCCATTGGTCCAATTGGCTAAAGGCCAAAGTATTTGATGCATCAATGGTAATGGTATAAGATTGTTGGTATCAGTGTATTTTGGTATAAGGTTTATTTGTATCAGTATACTTTGGTATATGTGTGGTTGTTAATGTATACCTGTTATTTTTCAGAATATGGAATAAAATGGAAAACCCAAAAATACCACACTGTCGGAACAGTTCCAAAATCAAATAGAAATATCGTAGAAAGAGGCAAAATTGATACTCCTAACACACATAATACCTCCCACTTTCCTAGCTTGGTACATGCACTTCTATAAAAGGTGTCGGTGTTAAACCTCCCCTCTGGGTCATGGAAGTTTTTTTTTCCATATGCGAGTAATATCCAAACCCTCACGTATATCTGGTTGAGCAGAATGGTTATACAGAATGCTCGAATCTAATACGTTATATATAATATATTTAGTCTTATTTAATACTCCTAATCAAAATCAAGGGCCCGGGTGGCTCAATGAGTTAGGTAGTTGGATTACCTAACAACTCATACAAGCCTATCACCAATACGGCGTGGGTTCGCGCCCGGCTTTGTAAATTACAAAAAGGGTGCACTCGACTCGTAGCCGCAAGTAATAACGTTTACCAGTTGCTTGCCCATGGTCGGTGGTTCTCTCCGGGTACTTCGGCTTCTTCCACCACTAAAACTGGTCGCCATGATATAGCTGAAATATTGCTGAAAGTGGCGTTAAACAAAATAAATGAAATCACCATATCAAAATCTAGTCTAGACTGGAAATTTCACACAGTGCCAGGGTACAACAGGGTTTACACAAGCAAAGAAAGATTTAACCACATTAGACCATGAAATATTGAAGACACTAAAGAAGTCTATAATTCGACGAAGTGCTGACAATACAATGGCCAAAAGATAAAAGGACAATGATCTCCAAAGTACTACACAGAAAGGTTGAGCAACAAGGACCTCACTGAAAAACGGAGATGAACGCAGGTGCCCCGGAAGGGAAAGCAATTCCTACACAACCAATGTCTTCCGTCGTGCTACTCTTGCTAACAATCCGGCGATAAGTCATGAATGGAATAAATTGGTGGTCAATTGAGACATAGATATTCAGCAACTGTAAACCATGTAATGGTTGCGACCGTAAAATAGCAACTTACGAATTTTGTTTGTATTGTTTATTATGGAAAAATCTCCGTTGTTTTTAACTTGTCTTTGTGGGGTTCGTGTTGTTCATGTGGTCAAATTACATGCCTTCACGTTTTTAGTTCCGTGTTGTGATGTTCGCTATGATAACAATGTTCGAGTCGTCTTAACTGCCATTTGTTTTGTAGGGGGTTCACTTTCTATTTATGTTATTTGCATGTATTCACGTTACTGAAGTCTAACACGATTTCTATATCAGATGATGTTCGTGTCGTTTAACAGTAACACAACGGACGTCATATGTGGAGCAGGGCCTGCCAACCGTTCCGGAGTACCTGAGTTCACCCACGGTTTTTAGTGGGGTTCGTGTTGCTCAATCTTTAGGTTTTTTTTGCAATGCTTTATAGATAATTGTTTGTCTCTTTGTCCGTTTTCTTTTGGCCATGGTGCTGTATGTCCTTCGATTTAAGGCTTCTGGTTACCCCTTTGGTGTCTTCAATCTTTTTTCTATCATAATTTGGTGGCATATCTATATAGCGGATGTGGTTGAGTGGTTATGGGAGGCTTGACATTTAAGGCTAAGCGATTGGTGCTGCAGTGTATCAATGGTAAGTTCGAATCCCGTCGAGAGGAAAAAATCGTCAGTTTAAAAAATCTAATTCTAACGCTGATGGATTAAATTTTCAGACATATATATGTAACGTCTGCAATCTGAACATCACAAAATGCAATATTAACGTAAGGTGTGGAGATTTAAACAACACAAAACGGCTATAATCTAGGATTATGTTTATGGTGTTTAACGCTACTTTCAACAATACTCGGTTATATCTTGGTGGTCAGTTTTATTGGTGGAGGAAATCGGAGTGCCCGGAGAAAATCACCGACCTGTCGCAAGTTACTGAAAATTTTAATCACATTATGTTGTATCGAGTTCACCTCGGCTGAGATGGATTCGAACTCACTTATGCGGTGATATGCACTGCTTGCATAGGTAGTAGTAAATCCAGCTACTATGCGATCAAGAACACGACAGCTCGCTATAATTTAGAACGATCAGAAAGAGTGATATCTTCGTTTATGGTTAGATCTGATTCGTGGCAGCGTCTTTGATTATATATCATACGACTTTGATTGATAAAACATAATTAATTGACATCACATTTGTATCTGAACGTGATTCGCCTACGAATATATGTTTGTTATTACTGTAATTGAGACTTTAAACAAGGAACAAATCTTACGAACTTTGACGACTGTGATACAAGGTTGATTTAATGATATAGACGACATTAGACTACTCATAACAGCAATGATTACGAGTAAAATAATTTTAAACATTACAAATATCCCATTTCGCATTGATTTATAAGAATTTATATAATATACACATAATAATCCTTATTAGGAATAGTTCAAACTAATAGGTATACTTCATGATTGACACACTTTTATGTAGAAGGTTACCGGGAAATCTTGTTTCTTGCAGACTGAATATACGAAGTAACAAGACGACAATAATGAGGCTCCAATGAGCTATATCGCTGGCATAGTCTAAACGTAAAACTAATTATGTAAATTATAATTGTCGTCTTCGAAGTCTAATCGATATGAAAACTACTAAAGAACCGTCCAATGATTTTGCATGTACAAAAAAAAACGTTAGAGAGTACCGAAGGGGCAATCAAAAATGGACAATCCATAGAAACTGGCAACATAGGGTACATAAGACACATGACAAACAAAACAAACACACAACACAATATATGTTAGACACCACTATGCACAAACAAACAAAAATAACGTAAATAAGACATGAGCCCTCCTACAAACAACTAGAGGTAAACAAGACATGAGCCCTCCTACAAACAACTGGAGGTAAATAAGACATGAGCCCTCCTACAAAAAACTGGAGGTAAATAAGACATGAGCCCCCCTACAAACAACTGGAGGTAAATAAGACATGAGCCCTCCTACAAACAACTGGAGGTAAATAAGACATGAGCCCTCCTACAAACAACTGGAGGTAAATAAGACATGAGCCCTCCTACAAACAACTGGAGGTAAACAAGACATGAACCCTCCTACAAACAACTGGAGGTAAATAAGACATGAGCCCTCCTACAAACAACTGGAGGTAAATAAGACATGAGCCCTCCTACAAACAACTGGAGGTAAACAAGACATGAGCCCTCCTACAAACAACTGGAGGTAAACAAGACATGAGCCCTCCTACAAACAACTGGAGGTAAACAAGACATGAGCCCTCCTACAAACAACTGGAGGTAAACAAGACATGAGCCCTCCTACAAACAACTGGAGGTAAATAAGACATGAGCCCTCCTACAAACAACTGGAGGTAAACAAGACATGAACCCTCCTACAAACAACTGGAGGTAAATAAGACATGAGCCCTCCTACAAACAACTGGAGGTAAATAAGACATGAGCCCTCCTACAAACAACTGGAGGTAAATAAGACATGAGCCCTCCTACAAACAACTGGAGGTAAATAAGACATGAGCCCTCCTACAAACAACTGGAGGTAAATAAGACATGAGCCCTCCTACAAACAACTGGAGGTAAATAAGACATGAGCCCTCCTACAAACAACTGGAGGTAAATAAGACATGAGCCCTCCTACAAACAACTGGAGGTAAATAAGACATGAGTCCTCCTACAAACAACTGGAGGTAAACAAGACATGAGCCCTCCTACAAACAACTGGAGGTAAATAAGACATGAGCCCTCCTACAAACAACTGGAGGTAAATAAGACATGAGCTCTCCTACAAACAACTGGAGGTAAATAAGACATGAGCCCCCCTACAAACAACTGGAGGTAAACAAGACATGAACCCTCCTACAAACAACTGGAGGTAAACAAGACATGAGCCCTCCTACAAACAACTGGAGGTAAATAAGACATGAGCCCTCCTACAAACAACTGGAGGTAAACAAGACATGAGCCCTCCTACAAACAACTGGAGGTAAACAAGACATGAGCCCTCCTACAAACAACTGGAGGTAAATAAGACATGAGCCCTCCTACAAACAACTGGAGGTAAACAAGACATGAGCCCTCCTACAAACAACTGGAGGTAAATAAGACATGAGCCCTCCTACAAACAACTGGAGGTAAACAAGACATGAGCCCTCCTACAAACAACTGGAGGTAAACAAGACATGAGTCCTCCTACAAACAACTGGAGGTAAACAAGACATGAGTCCTCCTACAAACAACTGGAGGTAAATAAGACATGAGCCCTCCTACAAACAACTGGAGGTAAACAAGACATGAGCCCTCCTACAAACAACTGGAGGTAAACAAGACATGAGCCCTCCTACAAACAACAGGAGGTAAATAAGACATGAGCCCTCCTACAAACAACTGGAGGTAAACAAGACATGAGCCCTCCTACAAACAACTGGAGGTAAACAAGACATGAGCCCTCCTACAAACAACTGGAGGTAAATAAGACATGAGCCCTCCTACAAACAACTGGAGGTAAACAAGACATGAGCCCTCCTACAAACAACTGGAGGTAAACAAGACATGAGCCCTCCTACAAACAACTGGAGGTAAATAAGACATGAGTCCTCCTACAAACAACTGGAGGTAGACATGAGCCCTCCTACAAACAACTGGAGGTAAACAAGACATGAGTCCTCCTACAAACAACTGGAGGTAAATAAGACATGAGCCCTCCTACAAACAACTGGAGGTAAACAAGACATGAGCCCTCCTACAAACAACTGGAGGTAAACAAGACATGAGCCTTCCTACAAACAACTGGAGGTAAACAAGACATGAACCCTCCTACAAACAACTGGAGGTAAATAAGACATGAGCCCTCCTACAAACAACTGGAGGTAAACAAGACATGAGCCCTCCTACAAACAACTGGAGGTAAATAAGAAATGAGCCTTCCTACAAACAACTGGAGGTAAACAAGACATGAGCCCTCCTACAAACAACTGGAGGTAAATAAGACATGAGCCCTCCTACAAACAACTGGAGGTAAATAAGACATGAGCCCTCCTACAAACAACTGGAGGTAAACAAGACATGAGCCCTCCTACAAACAACTAGAGGTAAACAAGACATGAGCCTTCCTACAAACAACTGGAGGTAAACAAGACATGAGCCCTCCTACAAACAACTGGAGGTAAACAAGACATGAGCCCTCCTACAAACAACTAGAGGTAAACAAGACATGAGCCTTCCTACAAACAACTGGAGGTAAACAAGACATGAGCCCTCCTACAAACAACTGGAGGTAAACAAGACATGAGCCCTCCTACAAACAACTGGAGGTAAACAAGACATGAGCCCTCCTACAAACAACTGGAGGTAAATAAGACATGAGCCCTCCTACAAACAACTGGAGATAAAGACAAACCGAACATCGTTGTATGCGGAAATCGTAACGGACATCACAACACGGAACTCAGAACGTAAAGACACATAATAGGACAACACACCAAACTAAAACGATTTTTTTTTATTATTTGGCTTTCCAATCTCTTGATTTTTGAAGGTACCTCAAGGTGGTTTTCCAGAAACGCGTAGTGCGCACTAAATTAGATATCTACGTTTTTATTAGATACAATTCATTAGTATTAAGCATATTTCAAACTCGTTATTTTATAGAAAAAAATTACAATCATCAAAATGAATTAATTGGTTATCTGTTGTAAACCATGAGAAAGATGTAGTATAGTATGATGTTCTTCTCCCCTGTTATGGCGATCTTCGATTTCCAATCTGCACAAAATCTAAAAGATTTTTGTGAAGGAGCGCCATGCATCCTAGGCTACATTGATATGACAACAACCTTAGCAAAAGAACAATCTGGGTTCAAGCTGGGAGAAATAATACACAGGGAGATGTATATAAAGAAACGTTAGAGAATACCAAAGGGGTAATAACAAATTGAAAATCCAGAGAAACTTGCAACATAGGGTACACAACTGCAAGACGAAGAAAAACAAATCAAAACAATATGTGTTGGACACCACTATACTCAAACAAACACAAATAACGTAAATAAGACATGGGCCCTCCTTCAAACAAATGGAGGGAAAGACGAACCGAACATCGTTAATGATATCTCTGGTCGAACAGTGCCGTTTCAACAGGGTAATCCTCGATAAAAATAGACGTAGTTTCGTATTTATTGATTAAGTGTAAACACGTGTCGCTGATTAAAAAAAGGTTTCTATGTAGAAAAATAACAAGGTTATAATCAACATTCATTTTAGTAATTGTTTTGTTTGTTTACTAATCTATTTAAAATTAATTGTCAAAAATAAGATATGACTTTAAACATGTACATCATTAAATGACGGTTTAGTTGTAATTTGTATTAAAATAAGATGAAAATCATAAGCTTAGTTTCACTAATTTTATGATTAATCAATAAAATAACATGTCTTTATGAAAAATTCAGTTATAATAACTTACTTTTTCAATCGATACTACTATGAAGATTAACAATATTGGGGAATCCGTTGATGTCAACTAGAAATGCGCTGGCCATCGTTGTAAAAATAAGATACAACATATGAATAAATAACTGAACTGATCATCAATTTCAATAATATTACAATTCAATAGAACAATATATACGGTTAATTTCAGTGATAAAAGCATAAATTTTCCAGCTATATTCAGCCAAGGCTCTGAAGATATTGGATAACCCGTGGATCTTGACTAGAAAAAGGCGACTTTAAAAAAGAGACATACAAAATAAATCACATTTAAAATAACTAAATAGTCATTGATTACAAAAGTTTTATGATTAAAAACAGAAAAAACGTATATCTATATGCAATCATATTCATCCATTTAAACATATATATTATTTTCTTCCTGGCCAAAATGGCATCAATGAACTCGCTAGCGTTGTCCTGCCTTAGTTTTGCGAAATCTCCAAAAGTCTCCGAACGACATTAACTCGGTTTTTCGTTTTTGTTATTGATTTAGCTGGCTATATCAGCAAGATACACCTCCTTGTGTTTTAATTCTTCCGGGTTAACACAGTCCAATATTTGCTGAGATTTGCACATATTTTTTTTATTCCTGTGTTAAAGTAATGTTTGATTCTGTTGCGATGGAAATTTCTTATCTATATAAACGTTAGAGAATACCGAAGGGGCAAATCAAAAATGGACAATCCAGAGATACTGGCAACAAGACGAAGACAAATAAAACAAAAACACAACAAAATAGGTGTTAGATATCACTATACACAAACAAACACAAATAACGTCAATAAATATCAAGGTCAAACATGAGCTATCAATGATGTATGTCGGGTGTCCAAGTTAAAATAATTGTTTATGCATATTCACGAGTAGACCTAAAGAATATTGTAGTTTATGAGTTTTTAAACATATTTTTTCGTGGAGTCCTACTATAAATTATATCCTTTATATTCCATGTGAGGCTAAGCAATATTTTGATATTTGAGGAAAAACTACTACTTGTTTAATGTTGGTAATTTGTATATGGTATTGAAACTGGTTATACATGTATTTGATGGTCATTTTAACATGATGGAAGACAGTTTGAATATACCAAATGGGTAATCAGAAGCTGTAAATCGAAGAAGGACTGGCAATACAACGGCCAAAAGCACCCGACATGTTACTTAGGTTACAAACCTGGTGATAAATCACGAAATGACCAGATTGTGATTATAACGTGCAGAACATATCCATGATCATTTGAGACACAAATAAGCTGTCTACATAATTTCATAATTGAATAATTAATTCATATATTTTACATTTGTATCTGGTTGTGAAATTTAAATCAGAGCCTAAGTAAATGTACATAGTATATATATGTACCCTAGTTGTGATGTACAATTATGCACACTATTAATGTAGATATACTCTAAAACTTAGTTGCAGAATCATAATATCTGGACATGGCCATATTGCTGAATTTCCGTATGGTTTCAGTTGACACATTGGGGATATTAAAACGTGAAATACTTACATTGCTTCTAATTGGGACCCGCACTAAATGTGCACCGTACTGGAGTTATCTACTCTTGGCTGTTCGAGTACACATAAAAACACATTACAGGCTTTATTGAGAACAGCATTGGGGCGCCCCGTATCTCCAAAGCCGGCCTTGACGATGACAGACACTAAGTGTTAATTGACAATGGCTCATGTGCCTATCGGTTTCGCTTACATAAATCGTCACATGCACTTTCAGTTAAATGTAGTTAATTATATTGATTACTAAAAACTGAAATTGACATTCAAGTAAACTCGGTTTTATATTTCTTTCTTTTGTGTATAAAAATAAGAATTACCATAAGGTCAACGCAATCATGGATGAAAACAATGATCTTATTACGCAAATGGCATAAAAGCACACTTTTGCCTAAAGACAAAATGCATAATTTTTTTTATTAAGTTAAATATATTTCAGAACAAAACAAAACAAACATGCTTATGTGTTTGTAACTTAATGTAAAGGAGGTCACATTTACGTAATTTCCCCTAAAGATTTTTGTCTTGTTTTGGCCGACTCGAATACTGGACAATATATATATACTTCAAAGGAAAGTGTCACCAATCTGAACCATAAATATGGAAAATTAGATAATAATGAAGTGCATTGTTCCAAGGATTGTTCTTGAAAAAACCCAAAATAGTGTTAACATGAGAATATCACATGAAATATAAAAATGATAAAAGATAAAGATTAGGGCGATATGAAGGCAATATATCTTCAATATTCCTACCAATTGTCAGAAAAACAAACTTAGGTAAAAATAACACTGCATATTCTCGAGTAACCAGGTAAGTACATGAATAACAACAAATATGGCGGGAAAGTATGCACGCTAACGGCAAAGAAAAACCAGGAAGTCTACCACTATATATGGTGACTTTGTCATAAAGTTCATCTTTGCACCTTCTCCAAAATAAGCCATTTCCTGCGGAATTCCAATTGTTCATATTGTACATACGATCCACATTCGTGTTATAAACTCTTCAATCAAGTAAGGGGACCTGGTGGTCATATAGTTGTATTTACAACCAGGGGCGGATACAGGATTTGAAGTTAGGGGGGGGGGGGCGCACTTAAAAAAATTGCGCCGAGCGGAGGGAGGCGCGAAAATATAAGGGTGTTTCGTGTGAAAAATCACGATTTTACGCCAAAAAATCATATTTTTTCCAATTATGGGGGGTGGGGGGCGCCGGGTGCGCCCCCCCCCCCCCCCTGACAACTATCTGTACATGTACAATCACCACTATAGTTGTGAGTTCGAATTCCACTAATGGAGGGGTGTTCTTGATGCAACACTACAATGTACCTGATGAAGTTTTCAGTGACTTGGCAGGTCACCGGTTTTCCTCATCAATAAAACTGACCGCCACAATATAACTGAAATATTGTTGAAAGTGGCGTTAAACACATTCCAATCAAGTAAAGAATTGGCAGAATGATAATAACCCAAAAATAAGGTTAATATACTTCCACATGTTTCTACATGTATGTCTGGTATAGAAAAAAAAGTGAGTGATTGTTGTTTAACCCAACTCAGCAATTTTTCAGCTATATCATGTTAATTTTCAATGAAATGATGATGATCATGAGGTCTGTTTTGTACTAGACAAACACGCTTAGCTGGATTTGTATAGTGTTAGCTCACTGAAACAACAGTCCACAGCTAGACATTTTTCCCCATTCGGACACATTATTCTGATTTCTATCCAACCAATTTTTGCTCTTTCCCCTTAATGATGCATGCTTAACGAAAATGCAACAAATACCAATTTCATAGTCTTTGGTTTGACCCAATCAGAGCTTGAACCCACGATCTACTGCACTCGAGGCGAGCACGCTAACCATTACACCACCCATGCAAAAAAATGAGAAACAGTAATATGCTAATTAAGAAATAAATCATGGAAGCCAGAATGTGTTGGGAGTTTTAACATGGATTGGCGGATATTAGTATTTTATCCCGAGCCAGAAGTGAGGGTTCAAATTTATTAATATCCGCCAATCCATGTTAAAACTCAAAACACATTCTGGCTTCCATGATTTATTTCGATTCTGATATGTCTAAGAATACAAAGACGGTAGTATGCTTTGATTGGAAGATGGTAATTTATATTTACGTTTGCGGAAAATGTCGCACACAATTTATGCTGCCAATGGAAAAGTCAGTCACATTCACCGGCGCATATGCTAATGAGATTATACCGAATGGATAACTCGCTCGTTTGTTGAACAAAGCGAAAGAAGGAGGTCATGTTAGAATTAAGCTTTATTGATATGTAAAGTAAAAGTTCATACTTATCACACATTCTTTGCAGTAAAATTTGTAATCAAGTCATATGTAAATTTTCGGAATCAGTACATTTAGACCATTCACACAAAACAAATAACTGTATCATTCTAGTATACAATTTATACAAACAATACATAACTGTTTCATTCCCACATAATACATATAACTGTACCACATTGTGATAAAATGATTAATACAGTACACAATATTAAGATACATATATATTAATTATTACTATTTTTTTATCGGTAATTTCACAATTTTAACACAGTTTTGTGATTTTGTTGTTGTGTTTTGACCTTTTTTTTTAATGAAAGGTTTAGTGATATCACGTTAGACCGCGCATGACAAATGACCAACAGCTGATAATTTCTAGTATCACGAGTCGGTGGTCAACTGAACGTTGTTACTAAATTTATCGGGTAGTAAAGATCAAAGGAAACTGTAAAAAATTACCGATAAACATTAACATTATCCCACTTTATACAAATACCATTTAGACAATACCCACATATACATGTACCATGCTATACAATGATTCATTAGTGAAATGGGCTGTGATCATCGCTGTAGAGTATTTCGAGAATATCATATTAATTGAAACTGTCATTTCACCTAAAAGGTGCACGTGTAGTATACATACATTTAATATGGCTTCATCTCAACTATTAAAAAAACCCACATCTTATGTAATTAATCGCGTTTAAAACACTTGTGGATAACGTAATGAATATGTGCGAATGATCATTTCTTTGTCCATTTCAACGTGGTCCACAATAATTCTTTATATTTCTGAATGTCTCTGAAAAGGACAACTGATCATATTTATGCTATAAGTTGGCATCAAACTTTCGACAATGTAGTCAAAGAGTGTTGTGTGTGTAATACTCATTAAATTACACAAGATATGCATAAATGCCTCAATGGCAACGGGTTTCCATGAGCTATATATTTTAAGCGAAAAAAGGGACAAATAGATGTTTTACTATTAATTGGAATTGTACCTCTGTTAATTGATAAAAACGTAGATATCAAATTTAATGTGCATAACATGTTTCTGGTATAACCTTCATTAGATAAGCTCAAAATGGAAAGATTGGAAAGCCAAATAATTCTAAATTTTGGGAGCAATAAAACCAAAGGGCCTAAACAGGATAGACAAATTGGCTAAATTCACCTATGGTCGGAGGAGGAGAACCTTCGTTTTATTAATAATTTAATCTAGACAATTGTTCAGTCCACATCAAAAACAGGCTTCCACTACCATGTACATAACACATTCTAATACTAAGCCATCATTCACAGTGATCATTAATTCATTATCATTTATAGTACAGTATATAAACAATGACAATATTGCACATAAAAATGGCTGCACACCTCAACTACTAATATCAAAATAACCTCAAATTACACTAAAAATATTAATACACAATAAAATTATTAAAAAAATATTACAATCAAATTATGAAAACTAAACATTCATCTTAAACATCATTGATATAAAATTATACGATTATTAACGATTATTGTACAAAAATATTCCATAGTATTAATTGGTAAATAACCACTGTTGAAAAATGTGAAACACCTTTTCAAGGTTTTTGGACTTTCCACCTTAGGCCAGGTTTCACATTTGAAATGAAGGCTACTTTAGATTTTTCACACAGTTCAACTTTAAATTAAAAACTCTAAACGGGAACATCCCATGGTCATTCGTGGAGTCAGATTTGTAATTTCTCAAAAGAAAAACAGCTTTTATAGTTTCTCAATGGGTCCTTTGTCCTGCTACTGTATCGTGAATTTCCGATCGACAAAAACACAAACTTTGCATTAGGCTACATGTATATACAGGACATTCATAGCAAGGTCAACAAATGTTTTTGGGGAGAAGATATTTCAACTTTCAGCCAATCAGATCCCAGCATAATTGGCAATAGCAGTTATGATTTTTTTTTCCAAACAAATTTCTGTCTATTCGCTCAACTGGTGCATATGTAAACTCTAACAGACGACTGACGCAAAGTGATGGCAATATCTCACATTGCCTTTTTCCCCAGATGAGCATTTAAAATTAAAAACCCTATATATTTCACAATCATTTATATAAATACATATTTTGTACTTACACAAAATATGTTTAATACTGACTCTATCTCATTGAATACTATACAAAAACAGTCAAATCTGAATTAGTGACCACCTCTATTAAACAGAAAATTGTATTATATTATCTATATTTTAATTTCCTACCACAATGGATTTCATATTAATTAAACCTGTATTAAGCAGGTTGTCTTATGTGACCCTATTTCAATGTCCCTTGGAAGGACAAATAAATTAGGTGTGACAGTAACCATTCTTCTTCATTCATTTCATTTATAACAGGCAAATTATTATGGCTGGTTTGGTTTATGGTGTTTAACGCCACTTTCAACAATATGTCAATTATTTTGTGGAGGTAACTGGAGTACCTGGAGAAAACCACTGAGCTGTGCAAATTGCTATGGACACTCACTGGTAATGACAAGGGAACACATTAACACGATACATTTCATTATGCCTGTATTTAATTCAACACATTGATAAGTCAGAAGTACCCTGGATACGTGACACATGTCTACATTCTCTTCCTGTATCCATTATCTTACATCACAGAATATGAACTTAATAGCTTTTGTTTTAAGGTCAGTACTTTGACACGGATTATATTGAGTAGGATGACAATAAAACAATAATCAGCATACCGTTATAAATTTTGTAATCACGAAAGGGTGAAGAATATAAAACCAATATTCATCCTACCGTTATAAACTATGCATTCCTGAATCAGCGAAAATATAAATCTTAAATATTTAAAAACAATCAAAAACAACAAATATAATATGACATCAAAATCATGGAAAAGATTAAAAATTTCAATTGCAATAAAATGTACAGTTAAATCTGCTATAGAAATGTATACCTCAATAAAATAACTATTTAAACTTAACAACTCTAACAACAAATTTCATTTTGCAGTCGCTTGTCTAAATTATACTTAATAAACGTTAGAGAATACCGAAGGGGCAATAAAAAATGGACAATCCAGAGAAACTGGCAACATGGGGTACACAAGACGAAGACAAACAAAACAAAAACACAAAACAATATGTGATGGACACCACTATATGTAAACAAACACAAACAACGTAAATAAACATGAGCCCTCCTACAAACAACATCATTTCCATCTTTAGAGTTACATCTTCTTAATGTTCTATATATTCAATCAAATAAAATAAATTCAGGTTTGTTCAGATAGGACTATACAGTCTCATAATTATAGAGTGTGAGTTGTCTAAATATTACACTTGAGGAAGTGGTCAAAGTAAGTCAAGTAAATCAGGGACCGTGACCTATGGTGTTTAACGCCTCTTCAAGTAAAACACAAAGTGCAAAAAGTACAATTCCTGTTTATAGACATTTGTAGACCTAACAAATTATATTGCATATGCAAAATTGATATATTATAATTGACTGAAGGCAGGTATTGGTACCAAAATACATTACTCTGGTAGTTTCACCACCATTCATTGTGGTATAATTATCCATAGCCCTAATTGGGAGTATATTCTTCCATTTTCAATTGACTTAGTAATGAAAAACATGAAATGTCACTCAATGACCATTAGCAAAATGTAAAATGTTTACGGAGCAATACAGATGATAATAGATAATCAAGTTTCTCATGAGATAATACCAAAATATACGAGAGGCCGCCATGGTAGTGATTGTATGGTAGTTGGATTTATAACTACCTTTGTAATCAGTGCCTATCACCACTAGCATTGTGAATTCGAACCCTGCTCAGGCAAGGTGAACTCAATACAACATTATGTGATAAAGTTTGTCAGTAACTTGCGGCAGGTCAGTGATTTTCTCCAGGCTCTACGGTTTCCTCTACCAATAAAACTGACTGCCACTATAAAACTGAAATATAGCTGAAAGTGGTGTTAAGCACCATAAATCCCAAACCTCCCAAAATATATGTATATGCAAAGCACAAAATCCTAAACATCATCTGTATTAGATTATGTTCCATGCCATAGAGGATGGGTGCATCTTCTAACAAACATGAATAACATCATCAAACAACTAAAGAAATATCCAACGATTATTTATTAAATTCGTTGGTTTTCGAAAAACATGTGAACATATGTTTCATAGGACCTATCTCTCTGTCCCATGGTTGTGGATGCACTGACAATTTAGAACCAATACCAAAACAAAAACGAAAAGAAAACAATAATGTTGAAGACGTACTGACAACTTAAATCAAACAAATAACAAAACAAACCAATAATCTATAAATCACATCTGATAAATGTACATAAAATATATTAGTTACTGAATCATGATTTTATATTGTTCATATTTATCACAGATAGCAGTCATCTTGGATTTCCGGCTGTAACAAAAATAATTTCTCTAAAAAACGATCAAGGAATCAGTTCAGTCGTTTCTGATTAGATTTTTAAAACATTGTCCCCTTGCAGTACTATACCACATGTTTCCCAGTGTGGTGACATTAATAGACTTTCAATCTACATTAATAATAATAAGAGTAGAGAACAGAAGGGAACAGGGGCCTGCCTTTGGAATGTAGGGCTTTGAATATTTTTTAAGTCTACCAGTACTTCTCTATTTACAGGCGGTACCTTTTATTAAATTTGAACAATTTTCTTGAATATCTTATACAACACTCATTAATTTCAGGAGGTACCAAAGACAATTTTAGGTGGGTAAAAAGTACCCAGTACTGCAATTGTGTCAGTCATATCATTTTTCAGTAGATTTGTATGGAAGTTTTAAAATTACATTGTGAATTTCCTATCTGAATAAGAAAATAAAATATCAATACTAACCATGAATCATTTCTACATTTTTTAAATACATTTTGTTCATTTGTCTTACAGAGCATTACAATGTAGAATGTCAACATACTACAACCAATACAAAGTGATCACAGAAGTGTAAAAGATACTTAAAGAACTATTTTTATTTGAACAAACGATATAGTGAGAAATCGGAAATAAAATTGAAATGAAGCGATATGAAATAATCGCTGCATAGAATAAAACTTCCATCTAAATCTGGAACAGTTCAGGGGGTGTAAAATTATAATAATGTTTACTCTCAATTATTTACTCAAGGGTAGAATCTTTTATCCATAAACTGACTTGATAAGGAAGAGATAATTCATATAATTCATCCTCTGTCATAGAAAAGAAGTCCTTTAGGGACATACAAAGGAAATCTGGCATACAAATCAATGAAAGCGTTGTTTTGTTAACACTGCTGTCAGGCTTAAAGCATATAAAAAATAAAAAAGGTTAATCCTTAAAACTATTAAACCACCATGTGATTTGTTCTTTCAAATTCCCCAACCTTTTAACTACAATAACATGATTCAAGTCAGAAACATAATTTCATTACAACCTTTGACATCTTAATATCTATTGTTAAATTCTAAGGTAGATCATTTTGAATTTTATTCAATCATTTTTATCAATATTTAAACTCATTCTCATTTCTACAGAAATAAACCCATGAAATTATGTTTTATCAAATTGATCATATTTAAAATTAATTTTCAAATTCATTTAAAATAATGCTTTCATCTTAAGTAAATTTGATTCAAATGAATTATAATTAACAAATTTTGACTTCTACATTTCACTCTGCATTTTAGAAAGTTTGCCATATTCTTTTGTATTTCCAATCAGTCTACAATAAAATCAGAACAATTTACAAAACATTCAAAATAGTGATAACAAAAGCAATAGTAGTCTGTCCCTCACAAAAGTACAACCCAATAGATAATATGACTGTTAAATATTCATATTGACCGTTTCTTCTTCTTCTTCTTCTTCTTCTTCAATATTTTGACTATGGATTTGTCTTTGTCCTGTTTTATAACAACAATTATTGCCTGCTTATCTTGTTTTTTCTGCCTGACCAAAATGACAAAAAAATTACTGAGACATCATCCGTTAAAACTCTAAATTGAGGTCAAAACTCTGTTGAGATGCAGTATATCCAATAGGTAGTTCTGCTTTAAGCACTTGCCACCATTCAATTCTTGTCAACATTATCCACTGTTAATAAGTATCTGGATTCTGGTTTATATCGGTAAAACTTTGATGATGATGAAACCAAAATAACATTTCTATCATCGTAATAAAATCTGAAAAAAAATAAAATAGTTTTAAATATATTTGAAAATATAATAGTTTTCATGATCTGCACCAAAACAAATAACGTGCAAAACCAAAATAGAGTATTCAAATAAGAAGATATTTGGAGCAGATTATGATATATATACTACTGTATGTACTGAATACTAAAAATGGGTGATAAAAATAATATTAAAAATAGTCTTCCTGAATACACATTTCAACCATGGGTTAGTTATTTATTATACTAAAATGTTGAAGAACCAATATTTTTTAGTATTAGTTTCCACTGAGTTACTTCTGGTTGACTGGGTACTGGTGACGGTTAAAATGGCTTAACCCACACAGCTGCCCAGCACGTTTTCGAGGGATTCTTGATGGGGATTGCCAGGTTATAATATGGAATGCATGACTTTGTAACATATAGTGGGTAACAAGTTTGGAGAGTGCCACGCTCCTTGCATGTTAAAGACCTCTTTGAATATTTTGAGTTGCTACAATAGGCTAAATATTTTGTCACTAACAAACTTTTCCCAGTAGTTTTCAACAGTTGTTACCCTGGTTGTCACACCCCTTCCTCATTTCCTCATTTCTGAATATTTTTGTAAGAAATTGTTGAACTTCTTTGCATCCTGAATATCCATGAAATATTTACCGTTGGACATTAAATAACAACCAGTCAATCAAATAATAAAAAAAAACCTTCTGGTTCACCACAGATAAGAAATACAAGAAAATGTTAAAATAAGATTTACAAATTTAATAATTTATCATTTCCATGCACATATATTACTGTCAGGGGTCCCTGAAAAGTCATATCTCAGTAACTGGAACTTTTCAAGATGCTGATCTAACTTCTCAAAAAAAAAAAAAAAAAAAAAAAAAAGATACTTTCTGGGTTGTTCGGAATCCTCACTAGTTCAGCAAATATTTCCATTTTTTGAGCTGTAGACTGATATTTGATCATATGTACATGCAGAAAGTCAAATAATACTTTACTGTACTGATTAAAATGAAATTCAGAGATCAAGAGAAATAAACACGATATAACGTAAAAAATGACATCATAAATATCTAAACCCCTGTCTGATTAAAATGAAATTGTATTTGATTTTAAAATGTCAATTCAACAACTGGACTTATGATTGTCAGGTTTCGTCAAGTAGAATTAATGAATTAATACAAAATTTGATTCCATCTTCCAGGTTAACCACCCTTTGAAAATTATCAGTAAACGTCATATTCATAAATAAGTATTTTGTATTATCGTCTTTTAAGTGAACTCTTGTAGGTGTATTTTGTAGTTATTGTATAATTATAAGTCAGTGATTTGTGGTATACCAGTAAAAGTTACAAAAACATCTATTATAGTGTTAAAAACTTTCGCTTTGATATTGAGCATGTCTGAGAAATTGATTTGTATATGAGTTTTGTCTGCATGCCGAGACCAAGTATTACTTTCCATTGAAGGTATCTTAAGATTTTTTTATCAGTTCTTTGACACTATAATTATCCATTATAGGAAAATAAAAATCCCATGTGAAGAATTTGTTTCTTAAACAAAACCAATTTTGATGAAGATACGATTGACAATGATTTAATTTTTCCGGTATTGACGTAGGCCTCTGTTAGTATCATATTTCTACACAATGATCCACCACAGAAAGTTCTGTTTCTGATATCTTTATTATTGGTCTTAATGAAGATATTTTCCACTCCTAGAGTGATAATGAGCTAATTTAAAGGGCACCTGTTAATGGCAACCAATCGTACAACATTATGACAACTATTGCTGTGTTTTTACTCGTTTTTACCATGGTACGTCGTGATACCCTAAATATCTTAAGAGATTAGGCATTGATTTAATTACAAATGGCATAGGTAATCAGTACAAAAAATCGTCGGTTTTAATTGCATTTAATGAGAACTACTGGTGAAGATCTTTTATATTCGCAATGTTGTTTTTTTTCAATGTTAAATGACATCAGAGATGAATTTTGTCATCTTTTAATGGCTTTATTTCACAACATATCTTGGATAACAAACAATGAAATCCATTAATGCTTAATCCAGAAACAAATCCCTACAGAAATATAAAACCAATCTGAACAGTCTTTGATACAACAGAGTTGGATGCGTACGTCATTCTATACAAATGCCTTTATGTGTCACATTTATTTTTATTATCATATAACATTCTACAAGCCGTATGCTCAAAGTTCAAACTCTACATTACAATGCTTATGGGTCTTATATCTGTAAGAATTATTTTACACATTCATTCAAGTAGGATCAAATGTGCATATGGCTGAAATAGATTCAAATTTTTAAATGGATGCTGTATCACGTGTGTGTTGCTGGAGAACATTATCTTGCATTGATTTGTAACTGCTCAGTATCAACATTACAACAGACAGCAAGAAAAGTTTGAGTATACCAAAGGGGCAATCAGAACCCATAAATCAAAAAAGGACAGATAAAGTATGCTTAACTGAGTAGGAACTTTTTGGTTCATATTCCACTTCAGAGCCTATACTTCCATCGGTTTCTGTAATTGTCCTGTTTGTGGGCATGGTTCTTTTAGTTGCAGTCAGCTATGTTCTCAACCATTACTGTAGCATGTTTTATTATCAATAACATTTCAAAATAAATACCTCTGACCCCCTGAAATTTCATTGGCTTAGAAAAATAGAACCTATTTTCTCAGTTGAAAGTCAAATTATCCCAACCCTATCTAATATATTTCAATCCAGAGTCACCTTTATATTTACATGCTGATGTTATTGGTTGTAAACTTGTTCATGTCTTTAATATCAGTAGAGAACTGGAAATTTCATGATTGATTGATCGTTATTTCATATCAGTTCTAAATTTGACTTTTTCATTGGTGTAGACATGGTCATGTGTCATGCCTTAATCTGTGTTTATAAAATCTACCAGTCATTAACATGATAATGGCCATGGGCATTATCATATTAATGACTGCTCAAGGTTTTAGAGTTGTGTCTCTTTTTCTAAACGCAACAGAGATCGTACTAAAATGAGCAACATTATTTAGAAAGTCTTATTTCCTTCAATGAAATAAAAATAATAGTTACTTATGTGTAGGGTATTATCATGATAGATAGGATGCCATTGTGACAGTATTCTGCAGCTCAGGCATTATCATTGTATCAGTCAATACTACTGTCTGTTGGGCAGTCTATAAATTACGATAATTCCCTATACATAAGTAACTATTATATTATTAATTTCAACTTAGCAATATTAAGCTATATACAATGCATAAACAAATTGACAAACAATACATCATTCAGCAAAGAAGCTGGCATTAGGGTGGATCCAGGGATGGATAGATGTTTTGATTGCCCCAAGGAAATGTGGAGATAATGGATAGAGTCCAAATATTTACCTAGTAACGGGCCATCAACAACAACTTCTACTAAACTGTTGCTCTTTAGGAGCTGCTGTCTAATGAGCCAGGAGTGTGTAGTACTGCATACAGTACCAACCTAAGGGCGGGTTGTATATTTTATTCGTCCTGCATAACTAGCTTATAGGACGCCCCTTGTGAAAGTGTTGTTACTTGTACCCCATAACGTAGAAACTATATTTCCTATGTCTATACCTCAGGGTTTCCCAGAGGGTCTACACATTTCATTTTAAACAGATATAAATCAATAATTAATTTCTTTTAATCCCCTTTCACATCAGGAAGAAACTTTACACAATCCTATCATTTGAATATTTTTCTCTCTTCTTTGACTTGTGTATTTGACATTATCCTATCAGTTGTACACTGTATTTTCCTTTTTGACTTTGGTTTTTCATGAGGGTGATCTCAGGTGTTCGGGAAGGGAAAGCAGTTCCTGCTCCACTAATGTCACCGGTCGTGTTATTCTTGTTACACACCCGGTGATAAGTCATGAATGAGGGAATGACCTGATTGTGATAACGACAAATGGAACATATTTATGGTCATCTGTGACATAGATAGTCCGTAACTATTAACCAAGTTGTGGCGACAACCATAAAACTTTTGAAGTGATGACTTCAATTTAACCACTAGGAACCCTTGGTTCGGTAGCATCCTTGTTAGCAGCAACCCTCTATCAAGAAAATCATGAACCAGAGGTTCTGAAATACCAGATCAACTGAGAGATATATACTCCAAATGCAGGTGCTGCTGGAATATTGCTACATATTAAATGGACAGCTCAAAATGGGAAAATTGATATTATCTCTATTGTCATAAAGTTTCGTTCTTAACTGGCTCTCACTGTCAATTTCGAGGTGTAGGTCAATGTATGAAGCAGATCTAGCTTTATCTATGGTATCCTTTATTTAAGTTCAATGGGATATATGCGATCAACAAAATCACCAAACTTAGATTTATTTAGTGAAAGGGCATCTTCTATATATGAGAACGGTCAATTAAAGGATCGAGCTAGCTGATTTTTCTTGAGAAGTCACTGCTTTAAATCTGCCTTGTACGAATAAAGAAACAAGTCAGAGACAGTCAGTTGAAAAACACATCCACCAAACATAACAAATATGTTTTCAATTATAAAAACTCGAGTATTTGGATGATAACAGTTTCAGAGAACTTTTTGGCAGGATAAGAGTGTTTTTTTTTACAAAATAAGATTTGTCCCTTCCTAAGACAAGGTACTTGTATCTACCGGTTGGACTACTAGTAATTATTTTAATCTGCCTTTTTCCTTTGAATTGAATACTTTCCTCTGTATATTACACAATTCTATTGGTTATACATTTCACTCGTTCCTTTTAACTTCAATAATGGTGTATTTTACTTTCCTGTTTGGATTATACATTAAATTTTCTCCTTTTAATAAGAAAAGATATTGATGTAAATGAACATAGGAGACTTTACAACTTTACACAAATTAACAGTCCTACATTTCACAGTCCCAGTTGGGTCATCAATAACAATAATTTTATTTTCCAGATGTGAGGTTATCAACAAGGAAAAAAACCACTGGTGAATCAATCTTATACATGTAATACTGTAATACATGTGTCTGACATCACATTATACATACATACAAAAAATACAACCATAAGGCCCCAATCAGGTAAATAGTAATTAAACTAGACAGTTTACTATAACTCAAAAGTGGACTGAATAATATTGGTGACGTCCATAATTGTATAAATATTCTCTCTCTCTCTCTCTCTCTCTCTCTCTCTCTCAAAACGAACAATCATTCTCATCTTAACTGTACTCATTGAATACAAAAAAAGATCACGACATATGATGTTTGACATCCAGGTCCTTTCTTAGGACAGGCACAAACATGTGGCAGGGCTAAACCGGTTAATGGGATCCCAACTCTTGATAACTGGATCTCCAATGGCAATACATACACAACATGTATAAACAAACAATAAAAACCTGCACAGGGTTGCTTCCACTCAAAAAGATCACATACTATCACAAAAATGAATGCAACATAAACATGGACAGTATGATACATGTAGCATGGTCAACGAATACTCAGTTAACTTACTACTAGTTAAAAAGGTAGAATCTGTTGGTTAAAGACCATTGCTTTCTTGACCAAGAAAAATGTATGGATCAATTTTGCTATTATTTGGCAGTATATCATAAGAATGTTACTCCATAGTCCATAATAAAATAGAGTTTTGTTTATTTATTGTCCCATATTATTGATAAGATAAGATAAGATAAGATAAGTTTTATTTATAGTTGGCATATTTAAATAACAATACAACACAAGCTCTAGTGGGCTTTTGACCGACATGTTGTGTACATCTTGGCTGTACAAACTATCATCAGACATCCAGGATGTTCTTTGCATACTTTATAAGTGACACAAGATAAGGGTCTACTAATGTTCCCTCCCTTTTCACTGGTATCCTAATGAAGAACATTTCTGTATATATCAAAACATTTGAAGCGTAGTAGTATTTTTTGCTTTTAATTGAAACTACAACATCATGTCCCCTGAATCTAAACTCCTGACTCTGTCCATCTCTTCATCCTATCCTTTAACTTCAGAAATATCAGCATTTAGGATCTTTTACATCAAACGATAAAAAAGGCTGTGAACTAAAATTATCAACAGTTGAGTAACTCTTGAGGTCTCTTACCTGAATGTCACAAGTATAGATCAACCTTTTGGATGGGGTTTGATAAACCTAACTGATAGATGGAAGATTGTAATAAATATCAGTAAATACCTTATTATTCCTCTATACTGGTTTCTAGGAGGATGATCTGGTACCCAAAATAGTCCAAAACATCGACTTATTTTTCTCAAAACTTCTAAATCGTCTTTATTTTTTTGACTGTAGAATAACACATAATTAGGCCTGCAAAAGAAGTAAACTATTGATAGAGATAAATAGATATGACATCTCTTTCCATGTCTTTAATATACATGCTAACACCTACATAAAGAGTTAGACCTCTGGCTATGGTAGCAGAAGGTGATTATTTCTTATGAACATTAAAATGCCATTAAGATGAACAATTGGCAGTCTTTAAATCACATATCACATATTCTTATCACAGTAAATGTTCTTCTTGTTCTAGAGGGGTATGGTTGCTAGGTGTTTCCCTCCCCCCCCCCCCCCCCCCCCCAAAAAAAACACAAAAAAAACAGATCTGAAAGTCTTTAAGGATATTTACCAAAGTTGGAAATCAAATAATTTGACACTTCATGTCCTGAAGCATATACCCCTCAAATAAAATGAGGATAGTACAAACTACAAACTAGAGACTCACCTGGTTATTCATGCAGTTTGCAATTAAGGCCTGTTTTTGAGAAACATTTTTTTTTTGCATTTTCACATATAGTCCTACGGAAAACTTTAATCCATTAATATCAGACTTCAAATAAAAATTCTAAATTGTGGCATTTGTGCCCTTTGGATTCCATCATATCTTGGAAACATTAAGAGCTAGAACAAATATTTTGGTATCGAATTGAATTGCACTCAAAAACTGTAACCAATATAAGATTAAGAAATCCACTGGAATACTACATGAAGATTTTTTCACAATAAATTAAAAGAAAAAAATGCATCAAAATTATATGAAAAATAAAAATTGTGTATACCTTCAAAATATGCAAATTTGAGTCTTTTTTTGCCCCTTTCATAAATAAATAACTCAAAAAAGATCAACATTTTGCAAAAATACATTAAAAGATGAGGAAAAATAGGACGTTAGGAGTTTGCCATTTTTTGAATTTATATTAGGTCAGCCAAATTACAATACTATGTCGATTTTGGATATCCTGTTTAAAGCCCTTTGGTTTTCTTGCTCCCAAAATTTTTAAAATTATTTGGTTTTCTAATATTTTTGCTTTGAGCGTACCTGATGAAGGTTATTTCCAGAAACGTGTCGTGCATACTAAATTTGATATACCGGTATACGTTTTTATTATCATTAGTTGTCATACTCACTTAGATTCAACAGCTACTGGCACTTTAAACACAGGATCGTGTATACAGTTCTGTAAGTGTTCTAATGTAAATTCTTATACTACTTTATCATTCGTTGTCATACTCACTTAGATTCAACAGCTACTGGCACTTTAAACACAGGATCTTGTATACAGTTCTGTAAGTGTTCTAATGTAAATTCTTATACTACTTTATCATTAGTTGTCATACTCACTTAGATTCAGCAGCTACATCACTTTAAACACAGGATCTTGTATACAGTTCTGTAAGTGTTCTAATGTAAATTCTTATACTACTTTATCATTAGTTGTCATACTCACTTAGATTCAGCAGCTACTGGCACTTTAAACACAGGATCTTGTATACAGTTCTGTAAGTGTTCTAATGTAAATTCTTATACTACTTTATCATTAGTTGTCATACTCGCTCAGCAGCTACAGGCACTTTAAACACAGGATCTTGTATACAGTTCTGTAAGTGTTCTAATGTAAATTCTTATACTACTTTATCATTAGTTGTCATACTCACTTAGATTCAGCAGCTACTGGCACTTTAAACACAGGATCTTGTATACAGTTCTGTAAGTGTTCCAATGTAAATTCTTATACTACTTTATCATTAGTTGTCATACTCACTTAGATTCAGCAGCTACTGGCACTTTAAACACAGGATCTTGTATACAGTTCTGTAAGTGTTCTAATGTAAATTCTTATACTACTTTATCATTAGTTGTCATACTCACTTAGATTCAGCAGCTACATCACTTTAAACACAGGATCTTGTATACAGTTCTGTAAGTGTTCTAATGTAAATTCTTATACTACTTTATCATTAGTTGTCATACTCACTTAGATTCAGCAGCTACTGGCACTTTAAACACAGGATCTTGTATACAGTTCTGTAAGTGTTCTAATGTAAATTCTTATACTACTTTATCATTAGTTGTCATACTCGCTCAGCAGCTACAGGCACTTTAAACACAGGATCTTGTATACAGTTCTGTAAGTGTTCTAATGTAAATTCTTATACTACTTTATCATTAGTTGTCATACTCACTTAGATTCAGCAGCTACTGGCACTTTAAACACAGGATCTTGTATACAGTTCTGTAAGTGTTCCAATGTAAATTCTTATACTACTTTATCATTAGTTGTCATACTCACTTAGATTCAGCAGCTACTGGCACTTTAAACACAGGATCTTGTATACAGTTCTGTAAGTGTTCTAATGTAAATTCTTATACTACTTTATCATTAGTTGTCATACTCACTTAGATTCAGCAGCTACTGGCACTTTAAACACAGGATCTTGTATACAGTTCTGTAAGTGTTCTAATGTAAATTCTTATACTACTTTATCATTAGTTGTCATACTCACTTTGATTCAGCAGCTACAGGCACTTTAAACACAGGATCTTGTATACAGTTCTGTAAGTGTTCTAATGTAAATTCTTCACTGTTGTTTATAAAACTCTGTATCAATACATCATATTTCTCTAAACTCAGATCTTCTATATTGTGTAATGTCATTTGTCCTTCCCTGTAAAGAAGAATTTAACCTCTATGTGATATTACATTCAATATCATCAACATAATTAGTAAATTCCTTTCTATTTATTTTATTTATCAGAGAAAACCGAAGGGGCAATCAAGAGTAGACAATCCAGAGAAACTGGCAACATTTGGTACATAAGACACAAGATGAAGACAAACAAAAACAAAAAATACAACACAACACCACTATGCGCAAACAAACGCAAATAATGTAAATAAGACATGAGCCCTCGTACAAACAACTGGACGTAAAGACGAACTGAATATACAATATAGGTACATTATCAGAAAATATCAAACATATTTGTTCTAGTTTTAGAAACATATAGAAAAATTAGCCTTTATTGCCTGTTTAGCAACATTTTCAAATAGATTTTAATTTTACCGACAATGTACATATATATTGTGTTTATCCTGTAATGTCAAAAAAGTTAAAACAACTGACAAATTATAGTAAAAAGTGTAAACAACATTACGGTATTCCAATTGTTCTCTGTCATGTCTGTGTTATACTGTTACTGTTTCTTACTATTTGCTCTACATGAATCAGGTATCAGGAGGCTGTTATTTGTAAACTAGACAAATAAAGCAAATATTTGTGACACTGCTAACTTTTGTATTATCTATTTGGATAACTTCCAGCAATATTTAGTGCAAAGTATATATATAGTCTTAGAGACTTTGATATATATATACGTCTGAAAATAAACCAAACAGTGTTAGAATTAGATTTTAGAGCTGTCAAATTTTTGTTCTTCCCTCGACGGGATTTGAACTCACACCATTGATACACTGCAGCATCATTCACTTAGCCTTACATCCAGCGCCCTAGACCACTCGACCACATCCACTCCCTACCCGGGTAACCGAGTGGTCTAGGGTGCTGGACGTAAAGGCTAAGCAAATGGTGCTGCAGTGTATCAATGGTGTGAGTTCAAATCCCATCGAGGGAAGAACAATACTGGGTCTCCCGTGCAGGTGACATAAATCTCCCGCACACACCTTTTCCTCCCACACGATCTCCCCCCAACAAAAAAATTGTTTACTTTCTTCAGTCGCCATATTTGTTTACAATCGATCGGCTATTTCCGTCAATCGTCGAGATGTTTCTCTAGACTTTTCCTTCAGGAATACGAAACTGATTGTTGTTTACGTAATCGAATGGACACCAATTAGAAATGTATATTCTCGGTGAGTACTATTCAGATTTAGCTTTAAAGAAAATTTGCTTCTGGCATTTTATAACGATGTCTCAATCAACAAAGAGAAGGTGGAATTCGGGACGTACGGTAGTACTCCTTCTTCGACATCAAAGAAAAAGAAATACAATTGTAAATTCCAGGACGAGTGGAAAAAATCACACCACTGGTTAGTCAAGTTCGTTGGGAAATGATCTGGCGTTTTGCACTCTGTGTACAGCATGTGGTCAATTGTGATTCCGTTTCCGCCATCTTCCCTATATATTTCATATCAAACCATTTATTTTCATAACATTCTCATGAAGTCATTCCTTATCTGATTTTCATGAAATTTTCAGCATTAAATGCAGAAATAAATATAGGTTCTTCTTCGTATAATTTGCAAATAATTTTATTTCTACTTTCTCTTAAGAATTGATTTAAAAACAAAGTTTAATTTTTTCACCAAATCTTACTATATAATCATATAAAATTGTGACGTCAAGAATTTACATTTGTGCTTAAATCATAAATGCTTGCAAATAAAAGTTTGAATAAATTACATGAAGATATTAAGATAAACTCTAATTAATTCTGTTTTTAAAGGTGAAAATTTCATGAAAATAGGCTATGACTTCATGAGAATGTTATGAAAATAAGTGGTTGTATATGAAATATATAGGGAAGATGGCGGAAAAGGAATCACTTTTGTCCACATGCTGTAGTTCCAACTTCAGTGTTGCTTTAGGGGGACTGTATGATATTAAGAGACACTCAGAGACCAGTTTACACAAGAAAGCAGTCACTGCTACTAACAAAACCCTCCAATTGTGCCAGTTTATGCCAACAAAATAGGGTTGATGACCAAGTGAGCAAAGAAAGCTGTTCTAACATACCAGAGTAACATAAGTTCATGTAACTAGACTCTCAAGCTATTAATAGAAGGGTCAACAATAAATTTGTATACAATGAATGTGTCTTTATGTACCATTTTACATCATTGCTTTATTATCATTTAACTACAAGGTACAATTTTGTGCGTTTAAAGGCGACGTGCAAAATCTCCCCCTTATAAGAGTTGGTAGGGGGGAGATCTCCCCGAATGCTAGACACTTCGGCACCGGGACAATTCGGCACCTGTGCGAGACATTTCGGCGCCAAGACAGTTCGGCACCCGGACAATTCGGCACCTGTGTGAGACATTTCGGCACCAAGACAGTTCGGCACCCGGACAATTTGGCATTTGTGTTTTTTTCTTTGATAGCCTTGATTCTGATGTTTTGATATCTGTTTTCTAGATTTCACAAGATTTACTCGTAACTGAATATGAAAACTCATAATAAATCGTTATTATTTTAACAATTTTTTAATTAGTAATTTTTGGTAATAATGACGGAAATCACTTCGACCATACTTTTTACCCAAAAAATAATTTTTGGGATTCAAATCCTTGTTCAAATGTTTAATGTCTTCTCGCAATTCGTTTTTGTTCGAATATTTTGCTTTTGTTTTATTATATTTTTAATAATCTATTTATTAAAATTACGTCTACATACGTTAATATTCTAAAATTTTTCTGTCATGGTGTAAACAAACAAAAAACATGCTATATGGCACCTGATAGACAAATTAATTAATTAATTATTTACTCAAATCATCACAATGTGTCGTTTTATCGTATGTATCGTATATAATATCCATAGATACACATCATTCTTAACTGAGGCCGCATTAACCAAGGCCGTATCAACTAAGGTCGCATATGTTTAAGGCCGGATTGTTTTAAGGCCGGATCATCTCGAAAGCAAACAATCACCAATGCAAACACAAGCTGTAAACATTTGATCACTGCTTTTGATCTTAATTAAGTTAATAATGGCTTCTTTTAAAGAATATTTAAATAAATTATGTTTTGATTGCATTTAAACGATCATTGATGTTTTTTTTTAATTTTCGTTGATTTTATTTTAAACCAGAGGCTCTCAAGAGCCTGTATCGTTCACCTGGTTATTAAAAAAACCAATTGGTCCTATGTAAAAACTATGTACTGGTAGTCATCTTGGAATTATGATCAACATAAAAAACACAAAGTTTGTAAAGGACCTTCCAATGATTGATGCACAGCTTAGGTTCAATCAGTGCAATAGCTTCAGAGAAGAAGATATTTCTGTATTTTCCCGATATGGTCCTGTGTTAATACTATGACCTGTGGTGGCAGCCATCTTGGATTTTCGATCGGCATAAAAAACAGAGAACCTTCCAATGATCATTTTGAATTTCATACCGGAACAAAAAACGTAAAGTTTGTAGAGGACCATCTAATGAACATTCATGTATAGTTTGGCTTTAATAATATTTGTAGTTTCTGAGAAGAAGGCATTTGAATATTTTCCAATAGGGTCCAATGTTAATCTATGTCCTGTGGTGGCGGCCATCTTGAATTTTCGATCAGCATAAAAAAAACATAAACTTTTTAGAGGACCTTCCAATGATCATTCCTGGGCAGTTTGGTTTCAATTGTCCAAGTGGTTTCAGAGAAGAAGCGTTTTGAAACATTTTACCCATAGGGTCCAATGTTAAACTAAGTCCTGCCGTAGCCGCCATTTTTAATTTCATATCGGAACAAAAAACGTAAAGTTTGTAGAGGACCATCCAATGAACATTCATGTACAGTTTGGCTTTAATCATATTTGTAGTTTCTGAGAAGAAGGCATTTGAACATTTTCCCATAGGGTCCAATGTTAATCTATGTATTGCGGTGGTGGCCATCTTGGATTTCCGATCGGCATAAAAAACACAAATTTTGTAGAGGACCTTCCAATGATCATTCCTGTGCAGTTTGGTTTCAATTGTCCTAGTGGTTTCAGAGAAGAAGCATTTTGAAACATTTTTCCCATTGGGTCCAATGTTAAACTAAGTCCTGCCGTAGCCGCCATTTTGAATTTCATATCGGAACAAAAAACGTAAAGTTTGTAGAGGACCATCCAATGAAGATTCATGTACAGTTTGGCTTTAATCATATTTGTAGTTTCTGAGAAGAAGGCATTTGAACATTTTCCCATAGGGTCCAATGTTAATCTATGTATTGCGGTGGCAGCCATCTTGGATTTCCGATCGACATAAAAAACATAAAATTTGTAGAGGACCTTCCAATGATCATTCCTGGGCAGTTTGGTTTCAATTGTCCAAGTGGTTTCAGAGAAGAAGCATTTTGAAACATTTTTCCCATAGGGTCCAATGCTAAACTAAGTCCTGCCGTAGCCGCCATTTTGAATTTCATACCGGAACAAAAAACGTAAAGTTTGTAGAGGACCATCCAATGAACATTCATGTACAGTTTGGCTTTAATAATATTTGTAGTTTCTGAGAAGAAGGCATTTGAACATTTTCCCATAGGGTCCAATGTTAATCTATGTATTGCGGTGGCGGCCATCTTGGATTTCCGATCGGCATAAAAAACATAAAATTTGTAGAGGACCTTCCAATGATCATTCCTGGGCAGTTTGGTTTCAATTGTCCAAGTGGTTTCAGAGAAGAAGCGTTTTGAAACATTTTCCCCATAGGGTCCAATGTTAAACTAAGTCCTGCCGTAGCCGCCATTTTGAATTTCATATCGGAACAAAAAACGTAAAGTTTGTAGAGGACCATCCAATGAACATTCATGTACAGTTTGGCTTTAATAATATTTGTAGTTTCTGAGAAGAAGGCATTTGAACATTTTCCCATAGGGTCCAATGTTAATCTATGTATTGCGGTGGCGGCCATCTTGGATTTCCGATCGGCATAAAAAACACAAATTTTGTAGAGGACCTTCCAATGATCATTCCTGTGCAGTTTGGTTTCAATTGTCCAAGTGGTTTCAGAGAAGAAGCATTTTGAAACATTTTTCCCATAGGGTCCAATGTTAAACTAAGTCCTGCCGTAGCCGCCATTTTGAATTTCATATCGGAACAAAAAACGTAAAGTTTGTAGAGGACCATCCAATGAACATTCATGTACAGTTTGGCTTTAATAATATTTGTAGTTTCTGAGAAGAAGGCATTTGAACATTTTCCCATAGGGTCCAATTTTAATCTATGTCCTGCGGTGGTGGCCATCTTGGATTTCCAATCGGCATAAAAAACATAAAATTTGTAGAGGACCTTCCAATAATCATTCCTGGGCAGTTTGGTTTCAACTGTCCTAGTGGTTTCAGAGAAGAAGCGTTTTGAAACATTTTCCCCATAGGGTCCAATGTTAAACTAAGTCCTGCCGTAGCCGCCATTTTGAATTTCATATCGGAACAAAAAACGTAAAGTTTGTAGAGGATCATCCAATGAACATTCATGTACAGTTTGGCTTTAATCATATTTGTAGTTTCTGAGAAGAAGGCATTTGAACATTTTCCCACAGGGTCCAATGTTAATCTATGTCCTGCGATGGTGGCCATCTTGGATTTCTGATCGGCATAAAAAACAGAAACTTGGTAAAGGACATTCCAATGATCATTCATTTACAGTTTGGGTTCAGTCAGTTCATTAGTTTCAGAGAAGAAGATCTTTGAAATTTCAGCCAATCAGAGCATATTATTGGCCCTGGCAGCCATATTGAATATCCGACTGGAACGAAAAACAGTAACTTTGTAGAGGACCATCCAAGGAACATTCCTGCTAAGTTTGGTTCCAATCGGCCCAGTGGTTTCGGAGAAGAAGCTTGAAATGTGAAAAGTTTACAGACGACAGACGACGGACGCCAAGTGATGGCAATAGTTCACCTGGACCTTAGGTGAACTAAAAAGATAATCACGTTTGTTTGAAAGAAAATGCGGTGCCGATTTGACACTTTTTTTCAACAGTACGAAATGTCTTGGTGCCGAACTGTCTTTTTCAACGGGTGCCGAAATGTCTTGGTGCCGAACTGTCTTTTTCAACGGGTGCCAAACTGTCTTGTTTCTAATCTCCCCCCTAGCAGTTCCCAGAGGTTAACAGGTATGATGATTGTAGAATAAAATGTCACATTTCTTCCACAATTACATTATGGAACAAAAATGTCACATTTCATCCACAACAATTCCATTATGGAACAAAAATGTCACATTTCATCCACAACAATTCCATTATGGAACAAAAATGTCACATTTCTTCCACAACAATTCCATTATGGAACGAAAATGTCACATTCTTCCACAACAATTCCATTATGGAACAAAAATGTCACATTTCTTCCACAACAATTCCATTACGGAACAAAATTGTCACATTTCTTCTACAACAATTCCATTATGGAACAAAAATGTCACATTTCTTCCACAACAATTCCATTATGGAACAAAAATATCACATTTCTTCCACAACAATTCCATTATGGAACAAAATTGTCACATTTCTTCCAGAACAATTCCATTTTGGAACTAAAATGTCACATTTCCTCCACAACAATTCCATTTTGGAACTAAAATGTCACATTTCTTCCACAACAATTCCATTATGGAACAAAATTGTCACATTTCTTCCAAAACAATTCCATTTTGGAACTAAAATGTCACATTTCCTCCACAACAATTCCATTTTGGAACTAAAATGTCACATTTCTTCCACAACAATTCCATTATAGAACAAAAATGTCACATTTCTCCCCTATATATTTCATCATAGGTTACAATGTAACAATTCTTTCCTATATATTACATTATATAGGTTACGAGATCATAATTCTATCCATAAAACTGAAAAAGATGTTGCTGACTGTTCCCCATTGACATATTTATAGCAAAGTTGAAACAGGGCTCCAGTCAGATGGGTATGTGGAAATGCTCAAGGACAAAAAAATAACAGTTGAAAATTAATATATTATGAAAAGGAATTTGGTAAAAATTTGCAAAATTCCATAAGTGTGGTAACAGGAGTGTCTATTAAAAATATTGTGAGAACTGCTTGGATGCTACAGGTGTAAAGACGAAAATGAAAGACGACAAATAGTGATCCCTTAATGTCAGCCATGTTACACAAGTGATACAATATCAGAACCATAAAAATCAAGTAATGACTTTACAATGTAATAATTCTTATATGATTTACATAATTAGAAATCCTATAATCTGATTGGGTATAAGCGCTTATGGAGGTGGGGTTTTTGTCAGTTTATTTTTCGATAGACGATGTTCACCGGACTACTTTTTTCGTAATGTAAACAAAATGGCGGCTTGGATTCCCGATAATAAAAAAAGATAAAAGAAACAATGTTTATTGTTAATAATCAACAATTTTTGTTAGATATGAAATCAAAAAATAAATGCCAATGAAAAAAAAAGCTTGTACAAAAAAATTACGGAAAAAATACTTAAGACAACCATCTATCGACTTTGACTTTTGTAATATATCGTCATCCTGTGACGTTGTTTACAAGGGACGCTGATTGACACAAGCTGGTTACTGATTTATTTTACGATTTTGTGAGCATTTTACTTGTTTGAGTAGCTAAATGCAAAATGCCATCAAATTGGAAAATATCAGTAACTTAATTACATCACCGTCTAGTTATCAATGTAGGAAAACAACTTAAACAAGGTTAGTTCATTTTGTTATTCATGGTCGACACACATCAATGGAATGTATGTGTGCGTACTGGGGATCACCAAAGGTAAATTTTCAACACAAATGAAAAAAAAATACTTAGTTACAGAATTATAAGGATTAAACGCATTTTTTTCGGAGTTTATTGATGTATAACCTGGACCAAGTCACTCACAAACTTTCATAAAAGTCCTTTGGACTTTTATTTGTTTGTGAGTGAATTGGTCCAGGTTATACATCAATAAACTCCGGAAAAAATGCGTTTAATCCTATAATAATTTGACAAATTCAACTATAATAATTGGATAAATCTAATAATCTCCTATTAACAATATAAAACAATTATATACATAACCAAAGTTTGAAGATACCGAAGGGGTAATATCAAGGCATAAATCCATGAGGAAGGACAGACAACACAATATGGATAAAAGAAAAAAGACAAAGGACAAACAATAATCTATAAAACACTACATAGAAAACTAAAGATAGAGCGAACAGAGCCCCACTAAAAACCTGGGTAAGCAGTTCCTGATCCACTGGTGGCACCCGTCAGTACATTGTTTGGATTATAGCATGGATTTCAGACCAATCACCATTTTCCCTAGCAATTATTTGTTTATGCTTGTTGAATAATAAGAAAGGTAGAAGCAGGATGGTAAAACCTGGTATCAGGGTATGGAATAGTCTCAGTGGCTTGACTGTTAAGAAGTAAATGACCATAACCACTTGGCCACCAAGGCCCCCTGTACAAAATGGAACTCATACTCTGGCTACTAGTCACCAGTGTAAATGAAGTTCTACAGAGATTTATTCTGATCTCGATATTTTGTGATTTGATGGACGACTCCCAACAAAAAAAATATCAAATGAACCTTTCATAATGACCGAAATTAGCAATCTCTATTGAGGACCTTCCATAGATGCTTCCTACCAAGTTTCGGTTCATTTGGCCAAGCGGTTTCAGAGGAAAAGATTTTTTTTAAATCGTCCAATCAGAAACAAGAATTGCCTGTGGCGACCATGTTTATTAATGAATCTGGACAAAATGAGCAATATTAGCCAAGTGTTGGCAAAAGCTCACATTGCCTTTGGCAAGGTGAGCTAAAAATGGACAATCCAGAGAAACTGGCAACATAGAGTACACAAGATGGAGAAAATCAAAACAAAAACACAACATAATATGTGTTGGACACCTATCAAACAAACACAAATAACGTAAATAAGACATGAGCCCTCCAAAAAACAACTGGAGATAAAGATGAACCGAACGTCGTTTTTATGCGGAAATCGTAATAAGATATAGCCTTCAATTGATATATACGTAGCAAAAAGTGACCATAACAACAACAAATATAAAAAATAACTAGTATGTGCTCACTAAGATATATCCCCCCCCCCCCCCCCCCCTCCCCCACATCCAACATATTTCCATAACCAAAACACTACTGTTTGTTCCGACCAAAAATGAAAGGGACCCTCCTCTCTTCACCGGTAAGCTGCTGATAAAATTTCATAACATTCTGAGAAACACTACTCAAGTTATCATACCACATAGGGTAAAAATCCTATTTTCCGTCATATAAAGTTCAATAACTCTGGAACGGCAAAAGTGCAAATCATCAAAAATGAAAGTGATCCTCCTCTCTTCACCAGTAAGCTGCTGATAAAATTTCAAAACATTCTGAGAAACACTACTCAAGTTATCATACAACATAGGGAAAAAATCCTATTTTCCGTCATATCATGTCCAATAACTGTGGAACGGCAAAAGTGAAAATCGTCAAAAATGAAAGGGATCCTCCTCTCTTCACCAGTAAACAGCTGATAAAATTTCAAAAGATTCTAAGAAACACAACTCAAGTTATCGTACGACATAGGATTTGTCTACAAACGGACGGACATGGTGAAACCAGTACTCTCCCCTACAAATTCGTTGCGGGGGGGGGGGGGGGGTATAAAAAGTGATCGTTCAAAGTCAAAGGTCAAAGGGGAACGGACCTTTTTAGATACATATGTAAAAAAACATATTATTGCAGATGACCACTTACCTTTGTACATTAAACAATTTGTTTATAGTATTTGTCAATTATCTAGTAATAGATATTGCTTTGGCTAAATTTACTAACAGATTGGAAACCATGGCAATGAAAATGATTCCTTTATGTTAACAATACAATATCATGTTCCATATTATAAACCACAATATCAACCACTTTTGTAAAATGAGAACATAAAACTGACCATACATTATAAAATAAGATCTATACACAGGAAAGTAATTGTTTTTATTAGAATCTCATGAAATAGGTAATTGACTTATCTATTAATTATTTTTCTGATTATATTTTTTATATATGATAGTATGATAGTCTCCCACGTATTAGACCACTCCTACTGCAAATTATTTACAAATACAAACAAATACAAAAAGTTTTATTTTAAGTCGAGCATATATAAGACAATAAACATAAGCTCTAATGAGCTTTTTACCGACATTACAAGTGACCTTTTTAAGAGAGGTATTGAGGGGACAATTTACTAGTATGTTACTATAATAGTGAATCTGAAATATGGAGTAATAAAAGGCTTGGCCTTTAGAAGTTTAATTTCTTTCACAAAAAATTTCTATATAATCATATAAAATTGTGACGTTGAGAATTCACGTTTGTGTTTAAATCATAAATGCTTGTAAATAAAAGTTGGGGAAAAGTTTATAAAAATATTAAAATAAATTTTTTATTAATACTGCTTTTAAAGGTAAACAAATTAAAGAAAATCAGATTAGAATTGACTTCAGGAGAAATTTTTTTTAAATAAGAGGTTTTGTATGAAATATTATTAGAGAAATATCTTAGTGAGGAAAGACTTTTGATCTATGAAGGGGTGGTGTTATATTGTTAATGTCACTTTAAACAATATTTCAGTTATACTGTGGCAGTCTTGTACAAGACTGATAAAGTCAGCAAAAGAAAGGACAAAATATGTGTCACATATTGAAAGTTTTAGTTTTTCCTAATGTTTATTAATATTTTTCAATCAGATTCTAAATAAGTTTGTAAAAAAATAATTTAAAAAAATACTTTTTTTCATAATCATTGTGAAACTTTCCTCAATCCATAAGTTGATAATAAACAAAAATATCTTAAAAAATATCTTTTAATCTGACACATGTTTCTAACAAGAGACTAATATTAAGTAATTGCGAATTATATTGTTCAGATAGATGCCCTAAAGACCAATTAAAATGAAGAATATCACTGTAGAAATGGTGCTAAATCATAGGTATCGATCCAATCAAATCTAGTTATACTAGTACAGGCAATTCATAAACCTTATTTGTACATTTCTAATATATGAAACTTTGTCATCCCAGTAGAAATCTAAAGATTTTACGATGCTTACGAGATAATGGATAATAGAAATTATATGAAACATTATGACATGTTCAAAATTATTATCTAGAAATAGAAAGAAAAACATGTATTGTTCAACCTGTTTATTTATACATTTTATGGTTAGATTATGAGAAAAAAAATTGTTTATTCATTTTTACCTCAGGTCCTATGTTAAAGTAATATGAAAGGCGAATATCGTGGAATTTTTGGATTAAATATTTTTACTTAATATGCCACATAATTTAACTAAAATCAACTGCATAACATTAAAAATCCACTCAAAAGCAGAATATCTGAGCAAATCGCAAAATATTTGACAGCAGATAATTCTGTTGTGCACAACAGTAATGCAAATGATATGCATGTGACCCAAGATTTGAACTCTTTCGGGGAGATTGTGTAATGGGTGTGTTCGATTTGTGCTTAAATTATCTCCTTTTTGAAAACCTGGCTGTCAAAAGTAGACATTTATTTTTATGTTGATATATTTTGTAATGATAAGGCTATTTATAATATATTTATCATATTTAAACATTGACAAACTTCTGCAAATAAAATTTGTTAAGAAATTTGCAGAATCAAAATAATAACCATATCATTGTCAAGGTGACAAATGTTTTATATAATGCTTAATGTTTACATTTTCAACTCGTTCAAGGAACCATTGGCTATTAACAGTATGGCCTACTTAATACAACTTTGATGTTTGAAATATAAAAAAAGTATAACTTTTGATCCTGTGTCTGTCTGTCTGTGAGCTTTTTGCTTGGCAACCACCAAGTGAGACATATCCAAACACACTCCTGTTACAGAAAGGGATTGAATTAGTTGACGATGGATACAAAATGAGATTTAGACATATTCAGGTTTGTTTCACTGGGATTCGAGCTTATGGCAATAGGAATTAAGGCTAATAAAGTTTTCAATACTTTATATAGTCAACAAAAGGCATGATAATTAACAGAACTTAAAAATCAACAATTGTAAAGGCTTCAAATAAATACTGCAGAAAAAAATAGATGCAAAAACAGCGGTAAAATACCAATATAAAAAATAACCTAGGTAGCACTGAGGATCAAATGTAAAAAATCAACCCAGAAAAACATGATGTGGTGAGCAGCAAACAAAAAGTTTATATTTTAAAGCATTCTCGGGTCAAAGCTAATCTAAATTTAAAGTCGAAAATTAACAAAATTTTGTCTCTTGGAAGCAGGATCAAAAGTTATACTAAGTAGGCCAACTGTTAATAGCCAATGGTTCCTTGAACAAGTTGAAAATGTAAATATTAAATATTATATAAAACATTCGTCGCCTTGACAATGGAATGGTTATTATTTTAATTCTGCAAATTTCTTAGCAAATTTTATTTGAAGAAGGTTGTCAATGTTTAAATACGATAAATATATTACAAATAGCATTATCATTACAAAATATTTCAATAAAACATATCAACATAAAAAATAAATGTCTACTTTTGACAGCCAGGTTTAAAAAAGGGAGATAATTGAAATGCAAATCAAACACACCCGTTTATCTTTTCTTGATCGGCAATCATCGGACCAAAATTTTTCTTCACAAAGTGTAATGATCGGCAATCATCGGAACAAAACAATCGAAAGTTAATTCTCCACGACAATGGCGAAGACGAAAACATGCACACGGATTTGCAGATTTCTAGTTGTTGGGAACATATTTTGATTTGAAACATGCATGAATAGCTTAGTAAAGGTACCACCGTATTCCAAATGAATTTTCAGGGAAAAATTTTCTTCACCCAAAACTGGTGTAATATTACTTTAAACTTAAACCCATTGAAATAAGACTTAAAATAATAATTTTAAAAATTAGGTCCCTTTTTGGTCCTCTCATAATTGTCTGAGATAATAAAAGACACAACAAATCTGTTATAACATTTCAGACAGGAATTTTTCTAACGAATAAAATGGAAATAAAACACATACAAATAAGACTTAAAACAAATACGTCCTGGTCCCTTTTGGCTACTTTTGACATTTTTTTTTTTTTTTTATCTCAGAATTCATAAACACAATGTCAAATCTGTTTGATAAAATCATTCAAGAAATTCCACAAGGAATCTATAGAAAAATCCTTATCAAAACTGACTTCAAATAAAATGCCTTCTCATATCTTTGAAGCAGTAAGAGCTACTACAAATATGTTGGAACACCCCAAACAATTTTTCAAATGAAATTCAACAGAAAAATTGCATAAAATTGATATCAGACATAAAATATAAAAAAAAAAGCTATCCATTGCAATTTCCTTTGAACGTTTTGTCTCGAAAACCATAAGAGCTAGGTAAAATCTGTTTGAAAAATGCAGGTAGAAAATTTCATAAGGAATCTAAAGAAAAAAAAACTATGAAAATCAGATTTAAAATAAGAATCCACAATTTCAGGTGTTGGCCCCCTTATTTCCTGGAAATGCTAAGTGCCATACAAAATCTGTTGGTATACTACATAAAGAAAAGCTTATTAGGAACATAAAGAAAAATAATTATAAAATGTGTTGAAAAATAAACATTCCACTTACAAAATGAGAAAACAACCTTTTTGGCATATTGGGGCCTCCTATTTCTGATGTGGATTCAAGATCAGAAAGAACCATTAACTTTGTAGAGGATCATCCTATAAACATTCCTACCAAGCTTAATTTCAATTGACCCAGTGGTTTCAGAGAAGAAGATTGAAATGCAAAAGCTTACAGACAATGATGACAACAACATACAACGATGTCCGACACAAAGTGATGACAATACCTCATATTACACTTATAAATGTACAATGGTACCACAAGGACAATAGCTCCCAAAAGCCTAAGGTAATGTACATTTGCAGCAGGGGATGAACAATGAAACTTCTAAACCAAACCTGAATAAACCGCTATCCTGTATAAACCATACATTAAATAAAGTTCCGTTTAGACAGGTTTGGGTATCAGAGCTAAAGCCACTCCCAAATTCATGCATTAATGTATACAGACACCAAAGGGACAGCAAATGACATAGAACTACATGACTGAATATAATAGTTACGAAAAGGAAGTTTAAACAGTGATGATCAACAATTCCATTAATAAACACAATGAACAATTACCTCTCACCTTAACTCACTGGACACACACAAAAAACCCACATTATGTTGGACATCCTTGTCCTGGCTTAGGATAGGCACAAAAATGTGGTGGGATTAAACTGGTTAACGACATCCCAAGCCTACCCTCTTGATAACAAGATTTCAAACGTCGATACATGCTTAAATGAATGACAACATAAACATGGACAGTACAATAGCAGGGTCAATGCATGATCATAGGTAACTGACTACTAGCTAGGAAGGTAGAATCTGTTGGTTAAAGACCATTACTAGTACTCTTTTAGACAAGAAAATCATAACTAATACTTCTAGCATATTTAATATCAATTAGTCCTTTACATCTAAAGAAATCAATGGTCTTCTAGGGAGACCAGAATAAATAGGGCATCAAGAAAAGTTTGAAGATATCAAAAATCTGTATATCAAAGAAGAACAGACAACACAATGGCCAAAAGAACAAACAATGATCTACAAAACATACACATAAAACTAAAGATCGAGTAACACAGATCTCACTAAAAACCTTGGTGAACTCAGGTGCCCCGGAAAGATAAGCAGTTTCTGTTCCACTAGTGGCACCAGTCGTGTTACTCTAGTATTGGAATCAAATATTTGAATATAAAATAGTAATATAATATGGAATTTAATATAAATGTACTTATATAATTGCTAGTTGGACCTACTAATGGTACCAGCAAACTGTCTATATTTTTAGCAAAGTAAACCTGTCTCAAAGAGTGAATGATAGTTGCTAAATCATAGCCTTTACGAATAAGATTTTTCAAGTTTATATATGTATATCAGATTTGAACATTTTAGCTTTGTTTATTATGTCGCCATAAGAACATGGATGGGAAATACCTTTTTTGATCAGATCTCTGCATATAGAATTGCATATTTATATGCACAAGCTCTTTGTAGCGGCAATAACATTTTGTGAAAGTTTTCAATAATTTATGAAAGCGCTATCCTTGGTGAGTTTTTTTTTCTGTTATTACCATGTTGATGGTCATTGAAGTCAAAAACATTATTACAAATACATGCAAAACGAACTAAGAGAGAAACGTAAACGCTATATGATGGGGCCAAATGAATATCATCATCCAAAAAAGGAAAATTGAAAAGAAAAATATGCATGCTATATAGGGAGGGACAGTAGCTCAAAACTGCTTAAATTAATGTACATTATTAATTAACTTACTGTTATACATATAAAATGATAGAAAGTATCATAGATGCATAAGCCATGATGCCTTTTTTTTTACATTCAGAATTTTTTTTTAGGATATTCAAATATTTTGAAATCCAATTGTTCCATGTCACAATTATTGAGACAGGTAGATGACTTGGCAGAAGTTGAAGGACGAGCGACATAAAATATTAATTAATTCAAATATTTTTTTAATCTAACAAAGCCATAGCCAGGAACCAAAGTTGATAGGAACCAGAAATTAGATGGAACAAGTCTATTCTTTATGAAGGTAAAACTAATGATTCTGGGTTGCTTATATAATTACCTAATCCCATAAAAATCAAACGATTATCTCGCAGAAATTTGTCATTAGAAATTTATTGAAAGTGACAAGCTTTTTAATGTGTGATTCAAATCATATTTTTTTTTAAATATGATATGTATCTCTTATACATAATAAAATAACTTACAGATTAGTAAGTCTAGGTTTCTGGAAGAGTTCAATAAGATGTTGATCTTCATCCTTGGCACTTTGATATGGCTGATGGAACACTCTAGATACATCTGGTATCACTGTATCCCCTGTTGTACCAAGATCCCAATGTTCCCAAACTCTAAAAAATAAATCAACAAAGATTTTCAATTAAATTATTAATACAAAACCTGGATATTAATAACAGATTATTACATGACATTTTCCATATCAGGGACGATATGGAAAATTTCATGTCATAATTTATCTATCACATATTTTACATTGACTTTATTCAAGCATTGACTTATATATTGCAGAAAAGATGTTTGAACTGACAAATTGTGAAAATAAATCCTTCAGAGAGTTGCCTTTGTTCAATTTGCAAATATTTGTTTCGAGTCTGATTTCAAAAAGATATCAAACTATATGTCAATCTGTATAATGACGCTAGAAAGTGCTTGTAGAATCTACTCATTGACGTTGACATTTGAATGGAAATTCCTATTCAACACGACGTATACATTTGAGCTAATTATTCCGTTTCTAGTTATTTAAACTTGATTTCAACATTTTGAAATGTATTAATTTGATTGAAATATACGATTTTATGCATATCTTTATGCACCATCTTTCCTTGTACGTTGACATATAATCTTTGAGACAACTGCGCAGATACCAGAAGTTGAATTTCGGGGCAAATACGGATATTAGGGGGAAAATATAGATATTTTTCCCTGAAGGCAAATAACCAACCCTGACTTCTAGCTATTATTGAACATGCAAAAACGAACATATTGCAGCAAAATATGTGATAAACAAATATATATGTCATTAGATGACAAACAAAGCAATAAGCTACAAAATTTATCCTGCATTATTTTCAGAAATAAAAGATCAGTCTATATAATGCCGCGTTCACACGTACCCTTTAATGCAAATTAAATTTGAATCTAATGCGAATCGAATACGATAATCGCATTCACACGTAATTATTTTTTTAATGCGCATCAAATTCGAATCGGCTACTTCGTATTATCCAATTCGCTTCAGGAATACGTTTTCGTTAATGTGAATTCGTTAATTCGTATTCGATTTGCATTAAACTGTCGTGTGGACACATGCTAAATTGCAAAAGCAAATTATACGAGCAGGTGCTTTGACGGAATTGTGTTGGAACATTAAAAAAAGATTATTAACATTATTATCATGTGTAAACTTTCCTTTGGTTGTTCATTTATTATTATTATTAATAAATGACGTCATATGAATTATAAATTATAATGTTGTGTTACTGGTGACGTCTTATTGACACAACAGATCATTATTGTTGTATAAAATGACCGTTCTTTCAAAAGAGAAGGAAAGACGAGTCCGAGAGATAGGGGAAATCATCAGATCAATAAAGCCGGTTTGGAGTATATTTTTTAAATTATTAATAATTCGGCTTTTAAATTTATTTTCTTTAACATCAATATTGTGCAATGTCGTTCTGTTTTAAATTAAAAGTTAATTGTTATTGCGAATTAAAAGTTAACATCGTTCGGACGTAGACTCTATTTGATGCACGTTGCAATTCGCATTGAAATGTACGTTTGGACAAGAATACGTTTCGAATGCACATTAAACTAATTCGAATCCGATAATGCGAATCGAATTCGAATTAAAGTAACTACAATCAAACCTGTTTTTAGTGACCACCTCTATTAAGCAATAACATGCATGATGTGACCTTAATTTAATTTTCCTTCAAAGTACATTTCATATTAATTAAGCAACCACTTGTCTTATATTTATTTCACTGTTCCCTTCGAAGGTCACATAAGACAGATTTGACTGTATATAAATAAATATGCTTCAAACTAATTAAATGGCTCAACAGCATAGCAACAGATTTTTGTTATTGGTACCATAGTCCCCCTCTTTTAAGGGGGGGATTAAGGTTATGGTGCTTAATGCCACTTTCAACAATATTTCAGTTATATCGTGGCGGTCAGTTTTATTGGTGGAGGAAGCAGGTGTACTCGGAGAAAACCACCAACCGTACGCAAGTCACTGACAAACTTTATCACATAATGTTGTATTGAGTACACCTCACCTGAGTGGGATTCAAACTCACAACTTAAGTGGTGATAGGCACTGATTGCATAGGTATTTATAAATCCAACTACCACATGATCATGACCACGACGGCCCCTCCTCTTACAAGGCCACACCCACCACTTAAGCATAGACAAAATACCATTGTAATTGATAAATGTCTTCTCTTTTTCTTTACAATATTAAGACTTTTTAGTTGTTTACCTTTTATTGCAGCACTGTAATGTTTTCCCAGATATGTACTTTTCATAAACATTTCTCTTCATCATAAACGCCAGCCCTGGAAATTCTTCTACACGGTAAACAGTTTTTCTATCTCCAGAAGTTATATCATAGCCTGCAATATAAAAATTTATGCAAAATTCTAATGGGAGTACTATGGATTCATTTAATGGCGAACCAATTTTCTACAGGAAGAAAATTTATGTGCTAAAAAGAGAGTCCCAAAAGTGCATGTCAAATGTCAATCAATTGTTTAATAATACACACCCAGATAGTATGTCATACACGGAACACACTGTTAAATTGATAAATTCTGATAAAGGAATAAATAATCAATAAAAAAATTAAGCTGTATGGCAAATTTGAGTTTAATAACCGTTTAATATTAAAAGAAAAAGAATGTCAAAATGTTGAAATGCATTAAATTAATAAGAAAGCATATGAATGTAAATGAACATTAGAGACTCCAACTTACACTTAGATGCAAATCAAAGTAAAGGAAAAGTACATTTAATATTGCTGTTAGATTGGCTGAATCTCCATTTTACAATCTATTTTTAATAATCTAAGGTTGATAAATATTTATATTTGGTAAGATCTGCTTAAATAATATGGTATTTGAATAATTACCATTATAATTCCACCCAGACACAGACAGTAGTGTAGGGTCACTGTCTAATATTTTAAGGCACTGCTGCATGAAAGAAAGAAAGTCAGGAGCTAAAATCAATTCTTCTTCTATTATTATTAGATGATCCTGAAAAAACAAAATAAAAAGGTTCCAATTAACTACATTCTGAGATTATTTTATTTATAGCGAACCCACTGATAGTTTACCCATGTTTCAATTAGTATTGTGTTAGGAGTTTTAAAAAACTGCAACTGGAACTCATCTATTGAATGAATACAATTGCCTTTGTTTACAGATGAATCCTATTGTTTGACATTTAAACTTCTTATTGTATAACTGGAAGAGAGAAGTCAATCACTCATTAAACTTCCCTTAAAAAAAAATTCAACTCTCAGGTGTAGGATTTTTATATTCTTTGGTTTAAAAAACAAAGTTTATTCCCTATACATATATATATATATATATATTGGACTTAAGGTCCATTTGAGGTATTTTCATCACTTTGTTTCCGTCAGTGTTGCTGTAATCTGTGTCCATTGGTTTTTAGCATTTGTCTATTTCTCATAAACCAGTGGCCCAAATAGAACCAAATTTGGTCACTTGGGTAGTCCTCAAAATATTACATGATTTTTGTATTTATTCAGAAATTCAGAACTACCCATTTGGGGGGGTATCTTTTTTTTAAGATCTATTCTATGCTTGATTTTTAATATTTGTGCAGCCTATAAATATTTACTATAATACTCATTGTCCTGTTTTAATAAAAAAAAATAGAAACAAAAGCGACTTACTGTAAATTGAGAAATAATTGTAATGATAGTTTTGCTTTGCATGTTTTTTAACCTGTTATTTCATGACGTTTTTTTGCGATTTGATGATTTTTCAAATTAGTCAATAGGGCCCGAATAAACACAATAAGATTTTAACAGTTTTTTCATCATTCCTTCAAAAACCTCTTCTAACGGGTGTGACGTCATTGGACGCCGATTTGAGAATAGATCTGAGGTACAGATGTCTGTGACGTATAAATCGGACATGTATTTGAGGATTGGACGTCGATTAAAGACTGGACGTTGATCTGAGTCTTACATATATATTAGGAATAAACTTTTTTTAAACCAAAGAAATCAAAATTCTACACCTGAGAGTTAATTTTTGTTTAGGGAGTTTTAATCAATGAGTGATTGACTTCTCTCTTCCAGTTATACAATAAGAAGTTTAAATGTCAAACAATAGGATTCATCTGTAAACAAAGGCAATTGTATTTCTTCAATAGATGAGTTCCATTTGCAGTTTTTTAAACTCCTTACACAATACCAATTGAAACATGGGTAAACTACCAGTGGGTTCGCTATAAAAGAGAAAATTCTCTTCTCATATATAAGAAATATATTTTATTAACTATATCCTTTAATTTTGTAGGGGCCATCATGGTCACGATCGTATGGTAGTTGGATTTACAACTACCTATGCAATCAGTGCCTATCATCACTAAAGTTGTGATTTTGAATACCGCCCATGGCAGGGTATACTCGATACATTATGTGAAGAAGTTTGTCAGTGACTTTGTTTGTGGTTTTCTCCAGGTACTCTGGTTTCAACCACCAATAAAACTGATGGCCACGATATAACTGAAATATAGTTGAAAGTGGCATTAAAACTATAACCCTAACCCTTTATAATTACTTATTAACAGAGAGAGAAGTTGTATGGTTACTTACAGCATTATCGAAATACTTCCAACCAGCTTCCATGCCTTTAATAAATACATCTGTAAAACAAATATCAATAGATCATTCTCCATATAACAACAATATATTTTGATAATCCAATTTAATTCAACTGAGTGTTGTGTAAATGGAAGGAGTTAATTACTTCCCTTTCCTGAACAACACAAAATCATTCAAAGACAATGAAATAGATCCTTCTTTTAAAAATTTTCAAAACACACAGACATTAGCTTAATCTGCTCCAATCTTTGTAATCAATAGCAAAAATCCAATAAAAAAACATGACGCCAAAAAGAATGTAAACCAGATCAAATGGGACACCTTTCCATAGTATGGGGATAAGAAAAAGAAATGTAAATCAAACCCATTAAGGAGGAGATGACATCACTCCTGGTTCACAGCATCAGCCACCTAAGCAGCAGAGTCATTTGTAAGCAAATATGAATCTCTGGGTAATTAGGATTTCACCCAAAACAAGAAAAGCATGGAAGTTGTGGATTTTGTCCCATCACTAGATGCTATTGTTTTTGATATTATGGGAAGAGATGTTCCTAAAAAAAAAAACCCAAAGAATTTGGGACTAGCAATTCATTGATTTGGCTATTTTGTTAAAGTCGAAAAAAGGTAAATCCTTGACGATGACGAATGTGGGGACATTCGTAGGGGAAAACTTCCACTGAAGAAATCCTGTCAAGGTCATTTCCTGTCAACTTCAGAATGGAAGTCAGCATTCTTGGTGTTTACAAGTATTTCATAGCAGAGCCCAAGAACTGAAGAAATACATGAAAGACATTTAGATAAGGAAGCTGAAACAACATTAAGAACTCTAATATCCAGAGATTTAAAAACAAATATATATATATATATGTTACCTGCATATGTACTGCTTGATTTTAAACTTGTATTATGGAAACCAAATAATGTAGAAAGTTCAGAATATTCTGGAAAATTCTCATCATATGTGATCTAAATCAAAAGAAAATATGTTAGGATTTAGCTATGGTTGATTTCCCAAAACAAAGTTCATGGCTACAAATTTTGACAGCTTTTTTTTTTTGGAGATATTGTTTACAACTCCATAGCAACAAATCGTATACTGTTACAACCAAATAGTATTTTTAACCTAAATTACCAACCAACCATTATTAGTATCAGCAAAGTAAAATTTGTTCATAATACCATTCAATGAAAATATTATTGGTATGACACAATAGTAAATTTAGCATAACCTACAATCCAAATGATATTAATATCTGTATGAACAATTGTATATTTATTGCACATCCCCCTAATGAAAATTGTAAATATCACCCAATGCAAATGTCATCGGTACGCGCAAATTGTAAATTTAGTATGAAAATATTATCGGTACGACCAATTGTAAATTTAGTTTGACTTTCAACCCAATGATAACATAATCGGTACGACCAATTGTATATCCAATATAACATACTATCAGTACAACCAGTTTTTATATATTCATATTCATTCACCTTTGGACAGCAGCATTAGTTTCTACACCCTGGTTTAATTTAGCTACCAATAAATTCAGATAAATTCAGATACCAGCACCATTAGTTTCTACACCATGGCTTAGTAAAACTAACAATAAATTCAGATACATACCAGCACCATTTGAGGATTGATCCCAGGCTGCATCAAGGTCGTCTCCATGGTTCTTACTATTGCATTATGGTCAATTCCTGTCAATGTCAAATATATAAACAACTTTTTAAATAAAAGTGAAAGAGGATTACCGGTAATACAGTCAAGTTTCTTCCCCTAATACACATTGCAAATTTTACCTCTAATGCCTACTTCTTCCTCAGATACCACCTTCTTCTCCAGATATCAACTTATTACACATAAAACTTCTTCCTCATATACTAATTTCTTCCTCAGATTCTAGTTTCCTCACCAGATATTAACTTCTTTCCCAGATATCAACTTATTACCCATAAAACTTCTTCTTCATATACCAACTTCATCCCCAGATGCTAGCTTCCTCACCAAATACCATCTTCTTTTCCAGATATCAATTTATTACCCATAAAACTTCTTCTTCATATACCAACTTCATCCCCAGATGCTAGTTTCCTCACCAGATACCATCTTCTTTTCCAGATATAAACTTTTTACCCATAAAACTTCTTCCCCATATTCTAACTTCTTCTTCAAATACCACTCGACTCGCAGCCACAAGTGATAAAGCTTACCAGTTGCTTGCCCATGGTTGGTGGTTCTCTCTGGGTACTCCGGCTTCTTCCACCACTAAAACTGGTCACCATGATATAGCTGAAATATTACTGAAAGTGGCATTCAACACCAAAAATCAAAATCAAATCAAATACCAACTTCTTCCTCAGATGCTAAATTCCTTGCCAGATATCAACCTCTTTTCCAGATATCAACTTTTTACCCATAAAACTTCTTCCCCATATTCTAACTTCTTCCCATTGTACCAGCTTACTCCCACGGTACCATCTGTCATGTTTATTATATGTGTTAAAAACATTTAAAAATCTTTATACATTAGTCCTCATCTTATATGTCCATATCCACCAAAACTCCACACTTGTTATCAGTGCAGATCTCTGATGCAGTGAGATAAATACTACTGTATTGTTCCCCTCTTATAAGGCTATCCCTCTTATGAGGCCACATTTTCATTGCAAAAGGGGTGGTCTAATAAGAGAGGGATTACTGTATATCTATTACCAAATGATCTACTCTAAGACATTCTGAATTTCATTTAAAATATAAAAAAAACAACAACTTTAACATGATTAGGCTGCTAGTGCATTATACTATACTCTGCTAACAATTTATTTTTTAAAATAACCTAAGCAAAACATTAAAAAAAACAAAAATTGTAATTAGCTAATAAAATTCAACAGTTCCTCAAAATAGGTTCCGTAATTTTTTCCGTCATTTTCTGCTTTGTAAAACATTTATATATGCCAGTTAAAATGATGCATTATGCTGACAAAAGAACATGTCCGTTTTGTTTATACAATCAAACCTGTATCAAGAGGTCACCGTTGGAACAAAGAAACAGTGATCTTATAAGACAGTTGACCTCTTAAAAGAGGTTAAATTCATATGAAATTTTCTATAACAGGACAAGAAAAGGTGACCTCTTAATACAGGTTGCTGTTAATAAAGGTGACTACATGGGAAGGTTTGACTATTGATCTTGGCAATTATACAGATGTTAGTTTTGTATATTTGTATTTATGTTTAACAAGTACATGGTTATTATTTTATCTTGACAACGTTAATTGTATAATTAAAACCTGGTAATACACAACTGATACAGCCAATTGTCACATATTTGTACATGTCAATTATTTATTTTCAGTCTTTCATAATCATCAATTTCTGGTAGTGTGCATTGGTACGTGATGCCAAAATTTTGTATTGGTATAAAATACAACTCATTTGGCCAAATAAAAAATTAATTGTGGTTCCAGAAAGATCAAAATTACATCAAAAAAACCATTTTTTCATTACTTATTTATTTCTTTTATATTATTATTTACATCTCAATGTCTCAAACCTTGTGTCAAATATAGATAAAACTAAGGTTCTCCCCTCCTCAGGCATTGGTGACCTTATCTGATTTTGACTATCCTGTTTAGGTCCTTTGGGTTTATTGCTCTCAAAACTTTAAATTATTTGGCTTTCCAATCTTTCGATTTTGAGCATACCTGATGAAGGCTATTCCAAAATGTGTTGCGCACACTAAATTTGATGTCTACGTTTTTAATGGACATGTCCACTGTCACATTCTGAAATTTTCAGATATAACCATGATATCATTGCATCTTTCACCACTTCTAAAATGGGAAATTTTGTTCCATAGGTAAATTCTTAACTTTTACACTTTCAGATGATTTTATAAATATTAAATAAACGATGGTTTTGAAACTAGCCACAATTATTGTCAAAATAAATTTCATTTTCCAGCGATGATTCTGGTTAGAACATAAAAAAAACGAAAATCAATGAAAATAGCTGACACCATCTACACCCCCTTTCAAAAAGGTCACATTTGATCTGTTCCAACAGAGGAAAATAGCAGAAAACATTTAAATAACTGAAAAAAGTTAATCCCAGATTTTCACAGACATTATAATTATATTATGTTTACCATGTACCAGGGGACTTTTATGTATACTAGACGAATAAAATTAGTAAGTGGGGTAACTGGAACCAAATCTATTTTCTTACTTGGCCTTTCACATTACAATAAATTTAAGATATGCTGTTTCACCTAAAAAAACAAAACAACAGAGATGTGACTGTCTAAAAACTAACATTAGGAAAAAACTTTGCTACAAAGTGGCCATTTTGATTTCATCAGGTAACATGTGTGGAGTGAGCAATAAAGCTGTTATATTGTGTATTACATCAACGCTTTATCACAATTAAAGCTTTAATGGAACAATGTTGTATACATGCTATTAAAGAGTGGTACTAAACCTATAAAATTGAAGACATATCTTGTAACTTCAATTTAAACTATTGAAACAACTTCAGGTTTTAAATTTTCAACATCACTATTTTTATCCAATATTTGTTTTCATAATACTTGATACAATAATACAATAATTTAAGAAATAATTTATGAAAATCATAAATCGTTGGGAGATTGTAACATGGGTAACATTTATTTCCGTAAATATTTTATCTTCAGTGATACTAGAGAGGGATAAAATGCAATAAAAATAATGTAATCTCATTTAAAATGTCATACAAACTTATGGATTCCAATGAATTATTGTGATTCTAACAGAAAAAAATCTAACTTTTTCTTTTAACAAGAAGACATGCAGTATTGGAATACATCTCAAAACAAAATCCACTAAGCCATTTTAATTTTAGAAGTAAAATGCTTAACATATCATAATATATATAAGTAACTATGTGTCGATGTCACCAGATTTATTTGGAAGTGATGTCACTAGAAGTCGACAATTTACAAATGTCAAACATAATAGACAATTATCTTTAGTATTTTTTCTGTAAAATGAATATGGAAAGAAACAACATGTACAAATAACAAAGAATGAATCAGGTGAGCTAACTAAAAAAAGGTAAATTACCTGGTATGATAATTATTGGTACTTTATATATTTCATCATCTTTTTTACTTTTATCAGCTAGTTCTACTCCTTGTAATATTTGGTCTATTGCATTCACTGTAAAATACATAATATTAGACAAGTAGCAAAATAACAAACAATTTAATTTGGAATGACAAGACTTTCCAATGAAGTATATAGCGCTGATGACCATTCATTTAGTGGCCTAAAATCATTCAATTCTGTAAATGTTTTCAAATAATTAATCTACATTATACAAAAGTATGTAAAACTAGCAAAACTACATTTCTAAAGAGCGCCAACTTTTCATAAGGTTTAAATTGTCAGGCCATGTGTAAATAAATATATTTTTTTTAATTTTCCAGCAAACTGGACTATAAACCAAATGAGAGTTACTTTTTGACACTGTTCAACATCCAGCAAAATTTCAGATCAAATGTTCTAGTGGTTTCCAAGGAAACAACCTTGAATAAACGAAAGTGTATGGAATCATTTGTTTGATTTTCATAGACACAGGTCAATATTAGCATAAATCTATAAATTTACTACAATCTGGCCGTTTAAAATGCTAAATGAAACTGAAAGATGCCCCAGTTTAAGAAAGGATATAGGTTGAAACAGGATATAATTGTCTTTTGGCTTTTGGCAAATTTCTAAACATTAACAGTGTATGTATCAGACCCACAAAATGAAATGTACATGAATATTTAGACAAACGACGGCTTCACTTCACAAATAGTTACTTGAATAATGGGGCTGGAGATGGATAGTATACAATACAATAATGTTTATAGCTTTACATTAGATGTAAACATGTATATTAATGAAAGTTATGATGTCAGACACTTTTTCTTTTCCCATTGAAACTTTTTTTCATGTTAAGACGTTATTGACCTTGAATGTTTCAATAAGATTATAAATATTTATCAATTGTAAATAATTTTCAAAACAACATTTAAATATCCAATCTACAGACTGCCAAAAACATTTTGACAAACTAGCCCGAACAGCATTTTAGAAGAATTGTTTCTATTTGATTAAGCAAATTTTAATAGCCCAAATCAAGTTTTAATAGACTGGGGCATAGGGCTAGTAATATTTGCCGTAGACTGCATCTAACTCAGTATCCATTATATACAAAGAGTATTAGAACACAAACCATCACATAAATGTTCATATCCATCATATTTTTTACAAAATTCTCTTCTAGCTTCATTTCTGGTAGATTCAGGTTTTGGTGGAACACTAGAGGCTTTAACTGAAATTATAAATAAAAAAAAACATTGCCATGTCTGCATATACAGTAGTCCCCCCACTTATAATAAGGCCACTCAAAACCATAGTCCACACTTTTTATCAGGCCAGATTTCAGATGCACTAAGATTGTATAATATTAATAAATTGTCATTTTCAAGAGAGGTCACCTCTCTTATAAGGCCATCTTTTCATTGCAGAAGGAGTGGTCTTACAAGAGGGTACTCACTATACTATCCCTTTTATTGGCTGAAATTTTAACAAGATACTCAAGTGAGCTTGTTTCAATTACCTGCCGTTATTGTCATAAACCAGACTGATATCTGGATGAAAAAAATCATTGCCCAAAAATCTCCACCTAAATATTAGTATAGAACCACTTAAAATCTTATGAAAATCAGTTAAACATCTTAGCAGCAGATTTTCTAACCCTTTTCACCAAAGATCTTTTACTATAGTTATGAAGGCTTTCAAACTTTTCTTTCCTAACATCTTATATAAAACTAAACTCAGCAGTGGTGGTCAAATTAGTTTTCCATTGCATGTAGATATCTAAAATATCAATTTCAAGTGAAGCAAGCATTATGAGAGTATTACTGCAGCACTATATGTTCCCTACTAGCTGTGCCAACATTTATGTAACTTCTCATAATATTCCTAAATACCAAAAAATCAGAAAAAGGGCAGAAAACTGAAGTGTGACATACTAGTAGATCTACAGATATAGAAGAAAACCTTATATAGTTCCCTACGGCTTTGCTGGTAGAGAACAGATAAAACAGGAGATGCATATATGTAGATTTAGAGATCCATCTAGAGCAGTTAAAGAGAAGATGTATATGAACAACAGTGTGACAACAATGTGTATGACAATGCAAGATGATGAATAGTATTTCAAACAAAATGGCTGTCAAAGAGCAATTGTGAATTTCTGTCAGTTAAGAAGTACTTAGAAGAGATGTCAAATTCCTCAATATATGGTATACTGAAAATATCTTCAGAGGTATACTGACGAACAAGTGACCTTTTACATATAGTTATTTTATTATATAAAGAGGAATCCTTAAAGTAAGGATATCTGACATGAAAATTAAGTTTATGTTTAGCAAATAAATAGATCAAAATAAAATTAAAGACAACAATGTCATAATTCATATCTCATTCATATTCCAGTGGGAGCACATATTTCATCACACATTTATTTGATCATTATCTTATTAATTCAGTAGTTTCATTTAAAGCAAGTGCAGATTTATAACAAGATATGATTATAATCTAACGATTATGAAGTCTCAAGTCTCTCAAACCGGCCACTGACAACAGGTTTAAAAAATAAATCAAAAGCTATCTTTGTAATCGAACAATGTTGAATTTTTGTGGTATTGTGGTGGCCATTTTGAAAATGGCGACCAGTAGAAATTTTTCGATGTCAGGAATCAATTCGGGACATCATAATCTACCTACATATGAAATGTCGTTGAAATCGGACATTGTTGAATTTGTGCAGTATTGTGGTGGCCATTTTGAAAATGGCGACCTCTAGAAATTTTTCAATGTCAGGAATCAATTCGGGACATCATTATCTACCCACATATCAAATTTTGATGATATCAGACAATGTTGAATTTTTGCGGTATTGTGGCAGCCATTTTGAAAATGGCGACCGGTAGAAATTTTTCAATGTCAGAAATCAATTCAGGACATCATTATCTACCGACATATCAAATTTTGATGATATCGGACAATGTTGAATTTTTGCGGTATTGTGGCAGCCATTTTGAAAATGGCGACCGGTAGAAATTTTTCAATGTCGGGACATCATTATCTACCCACATATCAAATTTGGATGACATCGGACAATGTTGAATTTTTACCGCCCATTTTTTATGCCGTGTTTTGGTAGCCATTTTTAAAATGGCAGACATCTTGAAAATTTTGAAAACACAGAATTGCTGCTCTAATGGTGACCTATCACTATGTCAAATTTTATGTCTCTATCATTATCGATTTAGAAGTTATCAACATTACTGTACGAAATTTCAACTTTTCCATAGGATTCTATAGTAACCCCCACCCCCTTTGAACCCCTAAAAATATGGCTTTGACTCCCTTTACCACAAATCTGAAAACTTTAGGATCAACTAGAAACATATATCTATAACTCCACCAAGTTTCATGAAATTCTGTCCAGTAGTTCCTGAGATCTGCCGTGGACAAGTTCATGGTCCGCGGAAAGAAAGAAAGGAGAAGAATAATAATAATAACAAGATATGATTATAATCTAACGATTATGAAGTCTCCCAAACCGGCCACTGACACTATCTACCCACATATCAAATTTTGATGATATCGGACAATGTTGAATTTTTACACCCCATTTTTATGCCGTGTTTTGGCAGCCATTTTGAAAATGGCAGACATCTTGAAAATTTTTAAAACGCAGAATTGCTCCTCTAATGGTGACCTATCACTATGTCAAATTTTATGTCTCTATCATTATCCAGTTAGAAGTTATCAACATTAATGTACGAAATTTCAAGTTTCCCATAGGATTCTATAGTAACCCTCACCCCCTTTGAACTCCCAAAAATATGGCTTTGACCCCCTTTACCACAAATCTGAAAACTTTAGGATCAACTAGAAACATATATCTATAACTCCACCAAGTTTCATGAAATTCTGTCCTATAGTTCCTGAGATCTGCCGTGGACAAGTTCATGCTTCGCGGAAAGAAAGAATAAGAATAATAATAATAAAAATAAAAATAATAATAAGAAACGGAGCAAAAACAATAAGTCCCCCAAACTTTGTTTGGGAGACTTAATAATAAGAAATGGAGCAAAAACAATAAGTCTCCCAAACTTTGTTTGGGAGACTTATTAATAATAATAATAATAAGAAACGGAGCAAAAACAATAAGTCTCCCAAACAATTTGAGTACAGCTCACTAAGATATACCCCCCACTGACCCCACATCTGTCCAACCTATTTCCATAACCAAAACATTACTGATTGTTCCGACCAAAAATGAAAGGGACCCTCTTCTCTTCACCGTTAAGCTGCCGATAAAATTTCAAAACATTTTGAGAAACACTACTCAAGTTATCATACGACATACAAAATGTAGGGTAAAAATCCTATTTTCCGTCATATCAAGTCCAATAACTCTGGAACGGCAAAAGTGAAAATCGTCAAAAATGAAAGGGATCCTCCTCTCTTCACCGGTAAGCTGCTGATAAAATTTCAAAACATTCTGAGAAACACTACTCAAGTTATCATACGACATACAAAATGTAGGGTAAAAATCTCATTTTCCGTCATATCAAGTCCAATAACTCTGGAACAGCATAAGTGAAAATCGTCAAAAAAGAAAGGGATCCTCCTCTCTTCACCAGTAAACAGCTGATAAAATTTTAAAAGATTCTAAGAAAAACAACTCAAGTTATCGTACGACATAGGATTTGTCTACAGACGGACGGACGGAATGACGGACGACGGACATGGTGAAACCAGTATACCCCCCTACAACTTCGTTGCGGGAGGTATAATAATAAGAAATAGAGCAAAAACAATAAGTCTCCCAAACTTTGTTTGGGAGACTTAATAATAATAATAAGAAACGGAGCAAAAACAATAAGTCTCCCAAACTTTGCTTGGGAGACTTAATAATAATAATAAGAAACAGAGCAAAAACAATAAAAAAAATGGGAGACTTAATAATAACAATAATAATTATAATAATAAGAAACCGAGCAAAAACAATAAGTCTCCAAACATTGTTTGGGAGACTTAATTACCCTTCAGTGTTGTGTCTTCAAAACATCGATTAAAATGAAGTCAAGCCTATTTTTCAATGAAAAATATTTAAAATTACAATTTAAAGGTATGCAGTCTTAAGTATCATTATATTTTTTGTTATACTGAATAAAGAGGTATCCTAATCTCACATATACACTATCATTAATTTTAATACAAAAGAGAGGATTTCAATTTTCCCATTGTGAACTTTCCATTTATATATAGCAACATTCCAGCAGCACCTGCCTGTTAATGTAGAATATATCTCTTAAGATGATATGATATTTCAAAGCTTGTGCTTCCTATCAGGGTTCCTTAATAGAGGGTTGCTACTAACAAGGAATCTACTGAACCAAGGTTTTATAGTGGTAAAGTTAGTCATCACTGTCACCATCATGAGGGACCCTTAACTTACAGTAATACACTATAAAGTTCAATCTTTAACTTACATTATATTGTTTAAAGAGCGATCCCCAACATATAACTGTAGGATATAAAGAGGGTTCATTAATTTGCAGTTTCACAGAATATAAAAGGATCTTTAACTTACAGTTATAAGGTACTGTCAAATCTGTCTTATGTGACATTTCAACGGAACATTGACATATGGTCACATACTGTGAAATCATTATTAATCGTGGAGTTCTAATTTTTGTTGATTTCATGGTCCACTTAAATCATGAAAATAAAAATCCAATGAAGTACAATTTTCTCACTGATTGTTGCCTGTAATATTTCAAACCACGAATTCAAGATCTCATGTATTTTGTAGACACCACGAAAATTGGTGCAAATGAATACAAGTACTTTGACAGTGAGACAGATGGTCACTTAATACAGGTTTAATTAATATGAGAGACATATGGTCACTTAATACAGGTTTAATTAATATGAGAGACAGATGGTCACTTAATACAGGTTTAATTAATATGAGAGACAGATGGTCACTTAATACAGGTTTAATTAATATGAGACAGATGGTCACTTAATACAGGTTTAATTAATATGAGAGACAGATGGTCACTTAATACAGGTTTAATTAATATGAGAGACAGATGGTCACTTAATACAGGTTTAATTAATATGAGAGACAGATGGTCACTTAATACAGGTTTAATTAATATGAGAGACAGATGGTCACTTAATACAGGTTTAATTAATATGAGAGACAGATGGTCACTTAATACAGGTTTAATTAATATGAGAGACAGATGGTCACTTAATACAGGTTTAATTAATATGAAATGCACTGTCAATGGAAATTAAGATTAAATTCACATATTACAAGTTATTGCTTACTAGAGGGGATCACTACAGCAGCTTAGATTGTACATGTATATAGTGAGATATTTTAACTTACAACTATATGGTATACAGAAGGATTCTTTCAGTGATTTAGGCCAACCTCCATCATATTGTGCATATCTAATCTGTAACAGAATAACATTGTCTAATTAAGATCATATTTCTCCCTATATTTAACAGTTACCATCAGCTGGTAACAATATAATCATCCATTTTATTATTTTTCAATAGATGCTTTTAAGTACCAATCACATTCAGTAACTAGAACTGTGAGTGACCTCACTGAGTGATACCCCCTGCTTGCAATGCTATGATGTTCAAACTTTGGAATACAGGTATTTTAGCAAGTTACCTATGAAAAAAGAATGAATATGGAGTAATGTCAAGGAGACAACATCCCATCTCCAAAATAAACTAACCAAGAACATACATCTAGGGGTCGCCACAAGGTCTTAAACAAAGTGGGATTGTTTAAAACCAATAAGATTTCATCAGTATAATACATGAGGATTACAACATTTCCTAACTTTTTTACTACAAGAGGATATAGGTCACATCAAATGTTATTGATTCAAAATTAATTATTTATTCTTGAGTAGTTTTTATATTGCAAATATCCAGATGTGAAAAGGTCAATTAAAATCTTATTTCATTCAGGAATAGTTACGCTTACATCACCTTCCAAATTTTTGACAGGAACCATATTCCTTCATGCACATCTGCAGGTAGTGTATTACAACTGTGTAAAGTTTTATTTAAATCCAATGAGCCGTTTATGAGGAGTTGCGCTTACAAGCCCATCTCTCCTTACAGAACGTATTTCAGAGTATAAGTTAAATTATCTCCCCTTCCAAATTTTGGACAGCAACCATATTCCTTCATGTACATCTGCAGGTAGTGTATTACAACTGTGTAAAGTTTCATAAAAATCCAATAAGCTGCTTAGGAGGAGTTGCACTTACAAGGTACATGCCCTGCTTCTTTTCGTGAAAGTACAAGTTGAATTATCTCCCCTTCTAAATTTTAGACAGCAACGGTATTCCTTCATGCACATCTGCAGGTTGTGTACTACAACTGTGTAAAGTTTCATAAAAATTCAATAAGCAGCTTAGTAGGAGTTGCGCTTACAAGGTACGTGCCCCCCTTTCGTGAAAGTGTAAGTTGAATTAACTCTCCTTTTAAATTTTGGACAGCAACCATATTCCTTCATGCACATCTGCAGATAGTGTACTACAAATGTGTGAAGTTTCATAAATGTCCAATAAGCCGTTTAGGAGGAGTTGTGCTTACAAGGTACATGCACCCCCCCCCTTTCGTGAAAGTATAAGTTGAATTATCTCCCCTATTAAATTTTGGACAGTAACCATATTCTTTCATGCACATCTGCAGGTAGTGTACTACAAATGTGTAAAGTTTCATACAAATCCAATAAGCCGTTTAGGAGGAGTTGCGCTTACAAGGTGCATGGACGGACGGACGGACAGAGTGATTCCTATATACCCTCCAAACTTTGTTTGCGGGGGGTATAATTAATAGGGACTTGTGGTCGTGATCATATGGTAGTTGGATTTACAACTACCTGTGCAATCAATGCCTATCACCACTCAAATTGTGAGTTCGAACTCCTTTCACAGCGAAGTTGTACTCGATATAACAATATGTGATAAAATTTGTCAGTGACTTGTGACAGGTCAGTGGTTTTCTCAGGGTACTCCGCCTTCCTCCCTCAATAAAACTGACTGCCAAGATATAACTGAAATATTGTTGAAAGTGGTGTTAAACACCATAAACCAAACCAATCAACTAGCAATTAATAGCAGTCATATTTAATAAGCTTGTAATTAAACTAGTGTTACATTTCACTGACTATGTGATAACTACTTTTGAGTACATATACATGTAGTATATATATCAACATTGTTGAGAGAGTTAGTGTTGTTTAATGACTAGTGAACATTTATTTTCAGCTAAATAATACTGGTGAGAACAAGCTACATTTTGATGAGATGATGATGATGATGTCCACTTTATTCAAGATGGTGAGTTAGATTTTTATAGTGCTAGATCACTGAATCAACAGTCTACATGTAGATATGTTGTTCTACTTTGACACATTGCCCCGACTCTAGGACAACCCACCTTTTCTTTTAATGCTGCATGTTTAGCATAGAAGCAATGAATTTCAATTTCACAGTCATTATTTCAACCTGACCAGGGATCAAACCCACGATCTATGACACTCAAGGTAAGTATGTTAAACATAACACCAAGGGTTTTGAAGTAAATTTCCTATATGCAAGCAATGGCAGAATCCTCACATTAATTGATATATTCCAGCAATAAAGGACATTTGTGATTATTTTGATTATTCAAGCAATTACAGATACAATTCATTTTTTTCCTACAAGGAATTACTGCCACGATATAACTGAAATATTGTTGAAAGTGGCATTTTACACTATAACCCTAACCCCTAAGCCTACAAAGAATCAAATCATCACTAGTATAGGTCATGATGAAAATCAATCTTTTAAGCATTTTTACATTTTTTTAAACATCCAGAGATTTATAAAAAAAAACAACATTTTAATACCTGTTCAAAAGGAGTAAATCCAGTAATGCCTTTCTTTCCTACAAAGTACCAGATATCTCTGAACTTTAAATTCTGTATCATACTACTTCCAAGCTTGTTATATAAATCTCTTGCATGTAATTTCAATCTGTAATACACAAATCATAAATATCTATCTCCATCATGTGAGCGGTGATGTATTTGAGTGTTAGGGTATCAATTTTGCTTCTTTCAACGATTTTTCTTTTATATTTTGAGAACTGGTCCGTCAGTGTGGTATTTTTTGGTTTTTCATTTTATTTTATCACATTTGTTCTGTTGTTGTTGCTTTCTTTTCCTATTTTTACTACTGATCTTTCATTTTATAAAGAAGGGGAGAGTTAGGATCCCGGGAGAGTTAGGATCCCATTAAAAGATGTAACCCTGCCACATTTCTACATCTGTTCAACTCAAAGATCTGGATTTCTAACTCCATATGTTATGGTGTTTTTTGTGTTGAGTGGCTTGAGGTGCGAGGTGATTGCTTTCTTTGTTAATATTAACAATGTTATTTATGAAAAGAATGAGCAAACAGCAATGATTGTCAACAACACCAGCAATCAAATTAAATTTAGAGTGAGTGAGTAATTGTTGTTTAATGCCAATTCAGCAATTTTTCAGCTATATCATGGCGAGAACAAGTTAATTTTCAATGAGACGATGATGAGGTCCGCTTTGTTCTAGATCAACATGCTGAGTTGGATTTTTATAGTGCTAGCTCACTGAAACAACATTCCGTGGGTAGACATGTCGCTCCACTTGGACACATTATTCTGATTCCAAGACAACCAGTCTTTGCTCTTTCTCCTTAATGCTGCGTGCTTAGCGGAGAAGCAACAAATATCAATTTTATAGTCTTTGGTTTGATCCGACTCAGACTCGAACACATGATCTACCGCACTTGAGGCGAGCAGACTATAACCATTATGCCACAGTATTTTTCAATTTAAATTTAGATATTTTATAGATTTGTTTATATATTTTTTCATCACTAACATTCATAATGGGTAATATTAGATTTTAATTTTTTATATCTTTCAAATCTTTTCAATTTCAGTACATGATATAGGGTCTAAATTCCTACAGTAAACAAATATTTTCCCACACATTCAAAACTTCAACACATGTAACATTTGTGACATACACATGCAAGCACATACATAAAATGAGGGCCATCGTAGCCAAGATAATGTGATAGTTGGACATAACAATCAATGCTTATCACCACAAAAGTTGTGAGTTTGCTTCCAGCCTATGGAAAGCCGCACTCAACATAACATTATGTAAAATAAAAGTTTGTCATTGTCATGCACTACATCTGTGATTTTCTCTGGGTACTTTGGGGGGGGGGGGAGGGTTTCCTCTACCATGAAATAACTGAAATATTGTTGAAAGTTGTATTAAACACCAGTAAAATATTCATTATAACTAAAAGTATGTTATCTAGTTTTACAAATAAATATAAGAAATATTGTACATATGATTTATAAGTTTTATACAAATGTTAAAACTAATGCACTCATTCATGAACAATATTATTACACATGTGAAAATCAATGAATTGAAACATAACAAATGTTATTACACGTAATGTAAGTTTTAAAGCTTGTTGTTAATGTATGTACACTTGTTTATACTATTTTTCGAATTTCTCTTCTTAATATCATCTTAATTTAATGAGTGAGTGATTGAGCAATTGTTGCTTAATGCCAACACAGCAATTTTTCAGTGATATCATGACGAGAACAAGTTAATTTTCAATGAGATGATGATGAGGTCCGCTTTGTTCTAGACCAACACGCAGAGTTGGATTTTTATAGTGCTAGCTCACTGAAACAACAGTCCACGGGTAGACATGTTGCTCCCCTCCGACACATTATTCTGATTCCGAGCCAACCAGTCTTTGCTCTTACTCCTTAATGCTGCGTGCTTAGCGGAGAAGTAACAAATACCAATTTTATAGTCTTTGGTTTCTAAATTTTATGAACTTCTAGAATGTTTAATAATATAATTCTTGAAAATATATATCATTTTTCCATTAGATTATGTTTGAAACAAGACTGAAAATTATGCCTCCCTCCTCATAACTTACTTCTTCTGGCCATCATCACTGACGACAGCTGCAATGATATCTCCCTCCACCAGATTCTCCAAGAAAGCTTCCATGTTTGAACTTTCTACAGTGTTAAAGGTTAGTAAAACAAAAATAACATGCTAATTTCACACACCAAATGCAGAACATATACAAAGTACATTAAAACCTGTTGTTGTGGTCACATTAATTCCCACCGATTTTAAAGAACCAGAAATCAGTTGACCATGCTTTTTTAGATCACATTTAGGAGATAACTGAACTGTATTTGAAGATTTCCTAGAATCAATAGTTGATTTTATGGTTTCAAATTGAGATTACTGGCAACACATAAGCGGAGCCAGTAAACTGATATTTGCAATAAAAAATCACAATTGATGCCAATAAATCTTCAAAGACATTACAGTTATCTCAATTATAATACAATTTCTGGTAAATAAGTATTAAATTGCATTTTTTAATTTACCAGATATATTGTTTCTGCAAGCATGAACTGTCTTACGGCATCAATCATGTAATTGATGTTGATGTTGGTAAATCAGGGGTTCAAAATTATTTTTTTCAAGTGAACTGTCATGGACTTTTCAGCTTTAATCCCTGAAGGTCCTCTTCATTGTTTTTAGGCAGGTCCTAGTTTTTTTCAGAACATTTTAAGCAATTATAAATAATCACCTTGTACCTTTTAAATGGTTTAGCTTTACATTGCTATGAGAAGATATGGCACAAAAGCTGTCTAAGAAGTCTTTGGGACACTCGACGGAATATGGTGTCTAAAAAAGGTTTTCTCTGACCAACATTTTTTACAGGGTGGTATCATTTATTTTTCTATCACTAGGCACTAGATCCACTGTCGAATATGCATAATGACTTCACTATATTACTATTTCACAAAATAAATTAGGTCCCTTTTGGTTATGAGTACTGGTTTACTGTGATTGATTTAGTCACTTGTAGAAGACGATTCTCGGTAAACCGGGATCAACATACATTCTTTTTTAATTTCCCGCCTTTTTGTTTGTTATTGAAAATGGCAGTTCCCTTTACAAAAAAATTGATAAATTTCTGTGACCAGTGCCATTAAATAACATTTCTGATGAAAATTGTTAACGAAATGAGCAGATCTATGATTAGATGCAAATCATGCAATAGATGTTTAAAAACTTTTTAAAAGATAAAGACACTTCAAAACGAAAATCAGAAGGTCAGCGGGCAGAGCTAATACCAAATGAAAAAGTCCATAGTCAATAACTAAAGGTCATGGACCTCTGACCTACATAATTTTGAACCCCTGTAAACAATTGAAATAATCCCATCAGAAAAGACGTTACATAGACAATGGTATTAGAATGTCCACATTTAATCACACTTTAGATTGACATACATCCACAACCAGAAATTAAACACAGATGTTGTATCTATTTGTTTGGTTCTAAATGTACTGCACATATATAAGCAGGCTAGGAGACATCACACATTTTTATATTTTATTGTGAAGAACAGCAACACACTTTTGACATTAACCTACATTCAGATGAACTCTTTTGTTAAGCTTGCATCCAAATGTTAATTTGTCTTCTTATGTTCCCATGGGCGGGGGTTTGCTTGAGCGGCATATATAGATAATTTCTAATGCTTCCTTTGGTTGCCTCTATAGATAATTTTAAAGGATCCCTTTGATGGTTGTTCTAAATCACATATTTCTAAATGGGTGACCTACATTGTACGGTATATAAAGAATTTTAAAGGCTTCCTTACTTGGGAGGGCCCGGGTGGCTCAATGAGGTAGGTAGTTGGATTACCTAACAACTCATACAAGCCTATCACCAATATGGTGTGGGTTCGCACCCGGCTTTGTAAATTACAAAAAAGTGTGCACTCGACTCGCAGCCACAGTGATAAAGTTTACCAGTTGCTTGCCCATGGTCGGTGGTTCTCTCTGGGTACTCCGGCTTCTTCCACCACTAAAACTGATTGCCATGATATAGCTGAAATATTGCTGAAAGTGGCATTAAACACCAAAAATCAAAATCATCCCTTACTTGGGAGTCTTGTTCTATATATTAGATACTTGTAAATGAAACCTTGAGAGACAAATATAGATGACTTTGAATTCTTCTTTGGGTGGAATACATAGATCCTTTTAAATGCTCCCTTGGGTGGCCTTAATAGACATTGTTTACTATAAATGATACCATTTTGAGCCAGTAAATTGATCTTTACTTATCACATTGTTCAGTGGTAATAATTAATTCTAATATGACATGCTGTTTTGGCTTTGTAAACAAAAGGGTATAAAAATCCCGATTTATTATGACTTACACACGCTGATGATCATGATGTATTTGGCTATTTTATTAAACTCGTGTTTACAAAGTCAAAACAGCAAGTCATAGAAATAATTTATGGAAGGGGTAAGTTTGTTGGAGATTTTAATATGGGTACACTATAAAGGAAGTGGTAAGTTTGTTGGAGATTTTAATATGGGTACACTACAAAGGAATGTGGATTAAAAATTTACCGTATATGTCCTATTAGAATTAAGAAATAATTTATGGAAGGGGCAAGTTTGTTGGAGATTTTAATATGGGTAACAGCTGCATAAAATGTTTACCCCGAGCAAAAGCGAGGGGTAAAATTTGCGCAGATAATGTTACCCATATTAAAATCTCCAACAAACTTACTCCTTCCATAAATTATTTCTATTCTAATAGGACATATACCGTAAATTTTTAATCCATGTTTGTTGATGGATCAGGACAAAATGAGCAATCTTTAGAGAGGACCTTCCATAGATGCTTCCTACCAAGTTTCACTTCATTTGGCTGAGCGGTTTCAGAGGAGAAGATTAAAATGTGAAAAGCTAACAGACGACGGATGCCAAGTGATGGCAAAAGCACACATTGCCTTTGGCAAGGTGAGTTAAAAATCGGCCAATCAGAAACAAGAATTGCCTGTGGTGGCCATGTTTGTTAATGGATCGGGACAAAATGAGCAATCTTTATAAAGGACCTTCCATAGATGCTTCCTACCAAGTTTCAGTTCATTTGGCTGAAGGGTTTCAGAGGAGAAGATTAAAATGTGAAAAGTTAATGGACGACGGATGCCAAGTAATGGCAAAAGTTCACATTGCCTTTGACCAGGTGAGCTAAAAAATGACCACCTCTACCTTCACATGCAGTGCTACCTGCCTATATTTATTCTATAAGCATGCATTGAATACATACTTTTGTAATAACTGTAACAAATATAATAATTGTGACTTGAACAAATTTGTTGGAAAAAATTCACATTTGAACCCTATTATCTCAAACTTGGCGAGGCCATTGAAAAAACAAATATGGACCTTTCAAAGTAATCGTTGACTAAACTTGTCCCAATAAATGGATTAATTGGAAAATTTAAATTGCAATAGTATGTTCCTTTTGACTTTCCCATAGCAATATTTCTCCTGTTTTTCTTTTATTTCCACATGTTTATAAATTTTGATTTATTACAAGTTGAAAGCGAAAATACACGCATGTGGAGTAACAACATTCTATTATATTTACTAGATTTAAAGAGTAAGTGATTGTTGTTTATTGCCAAATGAACAATTTTTCAGCTATATCATGGCAAGAACAAGTTACATTTGATAAGATGATAATGATGTCCACTTTGTACTAGACAAACACCCTTAGTTGGATTTTTATAGTGTTAGCACAGTCTACAAGTAGACATGTCGCTTTACTCTGACACATTATTTTGATTCCGAGCCAACTAGTCTTTTCTCTTTCTCCTTAATGCTACATGCTTAGCAGAGAAGCTTACTAGTTTTATGATCCATATTTGACAGATTGTAATTTTATAATGGATACATGCCGATAATGATACAAACCTTGCTGATAAGTATCAAACACATTAACTGAGGTAACTTTCTTTGTTTTGGGGTTTAGCACTGCTACATTAAAACCTCTCCCTGCACTGTTGACAGTCCCACTCAGAACACTATAAAATATAGATCAAAATATATTTCAAATGACAATAAAAAAAAAAAAAACTTAAAAAATATGTCTCTTATGAATTTAACAATAAAATCTAAAATATTTAAAAAATATACTCTTGGGAGTTTGAAAAGGTGATATAATGTTATCAAAACTGATCGGCAAGATTACCAGTTTGCAAAAAAAAAACATCACCCACTCAATCATCCTTACTTTTCCATGTAATTTAAATAATTATAAAAATAAAAATAATGATGACTGGTTAACATGTATCTTCTCCAGGTAAAAAATTAAAATAAAGAACTGATTGCATGATTTTTACAGGGCTTAGTATATAGCTATCATCTAAAAAAAAAAGAAACATCTTTAGTTTTGAGCTTCTGAAAAGTATCTCCTCTTTAATTAATGATTTTTATTTCTAATAAGTCATGAGAGATTTCAAACAGAACAATATTCTAAATAAAGGGTTATGCAGAGCGAAGTATGATACAACTGCAGCATGTCGAGAAGGGAAAGTTGAAAAAGAGCATATTAAAAGCAAATATGGACACTGTATTTTGTTTGATACAGTTAATTGCTGAACACAATAATGGTTTGGACACAGAAATATGCTGGACCCATTGTATTTTGGACATCTTGCAAAATTTGGGAGTTTGGGCCCATCTTAGACCTATTTTCGAAATGAAATAGCAGTTTTTTATGGTCCATCAATGACCCATAAGGATCATTTTGCAAAAAAACTGCATTAATATTGGGTGTAAAATAAGAAAGTTCAAATTTGGAAATCAGTACACATACTACCAAAGCTCTCGGCCCAATCAATTCAAAGAAAAAAACTGCATTAAAATTGGATGAAAAATAAAAATTCCATATACAATTTTTTTTTTATACATTTGTAGTCCATCAATTACCCATAGAGATGCTGATCATCTCTATACCCATAGAGATGCTGTTCATCTCTATACCCATAGAGATGCTGATCATCTCTATACCCATAGAGATGCTGATCATCTCTATACCCATAGAGATGCTGATCATCTGTATACCCATAGAGAGGCTGATCATCTCTATACCCGTAGCGATGCTGATCATCTCTATACCCATAGAGATGCTGATCATCTCTATACCCATAGAGATGCTGATCATCTCTATACCCATAGAGATGCTGATCATCTCTATAGGTTATTGATGGACCATAAACAAAAATGGCAAAAAAAAACTGCATTTAAAATTGGATGAAAAAAAAAGAAAGTTCCAATTTTGGAATTTGGCTTTTGTTGGCCAATTTCTGTTGAGTTTATCTCTGTAACTGTAAGAGACAGAGGAAATCCATCAACATACTCCTGGAAGCTCTCGACCCAATCAATTAAAAAAAAAAACTGCACCAAAATTAGATGAAAAATAAAATTTTATAAAATACCTTCCAAATATGCAAAACTTTCAGAAATAAAATACAAAAATGAAAAAGTAAAAAAATAATTAATTTCCCTTTTCCATGTCAATAACGGTGATAGTTACATAATAACGCTATCCATCCTTCTGAAAGGGATTTTCCTAAGTAATTCATTACAAAAAAAACCCATCAAAATCCGATGAAAACTAAGCTCTCTGTGTACAAATAACAGGAACATCTATTTTTGCACCTTAGGGTCTCTTGTTTGAAAACAGGTAGGGTTACAATACCAATCTTAATTCAGTGCCAAAGATCATTGTGTTCAAAATTCAGAAGGATCTGTCATCTACAACTTAAATTATCTCACGGAAACCATTCTGTCTACAGACAGACGACCATGACGACAGCACCATAACATAATATGACAGCAATATTTTTCTTCTCCTGACTTCTCGATTAGAGGGTTTGTGATAGAAAATAGATTTTGCACATGATTTCCAAAATGTCTAGAGAAGGATCTTCAAGAAAGAGAACAAGCTACATTTAGATGAGATTATGATGATGTCCTCTTTGTACTAGACCAACATGCTGGATATTTTTTTCTCTCACTGAAACAACAGTCGTGGGTAGACATGTCGCTCCACTCAGACATGTCATTCTGATTCTGAGCAAACCAGTTTTTGTTTTTACTCCTTAATGTCACATACTTAGCAGGGAAGCAGCAAATACCCATTTCATAGTTTTTGGTTTGACACTACGAGACTCAAACCCACGATCTACCACAATCAAGGTGAGAAAGTTAACCATAACACAACTGACAGGGGGCACTCCCAGAAAGAAATTTATCTTACATTTCACCATTAAAACAAATAACAGGCTTCCTTTTATCTTGTTCTCCTGTGTCTAACATTACTGTAAAGCTATCATCATTACATTTTTTCTTATAGCCACATTTATCTAACTTCTCTATGACAATAGTCTTCTCTGTTGGTTTAGGTACCATCCCAGATATATCTTTTAATGGACCAACTAAATGAAATAGAAACATCAAATCAAATTTTCTGATAATGGAGTAATTTTCAGTGTAACCTAGTTTTACTGACTCTCTTTAATCCACCATCTTCACTTATCACCATCCTATTTCCAAGTCCAAATTTCCAAAAATAATGTACATGTAATTGCCACATTCACTTATTGTCAAAATATAACTTGGTCCAAAAGGAGGAAGTATAAACAAGGGTGAACTGTTTTTCATTTGTTTATCTTAAAAAGTAAGATCATAATCAAATATTTGAGTGAAATAGCTAATGAAACAACAAGTATAACAGAGCTATGTATTTGCTTAACCAGCAGTAGCATACATGGTTGAACATGGATAAGTAGTTTCTTTCAATACTCTGATGTATTGGGCCTATAAAAGTGGATATTAAATGTTATTATATGACTTCAGATAATGTCTTTTCTGATTGGCTGACATCCCTAGTAACGTTCTTTGATAAAACGTTATATTCAACGCGCAAAAAGTCACGAGAGGTGAACATAACATTACAAAGCTTCTCCAGACACCTTAAAATAGAAATGGTGTTTCCCAATTATCTTAAAAGTAGTAGCCAATCATCATCGGGTTAAGTTTTGTCATCGACTAATCAGATGCATTCTTACTAATTACTTTCGGTACACAATTAAATTAATAATGGCAGACGTTGGGCAGACAGGGGTGTCTGGGGAACAAAGTCGGTGCTGTTTGGTGTTAAGTCAAATTTGATTTAATGTCATATAATAAAACAGTTAATGACTTTCATTTTCAGTGAATACAAGGATTGATCAACCCTTGTATTCACCTCATGGAAAGTCATATTATTTCTATTGGTTTTCAGTGAGGTTCGTACTGCTCAATCTTTAGTTTTCTGTGTAGTGCTTTGTTGACAATTGTGTGTCTTTTTGTCCTTTTAATATTGTACTGTCTGTCCTTCGATTTATGCCCTTTGGTATCTTCAAACTTTTCTTGATAAATAATTACGGCAAAATCAATGCTTCAGTATTGTATTATAATTTTACAAGTAGAAGTATTCAATTCATACCGGTAATACAGTCAAACTTCCTTCTTGCTTAACAGTCATTTAAATATACAGGTCACCTAAACAGCCTGTTTAAAACCCTCTCAGCCTGTGTTCTAAATACATAATTGTACCAATTAATTTATCAAATAATTGAATAATTAATTAATTAACCATAAATAGTTAAAAAATGTTGTAGCATAACAAAGCGATCACCATGTTTTCCAACAAGTTTCCTTCCATCAGTATCAGCATTATGCTGTCATTTTTTCCTATGTCCAAAAAAGGTGATCGTGAAAACAAGTTTTATAGTACTTTTTCAAATTAAAATGTATACATTTTAATCTACATTAAAGCCAACATACAAGGTAAAGAGAAACATCCTTTCTTTTCTATTGGAATGCTGTAGCCTCCAGGTTCTCTCTTCTTGTGCTATAAAATAAAACCAAAAGATTTAGATCCCAGCACATATAGCTATGAAATAGAAGATGATACTACATTTGTGAATTATTATTGCATGTAAAGTGTGACCGGTGGGATGGTGTAATGGTTAGCGTGTTCACCAGGAGTGTGGTTGATCATGGGTTTGAGCCATCATAGGGACAAACCAAAGACAGAAAATTGGTATTTGTCAAAGTAGTGTGACATGTATACCCGTGGACTATTGTTTCAGTGAGCTAGCATTATGAAAATCCATCTAAACTTATTGGTCTAGCATAAAGCAGACATCATCATCATGTCATTGAATGTAACTTGTTCTCACCATGATAAACCTGTAAAATTGTTCATTTGGCATTAAAAAACTATCACTGACTCACTTCATTTAAAGTGTGCTTTCAATGCATTGGACATTTGGCATTAAAAAACTATCACTGACTCACTTCATTTAAAGTGTGCTTTCAATGCATTGGACATTTGGCATTAAAAAACTATCACTGACTCACATCATTTAAAGTGTGCTTTCAATGCATTGGAAGCATTATTTTGAATACTGAAAATTTATTGCTTGAAGAAAATGATTTCCTTTAAATATTACATGTTATATTCAATAATGTCATGTTGGTACTGGATATCATTAACAAGGGGCAGTCATGGTCATGATCATATGGTAGTTGAATTTACAACTACTTATGCAATCAGTGCATATCACTACTAATGTTGCGAGTTTGAATCAATGCATAATCCCGCTCATGGCGATGTGTACTCGATACAACATTATGTGATAAAGTTTGTCAGTGACTTGGGGCAGGTTGGTGTCTTTTTCCACGGTGCTCCGGTTTCCTTCACCAATAAAACTGATATAACTGAAATATTGTTGAAAGTGGCATTAAACACCATAACACTAATCCCATATCATTAACAATTTGTTCACAGAGAGCTAGATTTGTAAGCAAATGCTTGTGAATTAGAGAAATTCAAATCTTGTTCCAAAATAAATGACCCATGTTATTATTTTTTTTTTTCCTCTGTAATGATTTGTCACTTAGTTATTTCATGTAAACTTACAAATTCAATAGCTTGTTTTTGTTCCAACCCAACCTGTCCAACAAGAATAAATGCATCTCTAAACTGAACGTTATCAATAAGAGAACTGCCCATCAGCCGAATCCACTGTCTGCTGTTACTACTTAACCTTAAAAATATATAATTGAGAACATTCATGTAATACTTGTTAAATATAGAATTGATCTACAAGTACAAAACAGTATAGACATTGTTCTATCCTGCCATCATAAAATCTAGCCTCTAGTAAAGTCAACATTCCTCCTTTTCATAATCCGTTTAGATTCAATAATCAGTCTTCAAATATTCAAAAGTCAAATCAAGATTGTTCCAATCAGTTCAGTCATCTGTATATTTGTGAATAAAGTCTAACCTGTATTTAGAGGTCACTTTTGGGATAAAGAAAAAGTGGCCTTATATGACATGTGACCTATCAAAAAAAGTTAAATCAAAATGAAATTTTCTATGACATGACAAAAAAAGGTGACCTTTTAATACAGGTGACTGCTTAATAGAGTTGACAATATGGGCAAGTTTGACTTATTTGAATAGAAGGTTGAGGACTATTGGTCACAGAGCATACAATATACCCATTATTCAGTGTTTCGGCATCAACATGCATCATCCTTACAATATTAAATCTTCATATATCAATGCTTCTTCATTCCTATATTTATCATTATACCTCATAGATATAAGAGTGTCTGTGATTAGTTAAAAAACAACGTCACATATCAGGAAGACAAAACTTCATGTATCGCTAGACTGCGTGCTCCGGGAAAATAAATATCATGTATCCCGCTGCCACGTGCCCCCATGGCTACCCCCCCCCCCCCCCCCCCCCCCCAGTTAAAAAAAATGTGTGGTTGTCGTGTGTGTAATTTCGATATAATAAACAATTTATGGCCCTTGTTGTAGGGAGATATGAAGCTTTGTTTACCCTCAGAGAAATATGACTTCTTCAGGTAAACAAACCTTCATATCTTCCTACATCAAGGGCCATAAATGTATCATATACTTACTTCTCTGTAATCTCATCATAGGTAACTATCATGATTACAGAACCTGGTGCTACTTTAGTCATATATTGTATAAATGTAGTATCTGAAAACAAAAGTAAATGGATGTACAATGAAAAAACAATTCTATAAAACATCTTAGGTACATACAGTCAAACTTTATCAGGAAGAAATCAGATGTCTTGAAAACTATGGTAACATGAAATAAGTTTCAAGTTCTAGCAGTTTTGCCATTATTTTTTTTCTAAAATAAATCTAGATTTCTTGTAGTTGCAATTTTTCATACTTTTCTTTCATTGATCAAAACAATACACTATGACTGGTAATACCAAAGATTATTGTTTTTTGTTTGTACAGAGAAAAGATTTCTTTAGTTAACAGTTCATGTAGACTTATAAGCTTGATACTGAATAGTCTATACTATCTTATCATAAGCATACATACATACATCTGATACTTCATCGTTCATTATTTCTATCTGTACAGTACAATATATATTATATAAACTATCTTTGATATGTTTTGCAAGAATGGATTTTTCAGAGCAATACTGCATCAAAGGTGAAGCCCAAGATGTGAGAAGCGATGAGAAATCAATTACTAGCATAACATATCAATGTTTATCAAGGATTTATCAAGATGATGTCAATGACATCAATATAACATCATGTTAGAAATTGATAATAATGCTTGTATCATGCTTATTATCATATGTAAAGATCAAAAGGAGTATTTACAAATCATGGATAAATATAAATATCAAATGTTTTAACTTCCATTATAATTATCTGTTCAAACTTACCATCAGTATATGTATCAAATGCTTTAATGTCCTTTATATCTGATGTTAGATCTGGGGAGAGAAAAAGACCAATTTCTCCATAAATTTTATTAACCTACTTATCTAAATTAAAACAAAGATTGCATTTCATACATAATTCATTTGTTAGAATAATAAGTTTTTTTTTTTAAATGCATAGTATACAAAGAACAGTAAATACTATTAGTACTTTAATACTATTTTCATAGCTAAGAACTAAACAAACTATACATAATGGCAACCATATGTATTTGATTTGATTTATTGTGTTTAATGCCACTTTCAGCAATATTTCAGCTATATCATGGTGACCAGTTTTAGTGGTGGAAGAAGCTGGAATATCCGGAGAGAACCACCGACCATGGGCAAGCAACTGGCAAACTTTATCACTTGCGGCTGCGAGTCAAGTGCATCCTTTTTTGTAATTTACAAAGCCGGGTGCGAACCCACACCATATTGGTGATAGGCTTGTATGAGTTGCTATCTAACTCATTGAGCCACCTGGGCCCTCCTGTAACCATATGTAAGTTGTGCTGCAAGATCCCTGAAAGGCTAATCACTTATTCTTAAAATTAGTATGTGTACAGTGCTCCCTCGTTAAACCACCACCTTCTGTGCAGTCGGTAGTTTGGCGATAAACTGAGGGACATTGAAAACCAGAAGTTATGTGATCAAATGAAAAGATAAACTTTCTCAAATTGTTTCAACTCGACTGACATACATTTTGCACTTGTACAAAGACATAAGTATAAATAATACATGCTTAATAAATAAATAAATTAGAATAAATATTTACATATTCCATTTTTGTCTATTTATATTTACAGGTACAAAATGTAAGTATGTACACAACAGGTAAAGGTCATATGATTTGATCTGTTAATCTCATTGTCACTTTCATAAAATTCCTTTTGATTCAAAATATCTCCAACAGTCCTTCTTTTTATCAGAAGATCCCATTTAATTGTCAAATTATCGGCAATTTGTTGTTGTGTTAATTTTGGATTTTCCTTTGCATAACTTATAATTTCACGTTTCTGTTTGTTGTCTAATAAATTACGCTTTCTCTTCAAGGACGACATTTTTATGACAACTAATTAAATTACAATTTTTACTCAGGATTAAAAGTAATCACCAGAAAAGTAAATACAGGTAATTATTCTAATCAAAACAACTCACCTGTTCCGACCCTCAACTATGAGATCAATGACCGTGTCCGATGGCCAGTCTTGACATTCCATAATTACTGATCAATACACAGCTGTCAAAAGGTAGTTGTGGGCGGTACTAACGGGGGAATTTAAATTGGTGTCTGAAAACCTGTGGCGGATGGCGGTAGCGAAGTTTGGCAGTATAACGGGGTATTTTTAATGGGGTAAATCGGGACAGACGAGAATTTTGGTGATAGGCGAGGTTGGCGATAAAACGGGGGGCAATAGACCGAGGGAACACTGTACTTTTATATACAAATAATATTTTAAAAAAAAGCAAAACATAGATATCTAATGAATTTTAGTGTGCATGACCTTCATCAACAAACTCAAAAGATTGGAAATGTGTGAATTATTTTTTGTAATTTCGGCACATGACTTGGACTTAAGATAGTTAGTTTTTTTTTCACTATTCTACTTGCAGTTGGTTAAAGTTTTATGTAGAATAACACTTCATCCAATTACTACAATATCCTGAATTTCTTTAGGAATTGTATAAAATTCTTTTCAATATGAAATAACCATTTAAAAGTGTGCTTAATGTCTGACAATATTTGTTAATTTACAAAGTATTCAATGTTCAGGAGTGCAGTTGTTCATCGACAACACTTATTCATAGGTTTTGCATTCATCTGTAAAACCTAAACATATAAAATGTCATTTCTGAAACTTTTGGACCTCAAGGATCAATGGACTGAATTCCCATGGAGTTGTTTCCATTTTTTTTAACTTCATTCAAAATCTGTGTTAACTTACTGTCAATCACCAACATATTAATACCCCTGCCTCCACTCTCAGTTTCTGGACTTAAAACTCTGTAAAAAAAATGAAGTTTTATACAGTTTGTGGTAATTAATGCAACATACATATATGAACAGTAGAGCCTTGTTATATCAAAATCAAATACAATGAACTTGAAATACTAATTTCTTCTGTTTATATTATCTCTTGGCTTCATTTATAATGAATGAATCAACACTCAGATATTTGATAGAAAATCATGTCCCATAGATTTCTTTACAATTAGGCTTGATTGTATATAAATCTTACAAATTGAAGAATGTCAAAGGAAATTTAAAACTATTATTGATGCATTAGATCATGTGGTTAAATATGCATCGCTTCTTTCTTTTTTTTAAAAAGCATATAAATAAATATTTAAAGCAGATACCATGCTTGTAACTTACATTTGACCATTATAACATAAGGTTGGACCCTCTGTATTATCTTTCCCTGTCTTCAAGTAAAAGGAATTCTGTCTATATCCACACATAATGCCACAAGATGCACCTGTCAAACAAACAATCAACTCACCAATGAAATAAACTGTAACAAACATATTGCTCTGTAACCAATCAATGAAATAAATTGCAATAAATATATTGCTCTGAAACCAACCAATGAAATAAATTGTTATAAAAAACTGCTCTGTAATTTCAGCTTAATCTGAGTTTGAATAGATTTTTTTTTGTTTTCATTCCCATACAGTGATTATTGTTTCACGCGAACTGAGCAATTTTTCGGCTATATCAAAACAAGAATAAGTTACATTTCTAAGAGATGATGCTGTCCACTTTGTACAAGTCCAACAGGCTTAGTTGGATTTTCATACTGCTAACTCACTAAAAATAACAGTCCGCAGGTAAACACATCGCTTCATTCGGACACATTATCATGATTCTGAGCCAAACAGTCCTTAATGTTACATGTTTAGTGAAGAATCAGCAAATACCAATTTCATAGTCTTTGGTTTGACCTGATCAGGGCTTGAACCCACAATCTGCCATACTTGGGGCAGTCTTCAGGCTAACCCATTTGCCCAAAACCTGGGACAAGTAAAACTGGATTTGGATAAGTGAAAATTATGAAAGAATTTGTTTGAATAAATAGATTTTTTTTTCTAAATTTGGCTTTCAGGCAAGTTGGTGAAAATAATGAAGGAAAGGACTGCTTGGGGGTGAACACTCTTACCATTACACCACTGATACAGTTCACTTTCATACATCGCCAACCTTTTGGTCTTAAATGCCAAATTAAAATGCTGATAGAAGCATTACTTTTGTTGACAAGGAAAAGCCTAAATGAAAAGAGGCTATTGTCTGTAAGATAAATAAACGATAGGAATCAGTTATCCCAATTGTTTGTCATACTATATAGGAGATAAAAAAAAGTATTACTTAAATTTTAATTTAAATCAGACTCATATTTCAGATCCTATATTTAAATCTTACCTGTAGAAGAGGTATCCATACCATCAGCATCCACAACATGTTTCACACCTGAAAACAGAAACATATATTTGCATAACCATTTAATTTACTGTTGTTGATAGCTGAGGTACAGCTTAAATTCATAAAAAAAATAATCAACTGTTCAGATTAGCTGATTGATTGTTGTTTAACATCAAGTCAGTGGAATTTCAGTTATATTCAGTATAATAAAAAGCTTACATTAAAATTTTCAAATCACTTAAATAAGTATAAAATTACTTTTAAAATAAATAATCATGAAATCACTTGTTTAAACAGTACTCCTGACTGATAACATTTTATACATTGGAAATTATTCCATATGCACCTGGAACAGTAATATTTTTACACATTATATGTTATTCAGCTATCAGACAGGGTATATAATGTGACATTCCCGGCTTAGGATCTATATTCCCTGAGGCGCAACATCCAACTGTATTAAATAAATTTGCGTCTTTTATTTTCATTTTCAGTATCTCTAGATGTCCGTTTCCGTACCTTTGACGTCATTCTTCAATGACGTCAAAATATGTGTCACGTCATATTTCATGCATGGGGCGTCTCATGAAGGAAAATACTGTACTAAATTGCTAAATCAATAGTTTCATATGTAGTAAATTTTATAAACTCTATAAATATAACATTAATATATCACATAACAAAACAACGGGTTTTGGAAACAGTTTCAATAATATAAATGTTAACAACATGTAAATAAAACCTTGGTGTGGCCCCATGACGTCGAAAGTTTTCAAGGCTCAACGTTTTGTTTATTTGTTATGGTACAGTCGTGGAACATGAGTTTGCTGAATCGATCAGGTATTTGTGACGGAATTAACTGTTGTAATATTTGTTTGTTCATACAGCCGTTTTGAGTATAAAAACAGCATTTAATTTGGTAAAAATACATTTATTATTCCGTATTATACCATTGATTCAGTGAAGCGTAATGTTTTGTCGTCCATGTTTTAATTATTTTTGGGGACTGATATATATACCCCGTCTGTTTTCCAAATATATGCTGACATTCTGTGTTGAAGAACCAATGAAAATATGTGTAACAAACTAAATCCGTAATATATACCAATGTAACCTTGCAGATATGCAAATGTAAAATTAACATGTTATGTTATCCCTGACAAAGATGCATTGTTGAAGTTTTTATTGAAACTTGTATGTTATTTAGTTGTAATAATGCCATTGGTTACAGATAACAATTAGGCCTAAAATAAAATTTTATTTGCTTGGCATTGCCGCCCGACCCACTGAAAAACTTGCCGTCCAAATTATTTTATTTGCGTTTCAGACAATTTCTTTTTATTAAAAAAATTGGAATCGCGCCGGAATTTCGATCGTGTCCGCGGAGTTTGTTCCGGACTTTATTTATTTCAAATCTCGATCGTAAAAGCGCTTGATGTACACTGTATTGAGAGCAAACGCTTAAACGACATAGAATAGAAAATGGTCTGCTGAAACGAAAATAATGTCGAAGAGGCCGGCAGTGGAAAGCATCCCCCTATGCTGCAATGCATCAGTTAAGTGGGGTGAACATTTGATCAAAAATAAGATCTTGCTATTCTATGGACGAAACATGGGAGGACATTCTGAAAGACCTTTTAGAAGACTCAAACTTCATCGTTGGTGTCTGCTTAACAAGTTGACGTCGTCGCTTCATGAGATGGAAGCTTTTCATCCGGACATAAAAGAACAAATATCTGTGGCTCTTACCTTTGATAAAACTCTTAAATATGTCAAATTCATCATTGACAAATTTCAAATGTAAAAAAAAAAAAAAATCCTTACCTACCTACCCACCTGCCGATAGTGTGGGTCGGCAATGCCAAACAAACAATATTTTAAGGGTGGCCTTATTACAATTGTACCTTGTAATGCTGGTGGCTGGTACCTTGATCTGTTGTAAAGAATTATGGCAACCAGAACAAGACTAAGGAATGCCAAAGATTTATTGGACCCTGCAAATAAAAAAAATAATTAACAAGATATGATTATAATCTATCGATTATATGCCAAAGATTTAATGGACCCTGCAAATAAAAAAAATAATTAACAACAAGATATGATTATAATCTAACGATTATGAAGTCTCAAGTCTCCCAAACCAGCCACTGACAACAGTTTTAAAAAATAAAACAAAAGCTACCTTTGAAATCGAACAATGTTGAATTTTTGCGGTATTGTGGAAGCCATTTTGAAAATGGAGACTGGTAGATATCGGGAATCAATTCAGGTCATCATAATCTACCTACATATGAAATTTCATTGAAATCGGACAATGTTGAATTTGTGCGGTATTGTGACGGCCATTTTGAAAATGGCAACCGGTAGAAATTTTTTGATGTCAGAAATCAATTTGTGACATCATAATCTACCTACATATGAAATGTCGTTGAAATCGGACAATGTTGAATCTGTGCAGTATTGTGGCGGCCATTTTGAAATGGTGACCGGTAGAAATTTTTCAATGTCGGGAATCAATTCGGGACATCATTATCTACACACATATCAAATTTTGATGATATCGGACAATGTTGAATTTTTGTGGCCATTTCAAAAATGGCGACTGCTAGAAATTTTTCAATGTCAGGAATAAATTTGGGACATCATAATCTACCCACATATGAAATGTCGTTGAAATCAGACAATGTTGAATTTGTGCGGTATTGTGGCGGCCATTTTGAAAATGACGACCGCTAGAAATTTTTCAATGTTGGGAATAAATTCGGGACATCATAATCTACCCACATATGAAATCGGACAATGTTGAATTTGTGCGGTATTGTGGCGGCCATTTTGAAAATGGTGACCGCTAGAAATTTTTCAATGTCGGGAATAAATTCGGGACATCATAATCTACTCACATATCAAATTTAGATGATATCGGACAACGTTGAATTTTTGCAGTATTGTGGTGGCCATTTTAAAAATGGTGATCGGTAGAAATTTTTCAATGTCGGGAATCAATTCGGGACATCATTATCTACCCACATATCAAATTTTGATGATATCAGAAAATGTTGAATTTTAACCGCATACATTTTATGCCATGTTTTGGCAGCCATTTTGAAAATTTTTGCTCCTCTAATGGTGACCTATCACAATGTCAAATTTTATGTCTCTATCATTATCCATTTAGAAGTTATCAACATTAATGTACAAAATTTCAACTTTCCCATAGGATTCTATAGTAACCCCCACCCCCTTTGAACTCCTCAAAATACGACTTTGACCCCCTTTACTACAAAGTTGAAAACTTTAGGACCAACTAGAATCATATATCTATAACTCCACCAAGTTTCATGAAATTCTGTCCAGTAGTTCCTGAGATCTGCCATGGACAAGTTCATGTGCCAAAGAAAGAAGGGAGAAAGAGAAGAAAGAGAAGAATAATAATATACAATTACGGCCCTCAGAAGAGGTGAATATCCAAAATTGTCAACCCCACTAGGGTTATTTTCCTCTGGCTCCAAAATTGTCAACATCACTAGGGTTATTTCCCCCGAGGGCTTTAGCCCGAGGGAAATAACCCTAGTGGGGTTGACAATTTTGGATATTCACCGATTCAGAGGGCCGTAACTGTTTTATTATACCGAACAAACAGTTGAAATATACTGTTTAAAATTTGAATTGTTACAGTATTATTCCATTAGGGTTATTCACTGGACGTTGTAATTCTTGAGGTTATTCACCGTTGGCGGCTATTAGAAGCAAAAATATCCAGATTATTTTATGTCATGTGATTATCTTTTAACCAATAGAATCGATTCTTTATTATGTGAGGTATAATAATAAGAAACGGAGCAAAAACAATAAGTCATACACAAGAGTGAAAACAGGTCTATGTATCGCCTGCCCCCTGAATGTACCATGAAACTGAAATTATGTTAAGGTGATATATATAATGGAAAAACATTTTTTTTATTTTTTTTTTCAATAGTCAGAAATTTACATTCATAAAAAAGCCCATACATTACCACCTGCAAAATTCACAAGGATCCATCAACTAGAACTTAAGTTATCACACTGAAACCATTCTGTCTACACAACAACAATGACATAACATAATATGACCCACAATATTTTTGCAGTCATATAAAAATTGCTCATTTGGCATTAAACAACAATCATTCACTCACTGCACTACTTCTATTATAAATGTAAATTGGAAGGCTGCAGGTGTGCTTAGATTTTCAGTTCTCCCATGAATGAAAAATCAGAACAATAATGAATTCATTACATCATCTGATCAGTCAGTCAGGGTGAAAGCATCTTCATTGACAAACATAAAAGCTACCAATTGACAAATTGTTACAGATAATTAATCAGATCACTCAAGCAATGATACCATTTATCTTGAAATAACTAAATACACATGATTATAATCATATTTTCGAGGGAAATTTCTAAGCATGATATATAACATAGGAACAATTTACCTTGTAGAGGGGCCATCGTGGTCGTGATCGTATGGTAGTTGGATTTACAATTACCTATGCAATCAATGCCTATCACCAGTTTGAATGCCGCTCAGGCAAGCTATAATCAATACAACATTATGTGATAAAGTTTGTCAGTGACTTGTTACAGGTCAGTGGTTTTCTCCACCAAGAAAACTGACTGCCATGATATAACTGAAATATTGTTGAAAGTTGCGTTAAACACGAAAACCAAACCAAACATACCTTGTAGATGTCTTCCTAAAAACCTCTTCAATTTCCTTGACATCTTCAGTTCACCTTTACATACGTAACATTATTGAAGTCCTCAATACAGTAGTGTGCAACTACAAATAGAAGAACACATGTTATTTAAATTATGTTGAGAAAAATTGTTGTATAAAAATGTAATTCATTAGTGGAAAAAAGAAGTTAAATGTTGCATACAAAACAATATCATATACAGGTCTCCTCAATACTTTCAAATTTCATCTATTTAAAATCAAAATATTTATCAAAAAACTTATCTCTTGCAACTGTGAAATTTCTATATTTAGAACCCCCTCCCCCTTCATCTTTATAAAACAAATATGCTTTGAACTATACAAACAAAAATTGTAACAATCATTTGTGCTAATAAAATTGAGTCTCTGACCTAGAGTGGCTGGATACACAAAACTTGTAACAAAACCGGATCCTTTTTTGTATGAAAGACATTTCAACAACTTTGTAACTTTGCTATAAAAATGTCGAATCAGGGAGTAAACATATGTAAACAGTCAAAAGCTAAAGCCTCTGTAAAGACTGTACTTATTTCTCAGTCCTAAACAACTGTGGAAAAAAAGTAATCAAAACTCATTAATTATATTATACATAAACAACCCTTAATAGCCTGTAGTGCCAGTGGAGCTGTATTCTTTACTTCTGCCGATAAACGATACATCTGGGCATCTTTTTCGTATAGGTGTATTTTTTGGACATGACATTGATAAACATTTTATTCAACTTTATATTTGATTAAATGCATTAATTTCTACAACCTCCTTGTTCAAAGTTATTCCAAAAACATGTCGTGCACACTAAATTTGATATCTACTTTTTCATTACTATCACTGGTTCGATACCTCTGCTGGTGGACTATTAGTCCCCGAGGATATCATCTGCCCAGTAGGCAGATAAGTCACTGCTTTGGCAGATTTCCAGTCAAATCGGCCCCAGGTCAAATCATCCTCAGTCAAATCGGCCCCAAGTCAAAACGGCCTCAAAATAAAAGTCAAATCGGCCACATATTTCAAATTGAATAAAAAAAATTATGTATTAATATGAATGAATATTTTTGGTTAAAAGATTAATGTATAATTTTATTTTTATTGATGAAGATGTTCTTTTTTATGGATCAAAGAAATTAATTAACGATTATTTTATGATCTAATTAAGTGATTAGTAATTTACATAAAGCGTGATTGGCGACAATTATTTAAAAAAAAAACTTTATATTGATTAGGCACATTCTTTGATGATTATACTCTATTGTCTATAAACATGTGAAACCGTAGTTGGCACCAAGAACGCTGGCGGTGACCCAAAAAAAAAAACTAAAAAAACAGGGTAGGTATATGTAAACGTTCTTTTCTAAGACATAATACTATTTTGCAATGAAATAATTTCATACAATAACTGTGCATACAATAAAGTATTCAGTCAAATTTGTATCCTGATAAAGTGAATAGTAAATCGGCAACGCGATTGTTCTAGACCTTTCTCATTATAATTTTGTTTGTTTGTTGAAATTTCAGAATTAAATTACTTTTCCTTTACTGCAATGAATGGCATTTCAAAAACAAATTGGCCCTTTCTCTTCCCATATTCTTCCTACAATTTCTGTTAAAAATTCACTTTAAAACATTCACGCAAATTCCTCATAGCCAATGGTTTATAGACATTGGGTACAAAAAATGTACGTCAATTTGACCACTAAGAACTATGGATCAACAACTTGAAAGAATGACACTCGGAACACAGGATTTGGCCACTAGGAATAAACAGAGTATCATTTTTCGATACGATTTAATACTTTGTATTGAAGAAAAAGATGATATTTACGAAAATTCTGAATTTACTTGCTTCTGTAAGATTCTAAGGAGTTGGAAAATTCTTCAAGTTTGACTTTTAAGACGCATTGTCGTGCGTAACGTCAATACATATTAAACACACTAAATACAAATCAAATTCCCTTATGAAAGTGATTGATAATCAATATCAGATATCTGTGTTTCATTTTAATTATATATATATCATACGATTTGAACCGGGGCCGATTTGACTTGGGGCCGATTTTGCTTGGGGCCGATTTTGTTTGGGGCCGATTTGACCTGTTACCCTTTGGCACTGACATGGTTTATTAGCTATATCTTAAATACAATACAATACAATAAGCTTTATTTAAGGCCAGAAAGAATCAAACAATTATAACACAAGCTCTAGTGAGCTTTTAAATCCTCCATCTACTACTGAAATTTACAGTTCCTAAATAAATATAATTATTAATGAAACTAAGGTTTTCCTCCCTCAAGCATAGGTGACATAATACGAATTTGGCTACTTCTACTTCTACTTGATTACTGCCTAGGGCTATCGCATCACAGGCAAGTGACATCAACAACATGGAAAAAAGCACGCAAAGTGCATACTGTCTTGGCACCAGTGTTCGCACATGCGGTGAGTTCGCACACACGTATTGTACATGTCAAAATTGCAAAATCATTGGAAAAGTTAAGATGGAGACTACTGTTATGTGAGGATTAACTCTAATTATATTAAAATATATCAAATGTTTTCAAATTTGAGCTTATTTTGAAGGAATAGGTATAAACTTCAATTTTGAAAACTTTCAAAATAAAATCTTTCCTTTATTCATTTTAAGAACCATCCAAATTATGCATGCGCGATATCACCGGACGTTCCAACATGTGTCAAAAATCGAGGATTGGTTTGCTTACACTTCGTTTTCACTGAAATGTTAAAAATTGTAGCGGAATCCGGATAAAAACCATAAAGATAATACTTCAATGTATTTGAAGATGATTTCAATTAATTCAATAAAATTTGGGTATGCTGTGAAATTAACCACTGAACCCTTTGGTGCGCGAACACACCGGACGGCTCTGTACATTTGTATATACAATCAAAAACAATAAAAACAGGCTATCCTGTTTAGGCTCTTTAGTTTTCTTAATCTCAAAGATTAAAAAAAAATCATTTAGCTTTCCAAACTTTTGGATATGAGCGTACATTTTGTACCTGATGTAGTGATGAAGCGGCGTGACTTTTTACCCAAATACAGCTTCAAATTATATTATTTCTATTATTTTGAGATGTTTTATGAATAATTAATGATCATTATTAATCATTCTATCGTTATTTTTTCATGAATTTCAACAAAATAGTCAGGTTTTAAAGGAAAATATCAAACGATCCCGATCGGGTCGCTTACAATCACGAATATACCCAAATATACATTAAAATTTCGCCTGATATATATAAATTATTTTTATATTTTTACAGAAATTCTGATACTGAAAACAATTCTAGTCTTTTTAAAACTTATGCAGTTGATTTAAGGCGATTGCTATGTGAGCAAGTGGTATATCCAATCACCGAAAAAAAAAGGAGCATACTGATCATTTCCCATTTTCATATATATATTTATTCATATTAAAAGGAAGAAAAGGAATAAGATAAATAAATAAAATAACTAAAAGACTTAAGTGTTGGAAGAAATATATTTGTTGTAAGTAACACATACCATATGAATTTTGAGTGTGTTTGGGTACATTTGTATTTGTTGGAAGCGGCCATGTTGTATCGATGTTTATAAAAAAGGGTGCCCTTCTAACTATAGGCTATATGAATTTTAGTCACGTGACTATTGTATTCATAGCCAAATATCTTTTCACTGGAAGTGTAAAAATATTGAACAAAATAGTATTTAAAATCGCAATAAAATTTATTTCAATGAGAAATCCTGAAATCCCTTATTGTTTATATTCTGAAAAATTCAAATAAACTCAAATGAAAATTCTAAAAGAAAACTTATAATATCCACACAAAGCGTTATGTGTAGTACGTCATTTGTTAGTGTGTACTGATCATGAAATACACACATGTGCCAGGTCATATGCAACCCTGGGATGAATTTCATGAAAGTCCATGCATTTTACCTGAAAGGATGATTCTCCTCTCTGAATACTTTGTGTGAGCTGGTGTCAAATAGAAAGAGCAGCTCGCCTTCGTCTTCGGCTAGGGAATCTGTTACATCTACATGCTATCTGCGATTCAAAAACATGAAATGATTCTGACAAGACAAGCATGACAGCAGGGAATTATAAAACAAGTTTTATAATTCCCTGATGACATGTAAGTTTTTTATTTTTATGGCAAGCAGCTTTGCTTGAAAAACCTTAATTGCTTGTATGACCTTCATTCCCCTTTTGATAAGCCCAAAATCCTTAACTATATAGAATAAAATAAAACAAAATTGTTGACATTAGGTCGATTCTAGGTCCTGCAAAAATACATTCAGTGGACCTACTTGATATCTGCTGGACCTGTTCTTACCCTTTATCTTGCACACTCACATTGTGACAAAAAATATGTAAATCTGAGCAAATGACTTTGATATCAGAATTTTTATTTTCGTCAAAAGAGTCAACTTATTCTGAGTCAAAATATTTCAAGCCCCCACCCCCCCCCCCCCCCCCTCTCAAAAACAAATGGTCACCCCATCATGTTTTGACACTTTATGCTATAAGAAACTCGAAAGTCTAAATGGTAAAAACCTCAGAAAACGATTCTCAGACATTGCAACATACATGCATTATGCATAGGCACATTCAATAACCCCCTACGCCCCTTCAGAAACCTTTCCTCCCACATCGTTTTTTATCCCCCCTTTAGGCATCAACTTACTTCCTGTAAGGCGGGGGCGTACATGTACTATGTAAACATTTCTTCTAGTTATTCAATTTTAGGAGGCATGCCATTCGTCTCTCATGCCTCTCTTTTAAAACAGCCAAATGTTGGATATAGACTTCGCCCTTAAACAGGTTGTGCCTGTCTCATATTACTATTAGTTATAAAATTGATCATTTTGATTACTCTTGTGAAAAAGTTATGAAATTTGATTTTTTTCATATAGAACCTTTAATACAATAAATACGATTTTATGGTGTATTTGGGTAAAAAGTCACGCCCGGGATGAAGGTTTTATTTACGTCAAAGCTGTGGAAAGTTGAAAATGATTTTTGACGCGTTATAATAGAAAAATACCATAAACATATAGATACATGAATTTGTGTCCTGTAGTCTTCGCTTGCTGTGCATTTAATCGATGCTAAATTAGCCTTTAGATCATTTGGAAGTTCCCATTTGTTACCGGAAGTCATTTGTGGCAGTTAAATTTTTTCTCAAATCAGGTGAAACAAAATCCGTTTCCGAATATTTCAAACGTATACCCTGTATGAATGTATGGTAATTTACTCGAAACATCGCTATTACATGCAGATCATGTAGATTTAGAGTCATATATTTTTGCGGACGATGCAAAAGTCTATAAAGAAATTAAAACCCAGACATATACCACAAATCTGCAGAAAGATCTGGATAACTTACAAGAATGGTCAGACAAGTGGCTACTTAAATTCCACCCAAACAAGTGCAAGGTAATGACAGTGTCTAATAAGAGGGGAAATAACAGAGAACAGAAATACCACTTATATGACAGCGAGGGCAAAGAGCATGAAGAGGTAGAGTTGCACAATTCAGATGGGGAGATAGACAGGTGTCTTAGTTGATGACCAATTAAATTATTCACAACATATACAACAGAAAATAAATAAGGCAAACAGCATAATGGGCCTCATCAGAAGAACATTCACCTACCTAAATGAGCATAACTTCAAATATTTATTTCAAGCACTTGATATACCACATCTTGAATACGCCGCAGCTGTGTGGTCGCCATACAAGAAGTATGACATTGACAGCATATGGAGAACGTACAGAGAAAATCGACCAAATAAATACCATCCTTAAAAGATATGGAGTACCCAGATAGACTAAAGAAATTAAAAATGCCTACCTTGAAATACAGACGCCTCTGGGGTGATATGATTGAAACTTTATCACGGGTATCTATGACAATGAAGTCACAGAAGGTACATTTGACCTCGACCCTAACACTCGAACTAGGGGCCATAGTAAGATAATCAAGAAGAAATTCTGCAAAATAAATTTAAGGAAATTTTCTTTCACCAACAGAATCGTTGATTTATGGAATACTCTGCCACAATCAGTAATTGATGCAAAGGATGTAAGACAATTTGAAATAAGGTTCAATAAATACTGGGAACACCAAGATGTAAAATTTGAGTACAAAGCCAGCATCCAAAACAAGGAAAATACCGGACACCACACCGAAATAAGTTGCATCAAGGAAGAAGTAGAGGTGGATATAAAGTCAGGACAAAAAATCAAGACAAAAAGTCAAGACAAAAAGTCACAGACAAAAAGTCACAGACAAAAAGTCAGGACAAAAAGTCACAGACAAAAAGTCAAGACAAAAAGTCAGGACAAAAAGTCAAGACAAAAAGTCACAGACAAAAAGTCAAGACAAAAAATCACAAATGACATTTTTCGACAAATGGGACAAAATGTCACAATTTGTAATTTGAAAAAAGCTGTTTTAATTAGAGTAAAATTCTAACTTTATTGGACAAAAAGTCACATTTGAAAATATTTGTCATTTTTGTTAGCATACAAATTAAAAAAGTAGTTTAAATTTATAGAAATCATAATTTTTTAATGAACATTAATTAACACAAGTCATATATTTAGCATAAGTTGGTTCAAATATCAATTACAAAGTCAAAGACAGTTAAAAATCGGTTTTATAAGTATTAGCTTAAATAGTAGTACTGGTGTGGAAATTTGACGTTTTTTTCGCCATCTTGTTGGTCTCCAACCAAAGTAACCCCTTCTCCATCCAAATAGGTTCGACCCCCTGCACAGAATAGTATCGTTGACGCTAAAAGACTAATTGGGAGAAATTATGGTGATCAAACTGTACAATCTGACATGAAGCATTGGCTGTTTACAGTAGTTAATCATGGTGGTAAACCAAAATTACGAGCTGAATACAAAGGTGAAAGAAAAACATTTACTCCAGAAGAAATCAGTTCTATGGTTTTAGTTAAAATGAAGGAAACGGCAGAAGCATATCTTGGACAAAAAGTGACAGACGCCGTCATTACAGTCCCCGCCCACTTCAATGACGCCCAGCGACTTGCTACAAAAGATGCCGGTGTAATAGCTGGACTTAATGTACTAAGGATCATAAATGAACCAACATCTGCAGCCTTGGCATACGGGCTAGACAAGAATTTCTCAGGTGAGAGAAACGTTCTAATTTTTGATCTTGGAGGTGGTACATTTGACGTCTCAATTCTTTCCATTGATGGGGGTTCTTTATTTGAAGTAAGATCAACTGCTGGGGATACTCATCTTGGTGGTGAAGATTTTAACAATCGAATGGTAAATCATTTTATTAGTGAATTTAAAAGAAAACATGGAAAAGATATTTCGAAAAATAATCGAGCAATCAGGAGGCTGCGAACGACTTGTGAAAGATCAAAAAGAACATTATCAAGTAGCACAGAAGCGAATGTAGAAATAGACTCATTGTTTGAGGGAATAGATTGTCGGGGGTATATATGCAAAATAGTACGAATACGACAGTAAACTAGGGGCACAATAGCTGATGGGGGTCCACAGATTGGTGCATTCCCTCCGTTTATTTTTCAGAAATCAGGGAAATCGACAATAATAAGAAATTTAGCAGTACCCCGCCATTTTGTTGCTTAACTTGTGTTTATTTCTAGTATTCGTTTGGACCCTGGACCCAGACATAGAGGCCCTACATCGTTATTAGCCCTGAAAATACGTACCCCCGTGGCAAACACGGGGAAATTAAGGTCCATCGGTCAACTGCCTGTGAATCTACCCCGGTATTATTATTATTCATTACCTTGAATAATTCGAAAATTAATACGCCACACTGTGCATAAATATATAGAACATGCGGGAGATACAATGACAGAAGAGTTTGAAGATACCAAAGGGGTGATCAGAATCCGTAAATAGAAGAAGGTCAGACAATACAATGGCCAAAAGAAAAAAGGACAAAATAAAGGACAAACAACGATCTACAATACATACACATAGTATGAACAAAATCTCGTAAAATTCCAACGGCAAAGTTCTTGTAGTTTAAGTCAAAGGTATTACACGGGCTTTTAAATGACTTAAGTGCCTGGTTGGAATTCTGTAGCCCTTTATGCACAAATTCTTACGATAAAAAATTGTTGTAAGTGTAAAACTAAGATTAAAAAGAGTTTCACAAAAATACTTACGATAATTTTAAGCGTAAAAATTGTCCTAACTTTACGTGTAATACTACCCTGTTGTAAGGGTAACATTTTGAATATAAGAGAAATATTTGTCTTATCTTTTATCTTAAATGAAAAAATAGAAAAAAAGATGGACGATGCATTGGCGCTTCGGTTTAAAAATAAGAGAGCAATTCACTGTTAGCGCATTTTCTCTGACCGTATGACAAACCTTATTACACATATTGATAAATCTTTATTGAAATAAATCTGGTTTTAAATACAAACAGACGCTACAAATGATATTGTTGTTAACTCCTTTTTGGCGTGACTAATAACAGAGTCTATATTCCGTACATTTACCTTTTCAATGCAGCAAAGTGCATTGTTTACATATCAACACGTACCATGTAGCATCTGACAAAAAAAAATCAGGATAATTCTTTTAATATTAGATTTCAAAATTGGGAACGGTCGACAATCGAAAAGACTACTTGACAACATGTATGGGGTGAATTATTTTCCTTTGATGATAAACACATCTTAATTTTGTTTATCTCAGAAAAATCGGGATAAATTTTCATCAGTAAAAGATTAAAGCTTTCCTTTAATTTTACTTTCATACGTTTCAATTTTACTACATGGAAAAATAGTGTTAAATCATAGAATATCGTGTAATTTACTTTAAATTTGTCAAAATAGTTATATATGTATTTACGAAATCGTTACTAAATCAAACTGATAAAAATGCTTGATACAAAAACAAATGTTAAACATATATTCCTTCTTCTTGTAAAGTTTTATTAAAAATGTTTAATAATTCGACAACAAGCAGATTATTATTATTAATATTTGTTCCAGAAAGATATTAAAATTAATAAAAACTACTTACATTTAATTGATAAGTCAAGATTTCAAGATTTTATTAGTACACTCAGACACACGAAAATGTGCAACATGAGGTCATATTACATGTACAAATATAAAGAAAAATATGACAAAATGAACATGGGATTACAATTGCAAAATACAGAAATTCAATAATATAATATATATTGGTACACTGGCGATTAATGACAAAACGATTTCTATGAGAACAAGAAAAACATAATTTAGAAAAAAACACAAGTTTACTGATAAATAACGATATATTTTTAAGAAGTGGCACATTACAGAGTAAAAGTAATTCTTTCATCTTATGGATGGTAGGATTTGAAGTGTAATATTTTGGGATAAATGTTTATCTTAAAGCAGCGATTAATTCATGCTTGCATATAAACAAGTAATGAAACTCATCTCCAATATTCTCTCCACAGACAGTATACACATTCTGTCATTCCTAGTAATACTTTGCCATCTTCCTGTCTCTATGGGGAATTTCATATTTGAAAATCTAAATTTGGATAAATTAATCCTATTTTTGACTGATAATTTTGATAAGTATCTCTCAAATCCAAATTCAAATTTGAAGATCGAGTAAAATTCACCACGAGATGAGTTTTCAACATATGTGAACCATTGTTGAATAAAGTGATCATGTAAGAGTTCTTCTAAAACAGGTTTCAGTGAATATATATTAATATTCAATTGATTGGCAAAAATATAGCTAAGACCAGTATTATCAAAAATTGACATGACATTTAGAATCATGATTTCCACTTTGATGAATTTGTAACATAAGTCTATAAAGGATACTACTGAGCTTGTTCTCGCTCTGAACAAGTTTCGTCCAAAACGAGACCATTCTCAGCTTAACCCTGATTTCTAGCGGATTTCACCATAGACCATATAATTTGGCGTAGTTAATCTCACATTTAAAATTCTCTTACAAAATTTTAGATGTATTTTTTCCATGATTTGTATATTTTCAAAACCCCAAACTTCTGAACCATAAAGAATAATTGGTTCTACTAATGAATTAAACAATTTCAGTTGCAAATCTATTGGTATATTTTGGTTTCTGATTTTTTTGTAGATGGCAAAAAGTGACTTTTGAGCTTGCTCTACAAGTCTCTTTCTGGCATCCACGAACGAACCATTGTATTTGAAGGTAATACCAAGATATGTGAAAGAATCTATTACATCCAGTTTTTCACCGTTTAATGTAAAATCGAAATTTTGTTGACATTTTCTCTTACTGAAAACTAGGACTCTGGTTTTGTTAACCTTGACAGTTAATTTCCATTTATCACAATATGACTGAAATATATTTAGTGCTGATTGCATACCCTCCTTTGATTCTGAAAATATTAGTGTCATCTGCATATAATAAGACAAAAATCTCAATAAATGTAGAAGATTAGCTTCAAAAAATTTCCTTTACAATTTTTAGTGGACACCCAGCTAAATTTTTAAAATATTCTTCTAAATCGTTTAAAAATACAGAAAATAAAAAAAGGGAGGGACAAGTTTTCGTCTTGCCTAACACCAGTCATACAAGAAAAAAAGTTGATTGCTTATCATTATAAAGAACACAAGATTTAATATTGTCATATATATTATAGATAATTTTAAAGCATTTACCATTTATATCATGTTTAAGCAATTTTTTCCAGAGGCCAGTTCGCAATACAGTGTCGAATGCCTTACGGAAATCAACAAATGTACAATAAAGTGTTTTCCCAATGAGAAATAAATAGACACAAGAGCATGCATAATAAATATATTATCTGTAGTAGAGAACCCTTTTCTAAATCCAGACTGGTTTTTAGAAATAATTTCAAATTCATTTGACAAAAAGGTCAATCTATTCAGTATTAATTATAGATGTAAAAAGCTTCCCAAGGCAACATATGAGAGTAATAGCCCTGTAATTATCAGGATCATCTACTTTACCTTTATTTTTATACACAAGTCTTATAATACCAGTCAACCAACTTTTAGGGATTATCCCAGTATCAAAAACAATATTAAAAAGTTTACAATATATTGATATCAATTTAGGTTGTGAATATTGAGTATTCATTTACAAAATTATCAATACCAGCTGCTTTTTACCATTTCTTAGATTTTGTTTATTCATTTATTATTTAGTATTGCATCTACAATGTATAATTTAACTTTGTGATCGATCCATTTAAAATCATATCATATACTGGATTTTACTTCCCTCGATTTATCACGACTATACTTATCTTTAACAGCATGAAAGGAGTCTCTTTTTTCTCGACAAGTTTTCATGGTTTTAGTAAACCATTATTTTATGTCGGGGATCGTTCGATTTTTACCTGAGCTGTATCCAAATTTATACGAATGTTGCAGTATTTATAAATAAATCACTATACCGTTTACATGTACGTGTGTAATATCAGAATTTTGTGTCATGGTGTTGAGTGCTTCGTCTATATGATTTATCATGTCATTACCATCTGCTTCAAATTACCTGTAAAATGCTTTAATAGGTAAAGAATCATCGTTTAATTTTATGGAGGGGGGGGGTTTAAAAACGGACGTGAAAGAAACACGATATTAATGTATATATTTTGCAGAAACACAACCGATGAAATGATTTATCCAGCATGGATAATATAAATGAATCACAGGTGCTTGGGGACAGGACACAGCACCCCCTTTAAAAAAAAAAAAAATGTTAATGTTTTTTTTTTTCATTTCCATGGCTTAGAAATATGTAAAACAGCAATAATATACCGTTTTCTCACGCCGGGTATTCGGATACTTGGAACCGGGTCGAACACTAAGAACCGGGTCAGACAAGTGACAACAACGTTTTCGGGTGAGTATGCTATTTCTATCCTCAGCGACCGTCAGCGATATTAACAACAGAAATAAATTGACACATCGTCTTTCCTATTAAAGTACTAGATTTATACCAAGTTTTGAGTATTATAAGTGGATAATGAATCGACAAGAACGTTTTAATATCGGAAGTTTCAGAAAAAATATGTGAGTCTTTAACTTTAGTCGCTTATATCTACTCACGGAGAGCGAGTTCAATGATTGTTTTGGTCGCTATACCTCCCATAATCTATACTAGACTATTCATTAAAAAATAGGCTTTTGACTTGCGGTTTCTAGCGCAACATCTATCTTTTTATAACAACGGGTGCATGAAATCGAACGCAAAGGACCGCGGGTAACCTTAAGTGAAAGATACTAAGAACGCGGGTGTCGGACACTAAGAACAAATCGTATGCAAGGGCAGGTCGAGGATTTAAGCCGTGGATGACCAACATAGGATTATAATCCGGCGGTTGTCAGGCGAGACTGGTAAATTTAAGTCGTTCCCTTATGAAATTTATTTAATAAGATGCCTGTTTTAAGGATGTTTGAATATGGGAAAATGTCCTAATTTATTTGAGATGGCTTTAATTTTTCGCCGTTTTACCACGGGTCAGTCACCTTATTTCAAATATTTTAAAATATAGGCGTAAAGTGACTAACCCCAAAACCTACAAATGTAAGACTTAGGAAAATAACAAAGCAGTACTATCATTAAAAAAATCAAAGTAAATTTTGTTGTACACTATTTACTCCACACCTCCGCTTGTGATAGTGCAATATTATAACCTATCTTTTCCCTTTTTCAAACAGAAATGTCAGAGGAACCCATCGATGATATTGAACTGGAGGAGTTGACGGGTCCTTTTTGAACGTATCTCTTGTAGAAGAGGTGAACTCAAATTCACAAGAGAGCTACTGCTGCGGTGTTTGTAATAAGGTTTTCAGACGTAAAGCCCATTGGTACGGCACAGTTCACCTTAGATTTCAACGGATCAAAAAAACCTTTCTCCGATGTTCCATCCAAAACCTGCCCAAAGTTGCGAATTCCGGACATAAAGCGGGGGAATTTTCCATGAAATAACCGATATCCAATTTGCCAAAACTTAAGGGTTTCGTATCCATATCTCATATGTGTGGTTGAATCGCACGAAAACTATTCAACAATATCTAAGAAAAGAAAGTAGCATATGTTATGTAACGGAAATGTTCCGGATGCTATTAGTCCCATAAATTTTAAGAATGATTCTTTTTGTCCAACATCTTCAAGAGATTTTAGTACCTTAGGCAACAAATCAATCATGTCATTGATCTCAATAGATTCTGAATCGCATTCGGGAATTTCTTTCCCTGAAGGACAACATACTTCCATTTGAATTTCATCGTCATTTGCTTCATTTTGGTTACTTTTCGGAGTTTGAAAAAAATTCTTACAGAAGTTCTCCTTTGAACCGTAATGAGAGCGGGAGGTTTGGCGCCTTAAAATCTGATTCAACCCACCATTTCTTTAGAAAAGCCTGTACCAAGTCAGGGTCATTACGGTTTTCACAGTTTTCCGGTTGTTGACTGATTTTGTCTGTTTATATAATTATGAGTTTTGACTTTCCCTTTGTAAGATTGTTCGGAGTTCGGTAATTTTGTTATTACCTTTATTTACTGGAGTATTCAGCTTCTTTCTTTTGGATTCCTTATCAAGTATGCAAGTTAAGCCATCATTAACGGTAATGCATTTGCCATATTTGGTTAAATTAGATGGTACTACTCCTTCGTGTATTTTTGTTTGATATTTTTGTATTCCTGTGTTTTCGTCTAATATCAGTACTTTAAAATCTGATTCAACCGACCATTTCTTTAGAAATGCCTGTACCAAGTCAGGGTCATTACGGTTTTCACAGTTTTCCGGTTCATGTTGACTGATTTTGTCTGTTTATATAATTATGAGTTTTGACTTTCCTTTTGTAAGATTACTCGGAGTTCGGTAATTTTGTTATTACCCTTATTTGCCGATATTTTAATGTTTCTTCTCCGTGTGACAGTTTACAATGTTCAATAATACTCTGCAAGGAACTTTCTTTTATTCCACAATAATAACACTTGTACATGTTTTCTTCGTACTTCAACTTGTAGTTGATAGGTGAGAAGCGGCATGCCTGAAAAAAATATATTTGGATAGCTAGTCCAACTTAGTTTTATGAGTTGTGTCATTTTTATATATATATATATATATATATATATATATAGTTTATTTTCTGTAAGATTTATTACGTTGTTAGTCTATTCAGCCTGCTACGTTGCTTTTTTTTAAACAAAACTACAATTTCAATGTTATAATTAGTGAATGTAATCCGCGTTCTTAGTATCCACGGACACACAAGATCCCGCGTTCCATTGTATCATAACCCGCAGTCCTTTGTGTCCGATTTCATGCACCCGTTGTTATAAAAAGATAGATGTTGCGCTAGAAACCGCTAGTCAAAAGCCTATTTTTTAATGAATAGTCTAGTATAGATTATGGGAGGTATATCGACCAAAACAATCATGGAACTCGCTCTCCGCGAGTAGATATAAGCGACTAAAGTTATTTTTTCTGAAACTTCCGATATTAAAACGTTCTTGTCGATTTATTATCCACTTATAATACTCAAAACTTGGAATAAACCTAGTACGTTAATAGGAAAGACGATGTGTCAATTTATTTCTGTTGTTAATATCGCTGACGGTCGCTGAGGATAAAAATAGCATACTCACCCGAAAACGTTGTTGTCACTTGTCTGACCCGGTTCTTAGTGTTCGACCCGGTTCCAAGTGTCCGAATACCCAGCGTGTTTCTGATTGCATCACTCAGTCGACTGATATGTATATAGAGATGCCGTTTTCCATTGCATCAGTCGACTCCTTTTTTTGTTTGAACAAAAGACACTGTAGTGGTCTTGATCGTATGGTAGTTGGATTTACAACTACCTGTGCAATCAGTGCCTTTCACCACTAAAGCTGTGAGTTCGAACCCCGTTTATGGGAAGGTGTACTCGATACAACAATATGCGATAGTTTGTCAGCGACTTGTGCAAGGCCAGTAGTTTTCTACAGTACTCCGGTTTCCTCCACCAACAAAAGTGACAGCTATGATAAAACTGAAATTATGTTGAAATGGTGTTAAATACCATAAACTTACCCTAACCCAAGACAATGTAGATGTATTAAAAACTAAACAAAATAGTTGTGGTTCTTTATTCACTGATTTTGTATTTTAACAAAAGTAAAATTCAAAACAGAAGAAAATAAACACATGTACACTTATTAACTAATAACTTCAACAAATCAACAAAATAAAACTAAATTATTTCAAAATCATAAAAAAAATGAATTAACAAAACAGTTTTACATCAACAGGCCACTCACTATTAATACTACAATCTGATGATATCATGGATGTTTTGTTTTGTAGAGGCCATCATGGTCGTGATTGTATGGTAGTTGGATTTACAACTACCTGTGCAATCAGTGCCTATCACCACCAAAGTTGTGAGTTCGAACCCTGTTCATGAGGAGATGTACTTGATACAACATTATGTGTAAAGTTTGTCAGTGACTTGCGCCAGGTCAGTAGTTTTCTCAAGGTACTCCTGTTTCCTCCACCAATAAAACTGATCGCCATGATATATCTGAAATATTGTTGAATGTGGCATTAAACACTATAAACCTAAACCAAACCTTTATATTTTATAGTTCAGCTATAAACATCCCATGTACCGTCTTTTGCTACGTATAGAACACAGTCTTATGCTTTAACGAGGATTTCTACCGTCCATGTTTTACTGAATCTTCCTGCGTTTTATAGATATGAACTAGAATTTTCACCAGATTTTTGGGGGAGGAAAGGGGGTGCGTTTTATGCACCAGTGCGTTTAATAGACACCAAAAGACGGTAACTCTAGATACATTTTGTAAGTGACATCTATATCTCTGAGGCCATTCTATAGCTTCAATGGTGAATTATTTTTCTCAAATCCTTCTTTATAACCTATTTTTGGACTACAGTGTTTTTATTTTGTACTATGAAGTTTATGTTGAGCTATTAGTAAGAAAAGATATGGATGTACATGAACATGAGAGATTATCTAACATTACTAGTAAACACTTTGTGTATGTATTCCTTCTTGATCCCTATGATTACACTTGATAATAACACACCACCACATTATGTATCCTACACTTATTATAATGTATTGACTGCAATAAGTATGGAAAAATGATTTTCAAATATCATAGTTGTTAATCATTTCTTCATAGGGCCATCCCTCATTTCAGGTCAGATTTCAGATGCACTGAGGAGATAGTAAAATACTACCTAACTGTTCCCTCTCAAGATAGGCCAATCCTCTTATAAGGCAACATTTCGATTGTAAGAGTGGTTTTATAAGAGGGTAAAATACTGTATTACAAATGTCACCTTGAAATACATACATGTATACACTGTATTATGTTTACTTTGCCATGTTCATTTTCATATACATGTACAAGTGATGCAACAAATCTTGATATTTTCACAATAATGTATAAAAAAAATCAAACTCAACTTCAGAAACCTGACAATTAAACTGGTCATTATGCTAATAAAAACATTAGGAGAAAATAATTTAAGAATTATTACATTTATGGTTTTATACAGTATTATAAAACCATACAATTCGTTTTTTGTAATAAATTGTCTTATTATACAGCTATAATTTTAATCCAATCAAAAACACCCATTTAAGACATGTGACCGTACATTATTTTCCCCGTATTGTACAACCGGAAGCCGTATTTTTTCCGTATTGGATGTCCAATACGTTTTTTTTTTCGTATTGTACATTATGTAAGGGAAGTAACTCGTTGGTTTTTGTCGTGTGCTAGTAAATTATTTTTAATTGTAATCTACAATCAAATTAACTTGTTCAATATTTAACAGCTTGAGGGAAAAAAAATTGTTTAGAATAATTGTTGATCAGTTATTTTGCTGTTTTTAATTCATTTTAGAGATTACGAGATCTGTATTGATACAGAACATTTTCCTAATGAAATACTGTTGAGCAGTTGTTCTATCGGACTGTATTAAAAGTTAAACATAAAATTGTTGTTATAGTATTGATCATTTCAGCTGTATAATAAATAGGTCATTATACAGTGTTATGTACAATATGGAAATATATTGTACTTGAATGGTATTGTATTGAAAACCTGTATTGGACTCAACGCCACGTCTCGTCCAATACAATACAGACTCGTACAATATCTTTCCATATTGTACATAACACTGTATAATAACCTATTATTATTATACAGCTATGATTTTAATCCAATCAAAAACTCCCTAGACATGTGACCGTACATTATTTTTCCCGCATTGTACAACCGGAAGCCGTATTTTTTCCGTATTGGACGTCCCGATAATAACTCGAATAATACTGTGCCCTCTATCGGCACTATCGCTGGATGCAGCGACTAGCGGGAGAGTAATATAACGACTGGATTATTCGAGTTATCCAGATAAGTCTGTATTGTTTTCGTATTTTTGTTCGTATTGTACATTATGTAAGGGAAGTAACTCATTGATTATTGACATTCAATGTTAACATTAATCTACAATCAAATTAACTTGTTCGATATTTAACAGTTTGAGGAAAAAAAAGAAAATTGTTTAGAATAATGATCAGTTATTTTGCTGTTTTTAATTCATTTTTAGAGCTTACAAGATCTGTATTGATACAGAACATTTTCCTAACGAAATACTGATGTGCAGTTGTTCTACTTAGACTGTATTTAGCGGTGGGCGAAATCCCGGCAAAAATTAAATTTAGTAGCCAAACGTTTTCTACGTTCGTTGCAATGACGTCACACAAACAGAAAGTGGCATATAAGTTTTACAAACGCAAGCAAAGTGCAAATATAAATTTGTACACGCTGAATTAGTAATATAACTTTGTACACACTGAATTAGTACAAGTATCTATGATATAAAATGGATCAGGTCATGTGCTTTTGAATTTGAATTTTTTTTTTTTTCAAAATTCTAAAATAAAAAAAAAATAAAAAATTTAAAGTTCAACATTTTAAAAAATTTCAAAAAAAGTCCTCGGTCAGTATACTTTTAACGGGTCTATAAATACTAAATATTACATGTCAAAATCTGTATCACATGCCGTATCAACCCGAGAACCCTATATCACCTCGTATCAGGTCAGGTCATCTTGAGTGCCAAGTCTCGAGGTCCTCATATCCTGGTATTGACTTCTTAGGGAGTAATTAATTGTATAATAGGTCTATAAATCCATGTACTGACCTCAATGTAAGGCTATATTTGTATAGTATTCTCCATTTCTCAACTTATCTACGTTGTATTACAAATCCAGTCAACAGAAAAGCTGATTTGTCGTTTGACATGATGCTATAACAATAAAATTACATATATTCATGGTAAGCCTGAGAAAAAAATATAATTAAAACAAACAAAAAAATCAATACATCTGATCATGATGTTAAACATTAAATGAGTTGTATGGTAGTATAATCAAACCTGCCCATGCAATCACCTCTATTAAGCAGTCACCTGTATTAAAAGGTCACATTTTTCTTATTCTGTCATAGAAAATTTCATATCAATTGAACCTCTTTTAAGAGGTCACCTGTCTTATGAGGCCACTTTTTCTTTGTCTCAAAGGTGACCCCTTAATACAGGTTTGACTGTACATCAATATTTCCTTTATTATTAAGAGTGAAAAATTACAAATGTACTTGTGCTTCAGATAACATTCTTGAAAAAAAAAATAGGGTAAGTAGGGTGACAAAACTTTCCACCATGCACGAGGATGTGATTTTAACAGGAGTACGAGTGTCACCAAAGTTTGTCTCTGAGTGTAAAAAAAAAGAATTATTATATAGTAAAAATACCAGTAATAATGAAAAATTTTATTTTTATTTTTCATTCTTCTTTCCTGTGGAAAATAATTTCCTGTTCTTTGTGTTTTCAATTTTTATTTTCACGTTCTTGTACTCCCCTTGTACCGCCCTCTTGTAAAGATAAGATGAAATTACAAAAGTAAACAGATGATGGATAGATGGATGAGGAATGCTAAATGACGGAAAACGCTAATATATATCTTGAAAAAAAAAATTGATAAAAAGCTGAAAAAAATAATTGGAACCTTTTATAAAATTTCATAACTTCTGTATTCAATGAAAAAAAACATCAATACCTATCGTGTCATTAGCATTAAAGAAGAAATGTGATTATGACAGATTTACATTACAAATTGATTAAATTTTGGGTTGAGGAATATGTTTTTATTTCCATAGTCAGGAGTCAGGAATATTGTTTTTCTTATTGTAAACACAGCTACATAAATTTCCAAAAATTAAACAACTGAAATAGTCTTTCTTCACAAGATTAAGTTAGACTCACTGAAATAGTCTTTCTTCACAAGATTAAGTTAGACTCGGAAGACAATTAAGGCAAGATTATTTCGAATTACAGTCAAGCCTGTCTTGTGTGACTTTCCAAAGGAAGAGTGGAATGTGGTCATATAAGACAGGTGGTCGCTTAATACAGGTTTAATTGATATGAATTGCATAGTACAAGTTATTGCTTAATAGAGGTGGACACTAAGGCAGGTTAGACTGTATATGTACATGTACATGTACAATGAATGATCAATTCTTCAATATACTAGACGAAAAAAGGATAACAACATAGCAATGATCACTAATATATGACATCCATTAAAATCCATTCCTTTAGAGTCTTTGGTAATGTTAACTGAGGAACAGCATCTTCCATTCTATTATTTAACATCCGTCTAATATAAATACGACAATGTTCCTTCAAAGTGCATGGATTACTACATCTATGATAAACATAGTCTAACAATTCTGGATGTCTCTCCTCCATTTTTACGTATAAGTGTTGTCTAAAAGATTTGTCCTCACTTGCATTGTATCCTTCTGACATTAGATATTGGACCATCTTTGGGTTGTAATTTGTACAAGCTAAACTTAGTGGGGACAGATATGAGGACATATACATCTTACAACCAGCTAAAATCAAAGTTTTCACATTGTCAATTTTCCCTTCCTGTACTGCTAGAAGATAAGGTGTTTCCCCAATATAGTTTTTCTTATGTACACTAGCACCAGCAGCTATCAAACTTTTAACAATTCTAAAGTCATTGACTTGTACTGCGTAATGTAATGCTGTTTCACCTTCAAATGTTGGACTGAAAAAAATGAGAAATAATTATTTAATTGGCATTCATTCATAGTTAATGAAACAGAAAATGTCATAAGGTGAGTTAAATTGGATGGAATACCATGTGACTTAATACCGATTATTTCAGAACAAATGAAATACTAGTAGTATAATGTTCTACAGACAGCTGATGTTGAGTAAAGGTTAGCATGCTTGCTTCAAGTGTGGTAACACCACGATAATATAGCTGAAAAACTGATAAAGTTGGTGTTAATCAATCAATCAAGTGTGGTAGATTCTGGGTTTAATCCCTTGTCTGGTCAAACTAATGACTATAAAATTGTTATTGGCTGCTTCTCTTTTAAGCTATACAGCAATAAGAAATAAGTGTGACATGTCTACTTCACTTGTGGTCTGTTATTTCAGTGAGCTGCTACTATACAAATCCAACCCAGGCAGTGATATGGTACAGAGGAGACATCATCAACAAGTCAATTTTGGGTATTTGTCTCTTTGACCCCTTTATATCATGAATATGACAATACCCATATACAAAATCTGTTGACACATTACAGAAAGAGAATTTTATAAGGAAGATTACGAAAAAAACAATCCATAAAAAATGGCTGAAAAATAAACATTTCACAAAAAAAAATCAGAAAACACATGTTTTGACACATTGGGGCCCCTTGTTCTTGCACCTTGGATTTCCAATCAAAACAAAAAATACAAACTTTGTAGGGGACCAAATTTTCGATTTTGAGTGCACCTGGTGAAGGTTATTCCAGAAACGTGTCGTGCACACACAAATCTGATATCTACGTTTTTTATTAATAACATTCATACCATGCTTCAATTGGCCAAGTGGTTTTGGAAAAGAAGTTTGCAATATTGTTGGATAACGATGATGAATTCAAAATGATGTTAAAAGCTTATATGACCCTTTGTGTCATGTGAATAAAAAATAAAAATCATCACAAAACTTACATGTCTATTGCCACATTTTTCTGAATCAAAAGATCAACAACTTCTTTCTGTTCAGCAAGTACTGCTAACTGTAAAGCTGTTTGTCTTGTGATGGAGTTTTTAGAATTTATATCTACACCAGCCTGCAGTAACTCCTCTATAGCCCCAATTCTCCCATGTACTACTGCTTCATGGATAGGTCTGTCTCCAAATTTAGTTGGCTGAAAAAAAAACCAACATTATGAATTTCTTAATAAGCCACTACAGCATTAGATAATGTGATTTATAAGAACAGCATTAGATAATGTGATTTATAAGAAATTCTTATAAATCACATTATCTAATGCTGTAGTGCAATACAATGATGATTAAGAAATTTGCAATCACAATTTCAAGCTTTTTATACAATTAATCTTTTTATATTGCAGCTAAACAAACAAATATAAGCAATGACAAGTCAGTAATAATAGTCTTAATTGACTAACTACATGCATATTCAATTTGTCTCATTTAAATGAAAGTTCCTTGTTGTACCCTTATACTGCCATCTTAATATATATAAAATGCATTTTTTAAACATTTATATTTAAGATGTTGGTGTTTTTCAATGATACATGTATCTAGCTTTTGTGAAAATAATTTCTTAACACAAATTTCTTTTGCTTGAAAATTAAGTTTTCCTTATAAAACATGGAAGCAAAATGTTTGCTAAAAAAACACAAAAAAAAACCTTTTCTAAATTTCAATTTAAAATGTACTTACATTGTTCATATTACACCCAGCACTGATAATTTCCTTGATAATGTCTGTGTTACCTGATATACAGGCATGTGTGAGAGCAGATCTGCCATTTTTATCCCGCCAGTTAACATCAGCCCCTAGTGATATTAATTGTTTCACAACTTTTACTAGACCTGTAACAATAAAGAACATGTTTATTCTTTCTGGTTTTATTTTCATTGTATTATATTTATTGTGAAAGGGCATTTCCATAGGAAGATAGTATTTTTTTTAAATTTCATATTAAAAAAATATTGCTGTGATGTAATTTTCAAATATTGCCTTATTCTGTTGTACTACCATAATATTACTGAAAGATTTTGTAGAGAACAATTTTCAGGCATTTCATTGGAACAAGAAATAGACCAAGATTATCCCCACATGAAAATTGACAACTGATATATATATATTGATCATGTAATTAACAACAAAGGACAAAGAGTAGGCCTTTGTTCTTTTTCTTATACATGTATAGGGAAGACCATCTTCGCTAGCCAAGGGTTACGATTCGGGTCCCCCTTCTCTCCACCCTTGGCAGATCTAGAATACATTTTGAGGATTCACGCTTTAATATTTCATTGGTTACCAGTGTAATGGTTAGTATGCTCGCCTTAGAGCGGTAGATAGTGGGTTCGAGCACCGATCAGGTCAAACCAAAGACTATAAAATTGGTATTTGTTGCTCCTCCGATAAGCATGCAGAGTTAATATGGAAAAAGAGCAAAGACTGGTTGGTTCTGAATTAGGGTCGGATAATGTGTCCAAGTGGGGTGACATGTCTATCCGCAGACAGTTGTTTCAGTGAGCTAGCACTATAATAATCCAACTAAGCGTGTTGGTCTAGTAAAAATCGGACATCATCATCATCTCATTGAAAATTAACTTGTTCTCGCCATGATATAGCTGAAAAATTGCTCAGTTGGCTTAAACAACAATCCCTCACTCACTCTACTGGTCAGTGGAGATCTAGATATCAGTAGTTTTCAAAGGGGATGGTTGTGTCCCATTAATCAATCTAAGCCCACAACATTTTGTGCCTGTTAACGTTCCAAGCCAGGACCTTGATTTTTATCTTCTATCATATTGTCCGTCATTGCATATATTTTTGTTTTGGTGTTTAAGGTTTTGCAGAGGCATGATCATGGTGTCTTTGGTGATTAATGTTGTTGTGTCTATAGTTCAACTTCTTGTTGACAGTATCACTAATCCTATTACAATATGTTGTTGATATCAAAAGTGTGCATATACCCTGTACATGTATGAGGAAAACTACCTAATTTTGTTGATAGAATCAGAGGAGTGCAGTCTTTGTATGTTGTAGCGTTTACATTATATCCTGGAGTTATTATCAGTGACAATGCTCTGTCAATATCCTGTCTTTTCAGGGCTATAATAAACATCTTGTTAACTGCCATCTAAAATATAGACAGAACAAATGACATGTACAATGCTGACTATTTTTCTAGTTTCCCACTATTCATTATGTCTTATGACATGATGTGGAGATTCAGAAAAAAACAAAATTACAGGTTTCTGCACATACACATGTAATAGTTAACATAATTAAAGTTCCATTTGGGAAAAATCCTATTTCTTTGTTATCGGTACTTGTGATATTTATGAATTGCTTCCACCTTATAAATCTGTTTAATATCAATATGTTACTCAATTACTGATGGCTGATAGTGATTTTTCACTTGGTTCAATAATATTATCATATTATTAGGGAGGTCAGTGACTTCCGCCATTTTGTTTATATTGTGAGTTTAACAGTCAATCAGTAGTTTTTTTTATTTGCAATATAAAAAAATGTCGCGTAAAATGTGCAATGAAATGTGTTTATATCGTACAGGTAATGTTTAAAAATTATATAAAAAATATTGTTAATCAAATAAATCATAGTTTACATTGTTATTTTGTTGTCTGTTGGATACCCACTTTTGTCGGAAAACATGGTAGCCACAAAAATGGCACCGAAGTTTTTCCCACTTCTATTTTGAGATCGAAAAAAAACAAATGTTGCTGATGTTTTACCCTAAAAATAAAGTTATCACATGACAGAAGAAGCTTTCAATTTTGATTGGATAATGCCGTTTGAGGGAAAATCCCCCTTTTCGGAATCTATCTCGTCAAGAGAAAACTTGAGGCAATTATTTTTTTGTGAAATTCAACGTGATTCAATCAAACGGAAATCGCGGAACTCAAGTTTACCTTTCTTCTTGCCTATGCAAATATCTTTTCACTTCAATTAACTCAGCAACATTTGTTTTAGATAACATAAAGACCACTACCCCCCTTGACATGGCCGGTAAAATTCAGTCTCCGGACGAGTCTATCGTAAATTGGGTCGGAGCTGAACTGGAAGCACGTGGTGCAACAAATGACATGATTTACCAACTCATCACAATAGGAAATTACACTGGTACGTTTTAAATAATAGCATAGGCTACGAAAAATATATATTGTGGATGAAATCGTTAGATTTCAATATTAACAAATGTTACGAAATGACCTGCGTCCCCCTGTTATTATTGGCGCTTCCACATGATGGGAAATAACTCCCGCCAATAGATTGCAACACAATCGTCGGCTTTCTTTATTGATTTTTTTTTAGCGCAAACATTAACATTTTATTTGAAAGGCCCTTGAACTAGAATGATATTTTAGTCTCACAATCATATGGATGTTCATTGAAAAGATCGTTTGATAGGACATGACAATTCCCCCCCCCCCCCTCTTTTGGCAAAAGAGGTGCAGGGCAGGGGGTTAGTCAGGAACTTAATTTTGTCAAATTTAAAACTTAACAGTATTTTGAAATTGGTGAAAAAGGGAGTTATGGGTCAATACCCATAACTCCCTTTTTCACCAATTTACAAGACAAGCAATATAAATGAGGACTTTATTCCTGATTTTTTAATAATGATATTAAAATCAATTTTTTTTCAGATCCTTTGTCTTTATATATGATGTTAATTCTGCTGTGATATACTTAACTTGACTGAATTTTTCTCAGTTAATCAAATGCTCAAATCTAATTTATTATGGTTTATTTGGGTATTGATGTAACATGTAAGTGAACATGAAAGCATTCATTTGGAACTAATAGTTAAAGTTGAATGATTGATTGCTGAACATGCACTGAGCAATATTTCGGCTTATATATTCAAGTTGAAAAGAGGACAAGCAATAAAACATTGGCAAAAAATTACCGAAGCAACAAATTAAAGGGGAATATCCAAAGACCACAATCCAGAGACAAGGCGAAAATGTGAAAACAAAAAAATAAGAACTTGGTGAATTACAACAAGAAGACAATCCGGAAGGGGAATAATAAACACATTTTGAGGAATAGGATGGGTCATTGGGCTTAAAATTTTGACTGTCCTTGAAGAGGCGGGTATAATGGATATGAACAAATTTAGCCTTGTAACAAGCCTTTCAGGGGTCACAATGAAGTTTTTTTTTCGAACATGGCACCTTGGATTTAATCATCCCCAGTTGACACACACACTGGCTTTGAATATGTTCATTTCACACTGTTAGTTTCTCCATTCGGAGTAGGAGGACATGCAACAACGGACATAGCTTTGTATTTGTAGATTCTACACAACCTATGCTCTCCCTTCAGAAGGTTTTTTTTTTTTTACCACACATGAAGCTGTGTCCTATTTCTATATCCCAAGATTCCCATGATGTCATCAAAAATTAATAATTTATTGCAAGTATGTGTCTATGTTCTTAATTTCATGAGATTTACACCTTTTAGATTTCGATTTGATGTACAAATTATTTATTATATTACACTTTATATATTTTCCAGAAGAGTTGCCTCTCGCTAAAAGTCAACATGATCAGCTTACAAATTGTTATATATTCTGGGTTAAAGTGCTGTCGATTATTGAGGAGTCATCAGATTTAACTTTTAAAGAAAATGTTCCAATTGCAATGGAAAATGTATTTTTTGAAATATCAAATGTTGACACATTTATAAGGAAAATAAGAAATAGGGTTAAACTTGCAATTAAAAGGCAAGATAACAATCTTCTAATGGAAGATGTTTTTACAAATGTTCCAAATGTAGGAAAACAATTGATGGCTTTGGGCATAACTGAGAAATGGTTAGAAAATCCAGTTCCTATTGAAATCTCCAGTAAAACCTATTTTTTTGCAAAAATAAAAAGGGAGGTAATTCTATCAGAAATGCTCCTTTTAGATGCAAAATCTGATTTTTAAAGAAAATATAAGCCTGAAATGGGAATACCTTGTTCATTTATACTTTTTTTAAGCTTTTATCAGGATAAATACAATTTCAATAGGAAAAATTGCTCTATAAATGGGTTTCATAGGTTGATTTCAACATTTTGACAATTTGGTGCCATTCAAAAAAGGGGCTTCAAAGCCATATTGGCACCAACATATTTTTTCTTTGATGAGAAAAAGAACCAATATTAACACTGAAATTGGCAGTCAGAAGTGCAAATGTTTACTTGAGACAAAGCTGTGTATTATCATTTGATATCTTAGCAGTCACTACTAGCACAGAAATCTAGACTAGCATCTTTTTTCATTTTTCGAAAATGACTGCTAACCTGGAAACTGACCAATTTTTTTAAAAAGTAAGCAAACAATGCCAATACTGAAACATGTTCCTTTAAAAAAAACAAAAAACAATCTTCAAGCAAAATAAAGAATATTACATGTAGAATTCGGTCTTTTACCAATAATCTGCATTGAATTCGGCCATAAATACAGCACAAATGGCGGCCATCTTGGATAAAATTTAGGAGTAAATTTCTATACTTGAATCGAGCATAACTTTTGAACCACTTGTCCGATTCCCAAAAACTAAACTGTTCTGTGATGGTATTGAAGAAATCTACACAGCTGTCATATTTATATATGAAAATTCCTTGCTTTAGAAAATAGCCTGACCTCCCTAATATTATACATGTATATCATATATTGTCACTTCATTGTCAAAATTGTGTAGTATTTTATATGTACGTTTATGATCATGATCACACCTATCATATAATTTGAATTTGATTATTATTACATAATGGTTGCACATTGTCATTTCTATTTGTCTTGATTATGAAGCACATAAGTTGGCAAATTTATCAATATATGCTGAAAATAAAGGTCATTGTGCACAAATCTGATTATGGGTACAGCACTACCTATGACTAAAATGTTATTTTTTACTTATATCCTGGAAATATTATTTAAATGCCTTTATATCATAGTGTACACTAAAAATCAGTGAATCTATAAATGGCAATCATGGAAAAAAAATAAAAAAAAATTGCAGTAGGATAAATCCGGGTATTCCCGGACACAGGTCAATTCCGGACTTGACTACAGAATCTCTCATTCTATTTATAATATCTCGTACTCTTGTTGTCGTATGTTACTAAATAAAACACTTTTTGTATCTTCTCTTGTTTTATTTTTTACCAATTACATTGACTATGAAAATAAATATATTCCGAATGAATGCGAGTGACGTCAAAAATTGGACTTTGGACTCTTCTTCTCCATAGTTTTCACAGCGGGAAATTTTGATTTACTCTACATGCAAATTCATATTTTTCCTAAAAAAACTTGCTGAAAATCAGACCGGAAATGTTACATCATGTAGCACATGTACAATATTTACATCAAGATGTATCAGAACTAATGTTTTGTGATTATTACATGTTTGTACATAAAATGAATACACTTGACTTTGAAGTACTTATTTACTTCATAATATCCCTATAAAATTGTCATGTTTACTTAGAAATCATTGGTAAATATACATCGGTGTCCAACACGGAGTGAAGAAAAAAATATGCAATTATTTTTTTGAGGCATACATTTCATTGGATCTCTCGCAAATATAAGGTCTAATGGGACAGAAAAATATCTTGAATGGTTGAATCAGCATGTAAAATACACAAAGCCAGTCTTATCAGCATATATTGATGACTAGACTATCGGTGTGTCCGGTTGTTATGAAGGATACAAAGTGATGTAACTTTGTTAACTGTAATACAAAGTCCTACCCCATATTATGGAACAGAATATTCCAGTACACACAATATTATGACGTAGTTCCCGTATTGATGTAATTACACAAGGAGATGTGATGACATGCACAATTGCAGTGTCCTTCAGTATGCAAGACCGGTTATGAACCTAAGAGGTCGCAAGTTTTAGCTAATTTTCAAGATTTTATGATCACAGTACGGATGTAATTCGATTGAATGTGATTTTAAGGGTTGTATCAATGCAGAATGAAGAAATCTTCATCTGTACGTCGGAATGACTTGAGTGTATCGTTTCCGTAGTTAATATATGAACAACATTTCTTTTAATATCGAACAAGATTTTTGTTCATAACGGTGTCCGAAAATTTCATATTCCTAACATTTTTTATATGCCATTTTTTTTCGTAAAAACATCTAAATTGATAAATTTGTTTTTAAGTTATCCTTTTCAATGGCATAAAAACAATTTATTTCAGTTATGTGCCTTGGTACTGGTAGTGGTAATATTTGGCAAAATAAGACACCAGTTATGAACAGAAGAAATTTGATTTTCAGTTATTTCATGGTCAGTAGAGAAAAAACCTGATTACTGATAGCTATGTCCTTCTAGAATAAAAAAAAAATCCTGAATATTATTGAGCTAAGAAGTATTTTACTATTTAGCATGAACATTTTGTGTTTGGAGAACATCTATTTTTCAGTTATATAACTTATAATGTAACATTATATGTTCCATAATCAGATTCGTGCACCATTGCATTTTCTTTCTGTTTAAAAATGTACCTTATTGATGTCTACGTATAAATAATACAATGCATGTTGTTTTAAATATATTTTCTACTTCGTCTTGTTCAGAAATTCATTCTTGAGGTCGGGATTTCATCTACTTTTCTGTTACTTCCGGTGTAGTTGAAGGTCACATTGAACTTCCGGTCATATTTCAGACAATAACAAAATGCACCGGTCTTTGGCCAGAAATTTGTCGAGGATTTTAAATTTGGCAAAGAAGGAAACAGGGAAATGTTCGGTAATATCAAGAGCTAATATTTTATTTATTTTAGAATGGGTAAAAAGTATTGTCTATTCTGCTTAGTCGTGTAAATGCTAAAAGTTTGCTTTGTCGTCTGCTTTGGGCTTTGAGTTCACTTATTTTATATCCAGTGGCAGTGTTTCATCATAGACACATAAACCGATTTTTCAAAATACGGTACTCATTCTTTAATATGACGAAACCCTACCCTTTTACATTCAAAGTATAATACACTATTTTATCCTAATACTAATAGTAATAGTAACTAAGATAAATGATCCATCATTATTAGTAGGGAGGACAAACGTAGTCGTCGATAGCGTTATTATTTTCTGTCAGAGTAGAAAAACCCGAATTTTCACCTTTTTCATTTCATTAGAAAAACACCTAAAATTTATTATTTCGTGATAAAAAATATATCAGATAAAACTTGAAAACTAGAACTTTATTAATTTGGTAGTTATAAGCATTAACAATATGACTGGGTACTACTACTGAACGTCCAAAGACAAAGTGAAGTCGTTTCGAGAAAATCGGACGCCATCTTGATTTATGTGTCAACGAACAGCCTATTTTCAAAAATAATTCCGGGAGCTATCCCTGGACCAATATTCTTCATGCATGGCTTAAAATTTGCAGAAAGTCTTCAATTTTACCAATCCGACTGTTAAGAATTTTTTAAAAGTCAAAATCGTAACGTAAAATATAAAAGTTTACAAACATTGTTTTAAACTCGCTTACCGCTTTACCGCAAAAAGTTAACAGTCAGATATCAATAATTTGAACCTTCCTCTAAAGATATGCCGCCAAGGTTTCAATGGATAAGCAGTAATAGCTCCCGGAAATCATTGAAAGTTCGGTCCATATTTTCTGACTTTGCAATCAGAGTTGAGCGGGAAGAGTTATCGGACGTTGTGTGGCGCATGACCGGGATGTATGTCTTCCGCCATCTTGGCCAGGACAATTTCAGAGTTGTACCAAAGAAAAATGGAATTTACCGACGTATTGTTCTACCACTTGATACAATAATTATCTAGCATTGATGTATTCAGACCAAGGAGGTCAATCATGCACGGTAAGTAACAAAACTTCTTCTAAAATATAGTTTTATTCTCAAAAGAAATATCGTTTTCAACCGGATCAAATGGGGGTTAATTTTGAAAACAAAAGATGCACAAAAATCGCACAGAAACTTTACACGAACTGAATAAGTATATATCTTTGCTTCGATAAATGAAAAAGAGATGGGATTTAATTCACGATTTTATTATTTTACTCGAAAAATGGCGAAAACGGCAAGCATCAATATAAAGTTGTCAAATTCTCCCAATCTATAAATAACTTTATCCAAGCAGAGCTTTAGTGACGTAATCATGGCTGTTCGGAAATTATCGGGATTTATTAATACATCTATATAAAGGAGTTGTTCCGGTATTCTTTAAGATTTTTTATATTTTTTGGTTTTAAATGAAATTTGTCTACATGAAAACTTTTTATGCATTTCTCATTAAGTTCCTAGTGTATATTGTAGCAATACATAGGACAATTGTTTTTAAATACTAAAATAGTAACATGAATTTCCATGCAACATTTTTGAAACAATTTATTTAAATTGTTATAAAACATAATTATTATGTTTCAGTGCTATTAGGGAAGCTTTATGAAATATATTCTTAATGCATACATTACAGTATGTGAATGTATTAACATTCTGGTTATATACAATGTAATCAGTGGCAGTGCATGTGATATGCTAAGTTTAATTAATTACATTTTTTTCATTACACCATTACTGTGTGCAAACTTGTTTGGTATGACAGAACATTTATGATGCATGCAGCAAACATTTCTGGAATAATGCTATTTTTCATATAGAATCTATTTGCCACCAAGCATATATGTATAAAGATAATTTATAGTCGGAAGAGTGCATTGTATTAAAGCTTTTTTCATTTGTACATGTATGATAAACTATTTCTGGAAAAGATAAATTATTTTTAGTTCTTCATTTTTATTCTGTATAACATATTTTAAATGATTATTTTTATTTTACAGGTGTGATCGTGGCATCTCGGTAGATCATTAAGAGTTTTAAATCATTAAAATGACACTTCTGAAAGTTGATGCTGTTGATTATGATTCAGTTAATCAAATATGCATTGGATATGCATAGGATCACAAAACACACAATTTAAAGAAATCACAAAGATTTCATTTGGAATAAGTTGGTCATGAACTGGGACACAGCACTATTTGTAGTCGTCAAATGTAAAATTATAGTATATAAAGGAAAAGAGAGTGACATTGAAGACTGTTATGAATTAAGATTATAAATAATAGTAGAAGATAACAGTTTATTGATTTGTGACAATAAAAATGATAACTTTGAAAATTTGGAACTTTCTAATCGCATGAACTGTTAGCTTAAATTAGCTAAAATTGTCAAATTTGAGGTTTTTCCCAGACAAAAAAATGAAAATAATGTATAAAATGTGCTAATTAAATGCTTAAAAGATAAAATAACTTCAAGGCTGGCTTATAAATTGTACAGAGAACATATCTGATAATCCAAATAAGACTTTTCATGGAATACGGGGCCATAATTGAAATATTATTTTTACTAAATTTCCAGGTAGAGGGCTAATGAACCAGGACATAGTTCATACCAGTGTCAGAATTGGGGTTGCTGATAGTTTTCACCTTGTAGTATACAGTTATAGGATCAAAATAATACCAAACACTTGAACATTTAATATCATAATATTCGACAATTATTGAAATTGTATCAGTTTCGGGAATTATCTGAAATTTTGATTGAACAAAGAAAATTGACCTTTTCAATGGAAAAAATGGTAGTTTTTACACAAACTGTAATAATAACTTCATTGATGTATGGATATTGAGGTTGTTTACCATAAAAATATCAATTTGAACATACAAAATATAATTAATTCCCTAAAATAGCTTATTTTTACACTTTACGGAGCTCAAAATATTGAGCTGCGGAGTTTATAATTCTGGCACATCAGACTTTGAGAATTTTTTTTGCTGATAAATATAGGTGTTCCCTGTTAGAGGGTTCTATTCCCTACCAAAATCAGTATTCAGAAAAATTCTAGTACTTTTTTCAGATTTTTTATGACCAAAAACTTGATTTTTCGAATAAAATTTGACGTTAAAATTATGGAGGCCTGCGCAAAGGAAATAATATTAAAAAAATATATATATTAATTGAATAAATGATATTCTTGATATTTTTACCTAGAGACTGGGCACTTTGTGGACAGTGCTGCAAGTTTCAGCCTTGCAAGTTAAAGGTTTTTGAAGATATTTGACCACAAACCTGATAGTTTGAACAAGCAGACGTCTGACACATAAATTAAAAAAACTAAGTCCAAAGGCTATTTTCAATGTTTTAAATTCTGTGCCATTTTTTTCATATAACACCTACAGGTGTGTATAATACTTCTTTTTGAAGCATAAGGAGGATACATTACTATAGAAGAAAGCATGATAACCTATTAGGTAGTGAAAATAATATATTTTGGTTTAAACATGTCATTTTTTTAAACATTTTTCCAAAAAACAGAAAATCGACCACTTTTGGCTCACCGAAAAGGCCATAACTTTTGAACAGCTCAACCGATTTTAATAATTTTTGTACCAAAATTTCCCATTTTGTATGTACTGTCATATTAAACTATAATTGGATGATTTATTAGCATTTCAATTTTTGGCTTGACCACCCTATTATTAGCATATTATATGTTTTTGACAATGAGATGACATTGACATGGATAAACAATGTGCTTTAATACTTTAAGATTGATTGAATGCATTAATGTCTATTTTTAATAGAACAGAACAAAACTCAACATTAATGGTAGTTTGATAGCCCTTAGTTCCAATTCTTGCAATATGAATAATACATGTATCATGTCATGACATCTGCTCGGTCATGCAATAAAGTCGGTCACTTGTTTTGATTTACAATTCTGGCACAGCACGAGACCAATGACATCATTCTGTATATTCATAGCGTACATAAACACAGGGAATTCTTTTCAACGTCAAAATTACAAGATGAGATTAAAACAGAGAAGTTTGAATTGAATAAATTCCATGCAAGTAAAAAAGATCCTTTTTACTAATGTCTTTTTTTCCTGATCATTATGCTTGTTAAATATGTTTCCATCGATGGTATTCCCCAAGCATTTGTATTTTTCCGGTTTGTTGACATAATCGTCATCACAGTTCATGACCGTTTCTGGAATGTACAGTAGGACAAGCAAATTGTATTTTAAAATACTTTGAAAATATGATGATTGATCATTCAGATTCCACCATTTTCTAGAAAATGACCGATTTTACCGGGAAAATACATACAAGTGTTCTCCATTAGTTACAAAATGGCAGATTATTTTGCATTTCCACTGCTGCTTTAATAACAAATATACCCCTTACTTCTTGGGGTAATGAAATGAAATTCACAGAGAACATAGTAAAAGAATTAATTTAACAGCAATAATCAAAATTTATAGCATAAATTGAACAGAGAATTAAATTAAACCAGACAGAAAAATCAGATTATCTGGGTAAAAAAAACCTGTCATTATTACAAATAGCATCAACAAAACTGTATTGTTACCACTGTGATAATAAATGTGATTAAAATAAATTGAAATCAGTCATTAATTGTTTTGCAAAAATATGGCAAGATGTAGTCAGTCTAATAAATTGTATTGACAAAAGCAAAAACACCAAATTCACTGGATTAAATACTTTATTATATGGGTAAGCAAGTTTAATATTTGCATCAAATAACTAATTTTTAATACAAGTTTCAATTTCAAACTATTTAAAAAAAGCATCTTTTGAAATTTTTCAGACAAAACAATTACACTGAAAAAGCTAAAATACTGTACTTTCTTAATCTGCTTTATTGACCTTTGACCAGCCTTATGTGACGTAATAGGACGCCATTTGGAAAAAGGGTAGTAAACAAATATGGGTCAGTGTGTCATTATTATTGAACTTTTTTCCATGGAACTTTACACATGTGAGCAAGAATAGATGAGGAACATAATTAAAAAGAAAAAAATAATCAAACATTATCCAATGACTGACTGACTTATTGTCATATGGGGATACATGTTTACAAAAATGAGTATTTGTGTGAAAAAACATACAAATGTTGTCTTTACTAAAGTATGGAATATTTGCATTATTAACAACATTATTTTGTGAGCTAGTTAAGACGTTAAGTTGACATTTTTGTCACAAATCTTGATTGATGTGTATTGAGTTTGTGCCTTTTAAAATATTTTCAATCCATGCTGAAGCCGTCACGGTCGTATGGTAGTTGGATTAACATCAACCTGTGCAATCAGTGCCTATCACCATTCACCACTAAAGTTGTGAGTTTGAACCCCATTCATTGCGAGGTGTACTTGATACAACATTATGTGGTAAAGTTTGTCAGTGACTTGCGACAGATCAGTGGTTTATGGTGTTTAATGCCACTTTCAACAATATTTCAGTTATATCGCAGCTGTCAGTTTTATTGGTGGAGGAAACCAGTGTACCTGGAGAAAACCACTGACCTGTCGCAAGTCACTTACAAACTTTATCACATAATGTTGTATCGGGTACACCTCACCATGAACAGGGTTCGAACTCACAGCTTAAGTGGTGATAGGCACTGATTGCACAGGTAGTTGTAAATCCAACTACCATACGATCACAATGGCCATTAGTTTCAGGTGGACTTAATTTCATATATCACTTGCACATATGTTCTTTCTCAGTAAACATATATAGCTGTTTTTTGCACCCCGAAATAGTAAGTTATCAATTTATAATTTTGTCTGATTAAATTGAACTTTCAGGAAAATAAACCTTTTTCCCAAAAATAAATTAAAATAATATATGTATGCATTTGCAGCAATTCATTGCTAAAATGGTCTTGTTCTTAATTTATTATAGATTTTGGGGTCACAATGTGCCAGTTTTTCACAGACAACTTACACAGAACCAAAGATGGTGAGTCAAGACACTTTAGAGAGATGTATTTCATGTTCATAATGCATTATATTGTGTTCATAAATTAACTTCATTTGCCTCTCATTGCTATCTTTAGACAATTTGTCAGTAATTTCAGTTTCCATTGCTTAAAATAACAAAAATGTTATATCAGAATGTAGGTCAGATTTCATTTTGTGTATCCAACCTCTGGAAACGTCTTCAATTCAATGCTATCAAGTAGACAAATTGCTAGTTGATATTTAGATATACCTTGCTTTTGGAAGTGCTTAAAATTATTAGTTATATAGTAGCAGCATTGCTAGTTGTAAGAAAAAATATGCCATACTGTGATACAGTACATGTTCTGAACAAAAACAAATGTGTAAACTTGTATTTTTGTCTGATTACTTATATGATGTCTTTGTAATAAACTTAAGGTAATAATTGAGTACAGTCAAACCTGTATTAAGAGACCACCCTTGGTAGGAAGAAAAAGTGGCCTTAGAAGACAGGTGATCTCTTAAGAGAGGTTCAATACATATGAAATTTTATATGACAGGACAAGAAAAAGGTGACCTTTAAATACATGTGACTGCTTGATTGAGGTGACCGCATGGGCGGGTTTGATTGTATCTCTATATGTAAAACTCCAAAATACTTTCTGGTTACTGATTTCTGATTTACTGTCTAATGTGATTCATATGATATCTAATTTAGGCATTCATTTATCCTGTTATTCTAAATACATTACAGGTAATTTAAATTTTCAGTTTGATATTATTTTGTTTTATCTATAATTACAGAATTTATCACGTTATGGAGGTAGAAATACAGTTACAATTTTATCTGGTGATGGAGTAGGGCCAGAATTAATGTCACATGTACAAGAAGTCTTCAGGTAATAATACATTTCTGTTCCATCCTTGTTAACCAGGATGTTGTGGGTGGGTGGTAGTATACCTGCTTAGTTAGGGCCACCATGAGTGTTGGACAATGGTAGGTAGGAAGGTAGGGATTTTCTCCCTTTAAGATGTGTTAAAATTTGGAATAAGTTACCTCATCGCTATGGAACTTGGATACATCCAAAAATATTTTTTTAAAATACACATAGTACATTTGTTTTTGAAAAAAGAATTGATTAGGTACCTTTATTCTCATAGGTAGCATTAGGAAAGGCTAACAATGTATTAATTATACCCCCTGCAAACAAAGTTTGGGGGGTATATAGGAATCACCCTGTCCATATGTCCATGTACCTTGTAAGCGCAACTCCTCCTAAACCGCTTATTGGATTTTTATGAAACTTCACACATTTGTAGTACACTACCTGCAGATGTGCATGAAGGAATATGGTTGTTGTCCAAAATTTAAAAGGGGAGATAATTCAACTTATACTTTCACGAAAAGAGGGGAGGGGGGCATGTACATGTACCTTGTAAGCGCAACTCCTAGTAATCTGCTTATTGAATTTTTATGAAACTTTACACAGTTGTAGTACACATCCTGCAGATGTCAGGCCTCTACATTAACATATTTTTCAACTTGTCCCTTCGGACAACTAACTAAAAAAAAGTACTTGTCCGTCTCAATCTTTTAGTTGTCCGAAAAAATAATAAAAATTACAAAAACTAGAGAATAATTATCCAGGGCTCCAACTACTTTCAAATTAGAGGGAGAAGTGACTTCTCTTTCAGAGAGCTCACAGGGAAAAGTGGGAGACAACAGAGAGAAGTGGGAGAAGTCAATTGTGATTAATCGAAACATTGTTTCGCGACCCCTCTGAACTCTGACGTTACCCTGCCCAAATTTAGTAAATAGTTAAAGCTGCCTGAACTGATTTGTTCTGGGTTTTTTTTTATTCATAACTACCTTAAGGACATATAGTCAATGTCACATTTTTATTTCTGTCTACCTTGATTGGAGACTTGCATACCAGTGATTTTTATATGTACCCCCCCCTCCTTTTTCTTTTTGAAATATTACTGTGTGATATAAATAAAGCAAAGTATTTTATTTTAAATTCACAGAGAAATAACAATTTTAGTGGATCTTTTCAACCAGATCAGGAAAAAGCTTGTAATATTTGTCCATTTCAAAGGTTTCAATATTTCCCAAAAAGGCAAAAGCCTAAATCAAGTCCTCTATCGTATTTTGCGTAAAATACAAGTTTAAATTTGGCGCCAAATCGATATCCGATAATTTTTACGTGTCCCTTCCGTACTGATTCTTGTTCTTATATTTCAAATATTGATATTTCCGTTCATTAAAGCGTTTCTGAAATTGCAATTTTAATTTTGTCAATGTCCTTGAACTTCATCAAAGCATGGAGGAACGATAAATGATACACAATAAAAAGAGTTTTGATCTGGCATTTCACTTTAGTTTTAATCAAAATAAATTATGGACAAATTGGAGATCAAACAGGGCTCTTTTATACAACAAACCCAGTATTTAATAGCAGTGGAAATAGATTTGTCCGTCGTACCGGCACGTTTGGGGATTTTTCCACTTGTCCCGTCGGGCAACCATAATACAAGATCTACTTGTCCGACGTCAGTTTTCACTGGTATCGGACAAACGTTAATGTCGAGGCCTGCGGATCATGTGCATGAAGGAATACCGTTGCTGTCTAAAATATAGAAGGGGAGATAATTCAACTTATACTTTCACGAAAAGGGGGGTCGTGTACCTTGTAAGTGCAACTCCTCCTAAATGGCTAATTCGATTTTTATGAAACTTTACACATTTGTAGTACACTACCTGCAGATGTGTATGAAGGAATATGGTTGCTGTCCAAAATTTAAAAGGGGAGATAATTCAACTTGTACTTTCACGAAAAGGGGGGGGGGCATGTACCTTGTAAGCGCAACTCCTCCTAAACCGCTTATTGGAGTTTTGTGAAACTTTACACAGTTGTAGTACACAACCTGCAGATGTGCATGAAGGAATACCATTGCTGTCTAAAATTTTGAAGGGGAGATAATTCAACTTATACTTTCACGAAAAGGAGGGGGTCGTGTACCTTGTAAGCGCAACTCCTCCTAAATGGCTTATTGGAGTTTTGTGAAACTTTACACAGTTGTAGTACACTACCTGCAGATGTGCATGAAGGAATATGGTTGCTGTCCAAAATTTAAAAGGGGAGATAATTCAACTTATACTTTCACGAAAAGGGGGTCGTGTACTTGTGGCGACCCCTAGATGTATGTTCTTGGTTAGTTTATTTTGGAGATGGGATGTTGTCTCCTTGACATAACTCCATATCCGTTCATTTTTCATAGGTAACTTGCTAATATACCTGTATTCCAAAGTTTGAACATTATAGTATTGCAAGCGGGGGGTATCACTCAGTGAGGTCACTCACAGTTCTAGTTATGACCTAGTTCTACAGGTTTCTTGGCATTCTCTTTAAGTTTTTTGATATCTGTTGTAATTGAAAAAAAAATTACATTTAAACTCAAGTGAGCTTTTCCCTTTCCTTGGCCTCTGTTCTCTGTCCTGATACCCTTAGATGATCCTCTTCAATATTTGTATCTTGTGACCTTGTCAATCTTCCGAGATAGCCATCAAGCCTTCTGGTTGGTTGAAATTCTTATCCTTCATCCATTTTCCAAAATGGCCTCTTCATTGTCATACCTACTGTCAATTGAATTTCGGCTTAACATTTTTTTTGAGTAACTGCAGATTTTAACAGATATCAGTTTGATGGTACATTTGTATCATGGTGACTTATATTGATTACTACCGAAGAGTCTGCAAATTTAGTTTGTGCTTACGTTGTAATTGTAGATATGCAGGTGCCCCTATAGATTTTGAGGAAATAGAAATGAATTCTACAACAACAAACCCAGAAATAATGAGAGGAGCTCTTCTTTCTGTGCAGAGAAATGGTGTTGCAATTAAAGGTTTGATCTTCAGTTTTTTATTTCAAAACAATTTCAAATCAGCCATTCTAGTACTTCCTCCAATTTTAGTGCAGGAAATTGGTACAGGTTGATTCATAGTTAATAATTTCCAAAATATTGTTTAAAATTTGTTTATAATAATATGGATTGTCTGGTGTCTTTTCCATAGATAGTCAAGGAGGTAATTTAATGCTTGTAAATAAATAGTTTGTAATAACGCTTCTAATTTGACGGAAATTTTACTAGGTTGCTGAGATGTTTGAAATCTCTTCTTTAACATTTAATGTAAGCAGGTATTATAAATTCACAAATGCTTCATTTTCCATTGCTAATTCAACATAAATTTCACCAAATATTAATTTGTGTTTCAATTATTAAAATTGCTTTCTTTATTTAATTTCAATTTCATTGATGATTACTACTGTTTAGACCGCATTGGTGGTGTAATGTTTAGCACGCTTGCCTCAAGTGCGGTAGATCGTAGGTTCATGCCCCATTCGGTTTAAATCAAAGACTATAAAATTGGTATTTGCTGCTTCCCCTCTAAGCACTCAGTTTTAAGGAGTAAGAACAAAGACTGGTTGGCTCGTAATCAGAATAATGTGTCCGTGTGGAGTGACATATCTACCCACAGACTATTGTTTCAGTGAACTAGCACCATAAAGATCCAATTAAGTGAGTTGGTCTAGTACCATGGGCATCATCATCATTTCATTGAAGGTAACTTGTGATCACCAGGATATAGCTGAACAATTGTTTATACATTGTATTTAATTGGTGAGTAACAGTAGACCAAATAACACACCAGGGCACATTATTCTGACTTCTAGCCTAGCCAATCCTTTTTCTTCCTCCTTAGTTATATAAAACAAGCGATGAAAATACAACACAACCAAATTTTAAGAAGTTCAAACATTGATTTCTGTTCTCGAGCCAGGTAAGTATATTATCACCATGGTAAACAATCAATCATGCAGGAGGTTTCTTTACAATATTAACTATTGGTTTCATATATTTAAAGTTGTACTATGTATTCATCTGTTTTATAATTTTTCACTGATTTGTAACCATATAAATTTATCTTTATAGGAAACATAGAAACCAAATTTGATGATCCAAGTTTCACATCAATGAACGTTGAGTTAAGGTAATGATTTCTTGGGTAGGTTATAATGTTTAATGCCACTTTCAACAATATTTCAGTTATATCGTGGCGATCAGTTTTATTGGTGGAGGAAACTGGAATACATGGAGAAAACCACCGACCTGTCCCAAGTCACTGACAAACTTAATCACATAATGTTGCATCGAGTACATCTCGCCTGATCAGGATTCAAACTCGCAACTGATTTCTTCCTCCTAGAAATCTCATGGTAATTTATAAAAATGAAATATATATTGCTGGCAATAAATATTTTTCTGGCATTTCTATTTTTAAAAATTGGAAAATGAACTTTATGAATAGTTATTTTTTAATATTTTGTGATTCATTCAATTCTACAAAATTAAACACCCAACAACATTTAAAATCTCAATAGAGCTAATAAAGTATATTTTGAGGAATCCTTTAATGAAAATATTTCTCGAAGTGTTGTCTGTACACAAAGATATAAATAACTAGGATCCATCATTATTGACACTTATTATTGTTAATGTGATGTACAAAATGTGGATACAATTTGTCACTTATTTAAACAAAAATGAACAAAAAATGTCAAATTATAATTTGTTTGTTAACATTCACAAATCAAATCACTTACATGAAAGCTGTATTGCCTTGATACAATTTACCTTCTTAAATTATGAAAGTTGATAGGGCCACCATGGTCGTGATCGTAAGGTAGTTGGATTTACAACTACCTGTGCAATCAGTTCCTATCACCACATAAGTTGTGAGTTTGAATCCCACTCAGGGCGAGGTCTACTTGATACAAAATTATGTGATAAAGTTTGTCAGTGACTTCCGGCAGGTCTGTGTTTTTCTCTGAGTACTCCAGTTAACTGAAATATTGTTGAAAGTAGCATTAAACAACATAACCCATGAAAGTTGATAAAATAATTTCTACACAGTTCCTCACAGAAAAGCATTTACGGGCATAAAACACACTTCTGTTATAGAGGATAAATTAAAAGTGAAAAAAAATAAGTTTCATAGAATATCAAACAATGAATTTGTAACTGAAGGATGACAATTGATGCTTTACTGTATAATCTTTATTAATCACAATTTTACACCAAAGAGGTTGAACCGCATCGGTGGTGTAATGGTGAGCGTGAATGCTTCGAGTGCGGCTGATCGTTGGTTCGAGCCCCAATCAGGTCAAACCAAAGACTATAGAATTGTTGCTTCTCAACTAAGCATGCATGCAGCATTAAGGAGAAAGAGCAAAGACTGGTTGGTGTGGAATCAGGATAATGTGTCCGAGTGGGGCGACATGGCTATCCGCGGACTGTTGTTTCAGTGAGCTAGCGTGTTGGTCTAGTACAATGCAGACCTCATCATCATCCCATTGAACATTAACTTGTTCTCGCCATGATATAGCTGAAAAATTGCTGAGTTGGTGTTAAACAACAATCACTCACTCACCCAAAGAGGTTGAAGGCATATAACACAATACAATACAAATATTAAACAATGAAAATTATGTTTCAGTAGAAAAGACAACAAATATACATAATTTATTCACCAGATACTACACATGAACATGAATAGTAATTTTATGCAGATATCAGGTTCACTTTCCTCAGAGACCAAGACTTTATAGCAAATGGGATAGCGAATTGTACAAGTCTTTTGGATTACAACATTATTGTTATTTTATTAAGATTATCCAAATGTTTAATTCTGAACAAGTTTGTACTATTTAATTTGCCTATTTCTTTTATAGAACAAAGTTAGGCTTATTTGCAAGTATTGTGTGGTGTAGATCCATTCCTGCAGTAAAAACCAGACACAAAGATATAGATTTAATATTGATAAGAGAAAACACAGAAGGAGAATATACCAATTTGGAGCATGAGGTAACTAAAATGTTTAAATAATGGGTACGGTTGACTTTATGTCAAAGATTCATATCACAGTAACCATATTTAAAGCCTTTACTTTGAATTTCAAATGAATTTTCTAAGATGTTCAGTTGCATCAATATACTCTCTTGGTAAATTTGTCAATGCATTCAACCAGGAATGTACATACTTGCTGGCCACATATATCACCTAAAGTCATTTGCCTTGTAAAGTTTATGGCAAGTTTCTTTCTCAACTATATTTGATCTACTGATAATACATCTTAAAATACATAGACCAAAATTATTTTGTTTGAAATGTGAATCTTGATCAAGTATGTAACTTGTCAAACAAACTCTCAGTGGCCGTCATATGGTCGTGATTGTATGGTAATTGGATTTACAACTACCTATATGCAATTGGTGCCTATCACCATTAGTGTTGTCAGTTCAAATCCCGCTCATGGCGAGGTGTACAACATTATGTATTAAAGTTTGTCAGTGACTTGCGGCAAGTCGGTGATTTACTCTGAGCACTCCGGTTTCCTCCACCAATAAAACTGATCGCCACAGTATAATTGAAATATTGTTAAAAGTGGCATTAAACACCATAAAACCATACACTGTCAAACAAACTCTCATTTCTCCTACACATGTCTAATTTCATGGATTATCTCCTGAAAATGCATAGTATAGAATTTTGTTTAAACATATTTAATAGTCAGATATAGCTGTGGAATCGATGCTCTTAGCAGTAGATTTTTAACCATTGAGAAACAGATTTCACATGTATGTAAACTTATGGAATTCCCAATTCCTACTGAGGTCAGGCTTTTCAGGTAATATAAATCCATTTCTGAGTTTGTCAATTGGGGAAATTTCTATGCTTCTGTTCATTAAATATATTTCTACAATCTTCCATAGTTAATTCCTTTGCATATTAATACATTGTATATATACATTTTTTGTAAGTCCTTCAATGAAATATCTAATTTTTATTAGATTGTAATAAACTTAAATGCACAATGTTTCAGAATGTTCCTGGAGTTGTTGAAAGTTTAAAGATAATAACTGCAGAAAAATCTTGTAAAATAGCAAAGTATGCATTTGATTTTGCTAAAAGACATGGGAGAAAGAAAGTAACTGCAATACATAAAGCAAACATCATGTAAGTAAGACTATAACCCTTGTAAATATTCTCCATGTTTTAGGGGATTTATCACCACTAACATTGTGAGTTTGAGCCCCACTCGTGGCGAGGTGTACTTGGTACAACATTATGTGATAAAGTTTGTCTGTGATTTGCGGAAGGTCAGTGGTTTTCTCCGGGTACTCCAGTTTCCTCCACAAATAAAACTGACTGCCACGATATAGCTTAAATATTGTTGAAAGTGGTGTTAAATAACATACCCTCCTCCTTGTTTTATAAATATATTATGACAATACCTGTTTTTTAGCTCACCTTGTAGGAAACATCTATTGAAGGTCCTCTATGAAGATTATTCATTTCGTCCTGGTTCATCAACAAACATGGCCACCATAAGCAATTGAAAAGTCCTACTTTAATGGGTTACAATTGAACATCGGATCCTATGTACATATGAATATAATAATTTTTCTTTAAATCTAAACTTCATTGAACATTGAACACAAACTACATATGAATAATCAGGTGAGCCTCTAGTTTTTATATTGATTCAAATTATCTGTATTGTTACCATATATATCACCTTTAGATATAAATCATTTTGCCTAGGTTTAATCAAACTACTATATGTATGTAGAAGGGATATTAATATAAACAAATGAAAAAACAAAAAATTCCACACTCGTGATAGTTGCAAAATCCAATCAAAAAATCTTAGAAACAAAGGTCAAATCAATAACCCTAACACACATATACATTACCTCTCACTTACCTGACTTGGTACAGGCACTTCAATAAGAAATTATAGCTTATAATGGCAGATTTAGAATTTAAAATATCAGAAAATATTTTGTGTTTTGTATTTAACTCCAGACCATTGAAATGTTTAATTTTGGGGTGATATTATATTGTGACGTTGGAGAGAGAATTCAATTTGTGCATTTTACTATTAGGCTGACTATATTTTTTTCAGGAAACTTGGAGATGGTTTATTTTTAGAAAGCTGTAGGAAGATAGCCTGCTTATATCCAGACATAGAATTTAATGATATGATTATTGATAATGCTAGTATGCAGGTAAACAAAATTCCTTCTTGATAAATTCATACATGTGATAGAGTTGCTATGCTACAACTGAAGATTTGCAAATTTTTGGCTGGAGATTTGGTCTCATAACTGGAGATTTTTTATCGACGTATTTGATGCATGTTTTTATTGTTTATTGATGTTTTCCTTTTGTTTGTTTCAGTATTGAACCAACTGCATCCCATTTCAATATGTATTGTTTACATTTCTGTCTTTAGTGTTTCATATGATGAATGAAGGATAAAAACTGTATTTATAATTTATTCATAATCATAAGGTTATAACAAAGCAATAACAATGAAGACAGAATGTTCTGAACAATAAAGTCATAGAGCACTAAAATTAAAAAGTCACTATTCATCACATGTAGTCACAGAATTTACCCTTAAAAAGTCATAGATATAATCACAGTAAGTGAAAGAAAGTAAACTTAGAGAAGTCACAAAATTGAACATATATAAGTCATTAAGCATCAGTCTACTTGGCACTGGCACACTGGTTCAAGTAGGAGGTACAAGCCTTCTTTGCTGCTTTCACCACATCTGTATCAGGTTTGTACTGGTGACACTCTGTTGTATTGTTTATCTTAACACTGAGAAGACTGGACCTTTACTGCTAGCCTGGCACCACTTGAATTCTGACTTCCAGGCATTCTGGAACTTGGCAAAGTACTTGGTCTTCTTTGCTGCTGGTGCGTTGGGTGATAGCATACGTTTCGGCATTTTTGTGGTTTATCAATTCCATTCTGGATCTTAGTCCTTAAATAATACTTTGATCGGCTTTGGTCCCAAACAAGCCATTACAACTCAATCCGAGATGAATTCATTGCACGTTTGATCGAAATAAGAAGTTTTCCTCGGCATCAAAGGTTGTCCGACTCCTGTTTGCACAACGGTTTATAACTATTTTTAATTGCCGCTATCACACTTCTAATCATCTAAGCGTGTGCCACAAACACACTTCCTTATCCCCAATTAACTGTCAATAAGTGGATAATTGTTATATAATCATCAACACCTTAATTAATCACCATGACCCAATTTACCTGTAAAGGTGTCAAACAGATCAATAACCGGATATCATCAAATATGACATTTACCTTTACCATTCGTATCTCTCGGTGTTTTTCGTCAGTGCGGGAGTTCCAAATGGGGAATTTCCAGAAATATTGATCGCAAAATGTAGGTCAAGAATTTTTTGTACTTGATTTTTTTCACGGGCGGAAGATTTTGAAAGTTGACGGAAGGGATCCTCAAAATCGGGAGAAAAATGCTCCCGCCGGAAGGTTCATATGTATGTAAATTTTCTTGAAATTGTCTTAAGCTTAAAACTTCAATGGCAATAATATTTAAATTGATTGTCAGGACACGACTCTGTTTATCTAAAATTACAGTATTATATTTTCCCTCTTATTTAAAATAAGAAATAACCAATAAAAGAAACGATAGCAGCTTGAGCCATTGGCTGTCAACAATCCTCTTAAAATAGATAAAGAATTAAATTAAATTCGAAGAAAAAAAATGGTCTAGTGCAATACATAGACAGTGCAAGCTGAACGATATCTGTCAAGCCCTGAGAGTGGAATAAAATATCAGGCCATAGTATATTTGTACATAATTTATGCATTTCATTCCATTATTGAATGTAAATTGCCAAAAAAAAATTGTGTCAAGTTCTCTGCTGTCTAAGAATTTTATTACACTATTTAGTTCACCTTGTTTTTAAATGTATTTCAGATGGTATCTAAACCACAACAGTTTGACGTGTTGTTGATGCCTAATCTCTATGGTAACATATTAAGTAATATAGCAGCAGGTTTAGTAGGAGGTCCGGGTGTTGTTCCTGGGATGAATCTCGGTGAAGACTATGCTGTATTTGAACTGGTATACATCTATTTATAGCTATTTATTTCTACATTTGATGTGTGCTATGCCCTGTGATGAAGGAGGAGGTGTGGGCTATTGTTTCAGCCTTGTCAGCCCATCTGTTTATTATGAGGGATTAATTTTGATACCTCCAACAATGTTACTCAATAACTTTAAAACTTTGGCGAATGTTAATACCCATTATTCACAAATGTATCATTTTCAACAAGCTTCTGTCTCAAGGTATTTTTTACAGACAGTTGACCTTCCTAGATCCATAAAACTTTTTGAAAGATGTTGATGTGGTTTGAATGAGAATTTTGTCAATTTTAATTACACAACCATATTGCTCAACCTATATAGTCACTGTCTTTGAAGTGTTGTAAGACAAATTACTTTATTAACATTTTGAACTTTATCAAGATTTACACAGTTGTAAATAATTGTAAAAAATGTAGGAGATTTGTTTTGTTCTTGTTATTGAATAGTTTTAAGTCTACGAGTCTATGAATGTGGAAAATTCCATTCCATTATTGTAGTAAAGAGTTCTTACCTAATGGTGTTCACTTTCTAGGGTACTAGGAATTCTGGTAGATCTTTAAAAGGAAAGAACATAGCTAATCCTACAGGACTTTTATTAGCAAGCTGTGATATGTTAGATTATCTGGGGTAAGTAATAAATTATAGTTTTAAACATGTTAAAGATACATTAGTATTATGAAAAGAAAGTTTAATCAGTGATAGTCAATCCAATATTACTCCTATATCAACAAAACAAACAATCACCTCTCACCTCAACAAGACCATAACATATGACATATTTATAAAATTCCCTCTGAAGTCTAAATAATATTAAAAAGTAAGAAAATTATAATTTGATGGCTGTTTCTTTTCTTACATTTCTAAATAATTAAATAAAACCAGCATATCATAGAGTTCTGAGGAATATTTTTAATTTTTGCACAATTTCCCAGAGAAATTCTTACCCTTTTTCAACCATATCCTCGTCTGACAATAAGTCGGTCAGTCATTGGATAATGTTTGATTATTTTTTTCATGTTTGAAAAGTAAACATTTTTTTCTTTTTAATTATGTTCCTCATCTATTCTTGCTCACATGTGTAAAGTTCCATGGAAAAAAGAACGATAATAATTACACACTGACCCATATTTGTTTACTACCTTTTTTCCAAATGGCGTCCTATTACGTCACATAAAGTCGGTCAAAGGTCAATAAAGCACATGATTTTGTCATAGGCCAACCAAACTTAAAAAGTAAACCAGATTAAGAAAGTACAGTATTTTAGCTTTTTCAGATTAATTGTAATGTCTGAAAAATTTCAAAAAATGTTTTTTTTTAAATAGTTTGAAATTGAAGTATTAAAAATTAATTATTTGATGCAAATATTAAACTTGCTTACCCACATAAAAAATATTTAATCCAGTGAATTAGGTGTTTTTGCTTTTGTCAATACAATTTATTAGACCGACTACATCCTGCCATATTTTTGTAAAACAATTAATGACTGATTTCAATTTATTTTAATCACATTTATTATCACAGAGTGGTAAGAATACAGTTTTGTTGATGCTATTTGTAATAATGACAGGTTTTTTTTACCCAGATAATCTCATTTTTCTGTCTGGTTTAATTTAATTCTCTGTTCAATTTATGCTATAAATTTTGATTATTGCTGTTAAATCAATTCTTTTTCTATCTTCTCTGTGAATTTCATTTCATTACCCCAAGAAGTAAGGGGTATATTTGTTATTAAAGCAGCAGTGGAAATGCAAAATAATCTGCCATTTTGTGACTAATGGAGAGCACTTGCATGTATTTTCCCGGTAAAATCTGCCATTTTCTAGAAAATGGTGGAATCTGAATATTTTCAAAGTATTTTAAAATACAATTTGCTTGGCCTACATTCCAGAAACGGTCATGAACTGTGATGACGATTATGTCAACAAACTGGAAAAATACAAATGCTTGGGGAATACCATTGATGGAAACATATTTAACAAACATAATGATCAGGAAAAAAAGACATTAGTAAAAAGGATCTTTTTTACTTGCATGGAATTTATTCAATTCAAACTTCTCTGTTTTAATCTCATCTTGTAATTTTGACGTTGAAAAGAATTCCCTCTGTGTTTATGTACGCTATGAATATACAGAATGACGTCATTGGTCTCGTGCTGCGCGAGAATTGTAAATCAAAACAAGTGACCGACTTTATTGCATGACCGAGCAGATGTCACGGTAGGATAACTGAAATCATATTTCCATATTTTTTTTTCAAATTTTTAATCATACTTGTAACTGTATCCAGGTGTGTGAATACAGTCTTGATGGAGCCTGTTGTGTTAACAATTATATATATATTGGTATTACAAAATATAGTTTAATTAGTATTGTTTATTAAATTCATATGTTATATTCAAGACTATTTGTTTATATTTACAGGCACTGTGAACATGCCAATTTAATAAGAGACTCTGTCATGGATGTATTGTGTGAGAAAAAGGTCAGTGAAGTATTATGTATTGTTATAACGGTCACCATAGCTGCATTCCATGTTTCCCAGAATAGTATAGAGTTATTTAATGGGTGTGGATGCAATAGACCAAACTATTTGTCCTGAGGTGCTGGGAATGACCAAGTGTTCTATTGCATGAGGCCAACGGCCGAATGCAATAGAACACTTAGTCATTCCCAGCACCGAAGGATAAATAGTTTGGTCTATTGCATCCACACCCATTAAATAACTGTTTTATTTCCTAATTAAACAGAAGCAAGGTAGCGAACATGACTTAAATATATTCATGCATATATTGTAGAAAAACTGATGAAAATGATTTATTTGTTGAATTAGAATTTGAAATTTGAAATTTTTGAAGTTTTGAAAATTTCGAAATTTTGAACTTAAATTTAAAAAAAAATTATTTTAGAATTTTGAAATTTTCTGAAAATTTTAGAAATTTAGAAATATTTTGAAATTTTTGAAATTTTGAAATTTTTGAAGTTTTGAAATTTGTTGTCCAATGAAAAAAAGGTTCAAAGGTCAGTTCAATAGTCTGTCGTGCAATAGTCTCTTGAAGACTATTGACGCGTCAATAGATCACAGGGGAGCAAAAAATGCAAAAATATCTTAAAATATGTAGTTACTTAATAAACAAGAAAAAATTTACAATTAGGTAATAAAACACAATATTATATGCAATTTCATGTTTAGTAGAATAGGACACAATAAGCATGGCATGTATTGCCAACAGAATATTAATCTTAAACATTACTAGATAGATCACTGAAAATTTAAAGTTCCATTGTCGTAGCAAATTTTACACAGGATATTAGAATTATAAAAGAAAATGTTGTAAGGGAAACTGGGAAAAGGCACAACAAGTAACTTTAGAGGTTGTGCAGGTAATAGTTTCCATTGTAATATTATATGTTTTATCTTTCAGATTCATACCCCTGATTTAGGTGGAACTTCAACAACACTAGATGTGGTACAGGCTATAATAGAAGATATTAAACCTAAAGCCAGATGTTGGTAAGCTAAATCTAGATTAACGTGGTATGAGCCATCGATGAAAAACATATTATCACAATGAGTTTGTATTGCTTTTGTCAATTAGGGTTTCATGTTCACGTTTTTTGTTAAAATATTAAATTTCAATATCTTGCAGTAAATATGTGTGTGCGGAAAAATTCACATAAAATTTGATATCTAAAATTGCTTGATGAAAAATGTTTTTAGAGCAATCAAGCTGCATCATCATTAGGAAGACATTATTTTGAAAATGGTTCCAAGATTTTTATTAATCCGTTGTTTATGCAAAACAATTAAAATCTAGAAGCCTATTATATATACTTGTTACATATGACTTATTAATGATTCAGTGTCATCTACTGACCTAGTATGTGTAAGTTGATTTCAACTATTTTAAGACATTTTTAGCACTGGAGAAGTCACATCACACCAGGGGTGACTTGGAACACACACAGATGCATATTGAAGTGGGAAATTATATTTTTGTGTGGAAATCACTGCATGTTCAAATTAAAAAAAATGAACCATGGGGTAGGGACTGAGATACACTTTTTTTTTATTGTACTACCTTAAAATGGACCATGGGATAGGGACTGGGATAGAAACTTTTTATATTGTATTGCCTTAAAATGGACCATGGGGTAGAAACTGGGATAGAAACTTTTTATATTGTATTGCATTAAAATGGACCATGGGGTAAGGACTGTGATAGAAACTTTTTATATTGTATTGCCTTAAAATGGACCATGGGGTAAGGACTGTGATAGAAACTTTTTATATTGTATTGCCTTAAAATGGACCATGGGGTAGGGACTGAGATACAAATTATATATATTGTATTGCCTTAAAATGGACCATGGGGTAAGGACTGTGATAGAAACTTTTTATATTGTATTGCCTTAAAATGGACCATGGGGTAGGGACTGAGATACAAATTATATATATTGTATTGCCTTAAAATAGATCATGGAGGTAGGGACGAGGATACCAACTTTTTATATTGTATTGTCTTAAAATGAACCATCGGTAGGGAGTAAGGAACTTGGATGCAAACATTTTATATTGTATTGCCTTAAAATGGATCATGGGGTAGGGACTGGGATAGAAACTTTTTATATTGTATTGTCTTAAAATGGACCATGAGGTAGGGACGGGGATACCAACTTTTTATATTGTATTGTCTTAAAATGAACCATCGGTAGGGAGTAAGGAACTGGGATGCAAACTTTTTATATTGTATTGCCTTAAAATGGACCATGGGGTAGGGACAGAGATACAAATTATATATATTGTATTGCCTTAAAATAGATCATGGAGGTAGGGACTGGGATAGAAACTTTTTATATTGTATTGTCTTAAAATGGACCATGAGGTAGAGACGGGGATACTAACTTTTTATATTGTATTTTCTTAAAATGAACCATCGGTAGGGAGTAAGGAACTGGGATGCAAACATTTTATATTGTATTGCCTTAAAATGGATCATGGGGTAGGGACTGGGATAGAAACTTTTTATATTGTATTGCTTTAAAATAGACCATGAGGTAGGGACAGAGATACAAATTATATATATTGTATTGCCTTAAAATAGATCATGGAGGTAGGGACTGGGATAGAAACTTTTTATATTGTATTGTCTTAAAATGGACCATGAGGTAGGGACAGGGATACCAACTTTTTATATTGTATTTTCTTACAATGAACCATCGGTAGGGAGTAAGGAACTGGGATGCAAACATTTTATATTGTATTTCCTTAAAATGGATCATGGGGTAGGGATGGGGATACCAACTTTTTATATTTTATTGCATTGCTTTAATGTGGTTTTAATGTAGTGGTTAACATGCTTTAAAACACTTTCAGTGGGAAAATTCAATTAAAGACAAATAAATTAAATAAATTTCATATTTTAGAGAATTAAAGAAGTAAAGAAAGTTAAAAGAAAGACTGGTATTTTATGCATTATTTTTCTTGTCTTGAAAAATAGTTTTGAATTGATTAGTAAAATAATTATATGTATGATATTTTTAGATACATTTTAGTTTCTCATTTTGTTTTGTATTATTATATTTTGCTTTTAATAGGAGTGATACTGTTGCACAAAATTTATACAGTACAAAACCATGACAGCAATCACTATGGTAACAAAATGTAACACCTTATTTTTCACAGCATACATGTACATGTAGTTCAAGTTCAAAATATGTGGTTTTTAAAGGTCATACGCAAAATTAAAATACATTTCTGAATTTGTATTTTCAAAATAGCATATTACAGATTATATACACACAGGTTTTAGTATAATATTTCAATATATTTTAACCATTTAAGTCACAAATGAAGTTTAATGGTATATTTTGGATACTTCGATCATTTGACTTTTTTTTGAGAAATAGAATTAATTTTGTTGTATGACCTTAGGATAACATGCATGAAACTAATGATACATTGTAGCAATTGAGGAAATCATATTTGGAATGACAAGAAAAAAAAACTAATGTTTGTAATATTTGATAAAAAAAATTAGATTGAAGATATGACTGGTTTTGAGTATAGTCAAGTTATACACTATTAAGTAAGAATTTTAGAAGCATGTTATTCTTACCCAGAATCTGCATAAATTCTGAAATATTTTGAGCTTGTGAGTGATAGCACTTATTTCATTGGTGAGGACCTCCCCTTAAAATAAATGTGCTGCAGTTGGCTATACCAGTATCATGCTAGCTTGTGTGACCATTTGCAAATTATGATAATAAAACAATTTTATCCCTGTTCACGTTTATCTAATGCTGTTTGTATACAATATAGACACAATTTGATCTCATTTGTTAGATATATTTGTTATTGAAATTTACAGTTCCTAAATAATGTAATTGTTAGTAAAATTAAGGTTTTCTCCCATAGGTGACCTTAGCTCATTTTAGCTATCCAGTATCCTGTGTAGGGCCTTTGGTTTACTTGCTCCCAAAAACCTTTAAATTATTTGGCTTTCTAACCTTTTGTCTTAAAGTGAACGTGATGAAGATTATTCCAGAAACGTGTCATGCACACTTAATTAGATGTCTATATATTTATTATTAGAAAAAAAAATGATGTTCAATTTGAAAAAAAAGTTAGAACAGGACAAGAAATATATTTCTTCTCAGTCTCCTGCACATATCCTGAAGTAAAAAGCATATACACACATTACCTACATTTGTACCGCTGATTTCTATTCTTGACCTTTCAGTTTCGTCTAAATCAATATACTTGTAAATATCTGAATTATTTATATATTTCGTTTCTATACTAACCTTAAAAACACTTCACATATCTCTTTTATCTACTAACAATATTGTGGTAAACATATTTTTTTGTAGCAAAAGGCGAAAGAAACCCTGCAAATTTTAGTATGAAATATTGTTAATAAGTTATCCCTGGTTAGTTCAGTTACAGTGAATTCAAACTTTTGTTATTAATAAGAGGATGAGGGATACATGTAACTGGACAGAATACACAATCAATTTCTTGATATTATCTTGAGTTCCTTACATTAGATCTCCTCCAAACATGAACAAGATAGTACCGCTATATATGGAAGTAGGAAAAGCCTAATGATTTTGGAATTTGTGTTTGAACTTCAAAGTCACTGCTACTTATGTTTGGTTAATTCCTTATGCAACATTCAGCTATAGCGTGGTAACCAGGTTAAGTGGCTGAGGAAGCTGGAATTTCAGCAGAAAACCACCTAGCAATGGTAAATAACTGGGACACTTTATTTCTCAGTTAAGGAACAGGTGGAGAAAACTTCGTGATGATTTTGGTACAAACCTATACATCATTGAAGGATGATCTGACGGAGAAAAAAAACATCAAGAAATTATTATTTTTGTTTTTATTTTAAAAAGGTTTTGTTATCAGGTAGGTATATTAGCACAAGATTTGCTTTGTATTTTAAAACTACATTTGTATATAAATTATGCTTCTTAATTTTAGCTTAATCCATGAATAATTTGATTTGTAAATTGGTGAGTTTGAAGTTGTATTCACTGTTGTTTCTTTTATAAACAAGCAAATTATTTTTTCATATTTGTTAATAATTTTTGTCTAATAATTATTGTGTGTTTCAAATACCAGAGATGAAATCACTGATTGATGAAAAAGAGTAAATCCCCTATATCCTTTATTTTCTAGCTGTTTGGACCAAGTTGACACATTTTATTTCCAAATATTTTGTTAAAAAAAGAGGAAATCTTCTGATCATAGGAAATCTTTCATCTCTGATATACAGTTAAACCTCATTGTGTTGAATCCCAAAGACCAATGATTTTTCTTCAAAGAAGCTGAGTATTCTGTTAACTGTGATTTATTAAGCTAAACCGGTTACAAATGAACCAGTTTTACTTTGAGTTATCCAAGAAAATGTTTTTTCCAGAATCAAGATAATGAGGTTTGATTGAATACTGTTGTATTTCATTTCTTTTAGAACTTTTGATTTTCAGGTCATTAAATGTGGAGAAAAATTGTCTTACATGTGGAAAAGATATTGAGAAATTCTTAACGTTATTGTCACATTTCCTATACTAGTATCCAGAAACTCAGATTTCTGACTGAATATATGCATGAATGATCAATCAATTCTCCTTTACAAAGTTCATGTTTTATTTGTTGATCAGAAATAAAAGGCATAGAGCACTATGGGAATTTGTAGAAAAGCATAATAAAACAACACTACATAAGATTGTTAGGTGTTTATTCTTTAGATCTACATACATTTCTTTTCTGTGTCTAGAACACTATCATCCAACAGGTATATTAAAAATCTTCTTCATGAAAATATACTGTAGCTATACATAAATAATCCCATGCAACATTTTTATTCTTAAATTGGATTAGAAATTCACCTTCACCTCCTCTAAAAGTCATAGAATAGCAGTTTTTGTTTAGCTATAATGTGACTATCAGACCTATTGCAATGAGTACCACACATTTGTATTGGTGATTTATATGTATTAGTATATTCAGTATGTTAGAGAGGGATTACTAATTTACTATTGCATTATTACTATGTGATAAATGGTTGGCCATACTTTTGAATGGGATAATGATGTAATATTGAGTTTTGGTTTATAGGTATTTATATAAGTGCCTGCACCAAGTCAGGAAAGTGAGCAGTCATTTTATATGTGTGTTATATATATTAGTTAGGGGTATCGATTTTGCCTCTTTCTACAAATTGTTCTATTGGATTTGAGAACAGTTCTGACTGGTGTATTTTCTCTTTTTCATTTGGGCCCGGGTGGCTCAATGAGTTAGGTAGTTGGATTACCTAACAACTTATACAAGCCAATCACCAATACGGCGTGGATTCTCGCCCGACTTTGTAATTTACAAAAAAGGGTGCACTAGACTCGCAGCCGCAAGTGATAAAGTTTACCAGTTGCTTGCCCATGGTCAGTGGTTCTCTCCGGGTACTCCGGCTTCTTCCACCACTAAAACTTGTCACCATGGTATAGCTGAAATATTGCTGAAAGTGGCATTAAACACAAAAAAATCAATCAATCAATCAATCTTTTTCATTTTATGCCACTTTCAATAATATTTCAGTTATGTAGTGGATGTCAGCTTTATTGATGGAGGAAACAAGAGTACCTGCCAACTGACAAACTTTATCACACAAATGTGTAGCGTGTACACCTCGCCATGCATGGTCTGGAATCAAGCTTGCACATTAGTGGTAATAGCCACTGATTAGATTGCATAAGGGACAATGTAAGATCATTTAATTAATATTGAAGATAATAGTGTACTGAAATATTTGAAGAAGTTTATTTCCTTTTTTCTACATATCAGAAATAGTAGACCTTTGAATTGTCTTTATATAACTGAAGAAGATACATGAATTAATTAGTCTGTTCTTGCTGTTTCAGGAAGTTGACCATCTGAATCTTCATAAACAACAAACCCATGGAATGTAGTGATGTAGTGCTTACAGAACAATTTTAGTAAAGGAAGGATTGAATCCAGAGATACCTTACATTCATTTTAGATTTCAGATATATAGAAAAGGAGTGTAACAAGCATAATATATTTGTCGTTATTATGATGATTGTTTGTTTTGAAGGAAATAATCCCATCACTGATTATTTTGAGCTAAAAATATTGTTTTATGAAATGTTATTATGTTAACAGTGTTAGTGATCTAGAAGTTTTGTTTGAATGAAAGTAGATATTGTGATCACTAGAACAAAAATCATGATTATGTTAATTATAAAACTGATGTAAAATATAGAATATTATTGTTATTATCAAATATTTATTGTTTTACTGTTACCATAGCAACTTCTTGACATATAATTCACATTGGGGCAAGTGGAGGTATTGTTTTATTAAATAAGTGTGCAATATATTATGGAATTTATATTAGAATATAAAAAATGAAATGGGCGATGTACTTTGTTGGGGGCGGGGGGGGGGGGCTTATAGATATGAAGCTTACAAAATATGTTGAAACAAAATATTTCCATATGATGTCACTAGTAAGGTAACATTTATAACCAACCTCTTATTAGGCCACACCCACCAAAGCCCAACCCTCTTATCATGTCACATTTTAAATGCACTTTGATGGTAAAATACTACTAAATTGTCCCCCTCAAGTGAAGCCACCCCTCTTATAAGGACACTTTTTCATTGCAGAAGGATGGCCTTATAAGAGGGGGACTACCATACAAATAAACTTGTGCATAATAAACAAATACACAGTCAAACCTTCCTGTGAGGTCACCTCTATTAAGCAGCCACCTGTATCAAAAGGTCACCTTGTCCTGACATAGTAAATTTTATATGAATTGAACCTCTTTCAAGAGGTCACCTGTATCATAAGACCACCCTTTCTTTGTCCCAAAAATGACCTCTTAATACAGGTTTGACTGTAAAGGGTAACATTGCAGGATAAATGGTAATCATTAAGAAATCTGTCTTACCCTTTTTTTAATTATAAATTAATTAACAGCATTAAAGGATAAAATACAGGTATATCATGACACACATATTGGAAGCAATGGTGATACATGTGAAGATTCCTGATTAACTAATTGAAAATAGAGGACTGAAAGGGGGAATTTTGAATTTGTTAGTTCCACTGGTATTTAGTGACACATTTATTAATTAATATTAATATCTTTTAATGTTAATTATTGCATTCAGGCTCATTTTGTATGGATGATGTCCATACAAAATGAGCCTGAATGCAATAATTAACATTAAAGGGATGCTGCTGTTGTTTTATTAGAGGTAACAACTGCTTACCTTTCGTGAACACCTGGGTTCACCCCTGGTTTTTGGTGAGGTCACTGTTGCTCATCTTTTTAGTTTTCTGTGTTGTGTTTTTGAGTTTGTGTGTCTTCATCCTGTGTTTTGTGTACCCAATCATGGCAATGTTGCCAGTGTCTAGATTGTCCATTCTTGATTGCCCCTTCTAATGTTTATTTATATATTGCAGTTGTATCATCTTTTGTTAGTGGAGTCCTTCATTACAAATTATATAATTTATTTGTTGTTCATGATCAGGAATGTTGATAAAATGTTGCCAACACATATGAATGACATATAATATTGTTATCATGGAACCTAATTAGCTGTCAAATTAATTAAAGTAATCAATACTTTGCATAAATTATCTCAAACTGATCGTTGCAGTTTTAATTTATATCTTTGCCTCGTATCCAATATGAATAGAGGTCATCATGGACATGATCGTTACTGTATGGTAGTTGGATTTACATCTACCTATGCAATCACTGCTTGATGCAACATTATGTGATAAAGTTTGTCAGTGACTTTGTCAGTGATTTTCTCCGAGTACTCCGGTTTCTTCCACTAAAAAACTGACCACCACGATATAGCTGAAATATTGTTGAAAATAGTGTTAAACACCATAACCCTATCCCTATCACTGCTGATGTTAGGAATTCAAAAGCCTCCCATGGTGAGGTGCACATGATACAACTTTATGTGGTAAAGTTTGTCAGTGACTTTCAAAAGGTCGGTTGTTTTCTACAGGTAGTCTGGTTTCTTACACTAATAAAACTCCAAAATATAAATGAAATATTGTTAAAAATGGCACCCAACACCCATTATTATAACTCTCCAATATGACTACATTAGACTATAGATAATGGGCATTTCAAGAAAAATGTTTGAAAATACCAAAGGGAAAAAATCAGATGCCTTAAATTGAAGGACAGACAATACATTGACCAGATGAAAGAGGACAAAAAGACAAACAAAAATCCACAAAACTCTACACAGAAAACTAAAGACTGAACAACACCATTCACACAAAAACGTGGGTGCACTAATAAGGTGTTGCAGACATGTAAAGAATTCCTGTTCCACTCGTGGCACCTGTCATGTTAAACCACAAGAACATCATGTCGGATACCAGTATACGTAAATTATAGGAACAAATAGCATAAATAAAATGTGAACTATTTTTCACTTCTTTATTAATCAAACATTATGCAACGTACATTGTATATAGATACAATATTTACAATTATATGATCATATCAAACAAACAAAAGTTTGGTATGATTTAATTATTTTATTTTGTGATAAAAAAAAACAGATTCCAACACAAAATTATCGACAATACATTTTTTAAGTTGGTGGGCGTGTTTTTCAAGACAATCTGCATTCCTATGGGTACAAACTGCTCATCTGGTTGACTTGATAGGTTAGGTTTATGGTGTTTAACAACAATATTCCAACTATATCGTGGTGGTCAGTTTTATTGGTGGAGGAAACCGGAGAAGCACAAACTGATAAACATTATCACATAATGCTGTATCAAGTACATCTCGCCTGAGCTGGTTTCGAACTCACAATGTTAGTGGTGATAGGCACTGATTGCATAGGTAGTTATAAATCCAAGCTACCATATAATCATGACCACAACGGCCCTATTGCTGACTTGTTCATTTATACATATGATGCAGTCTTCATTCAGGAGTTTCTCAAGAAAAATGAACATAAGCAAGCCTGATGATTTAATTTCACTTTCCGCTAAATAGATGATATCCTTTCATCTTAGTTCTGTCATTATGTTGATCGCATCCATCCCATTGAGCTTGAAATAAAGGATACCAAAAATACATATAGGTATCCTTCATGCCTTGATCTAGACACCAAAATTGACAGTGCGAGCCAGTTAAGAACGAAACTTTATGACAAAAGAGATGATTTAAATTTTCCCATTGTGAAATTTCCATTTATTTGTGGCAATATTCCCGTAGCACCTTCTACTTCTACTTTATACGATGTTCCACAATACTTCTGGTTGCTAATTTTCATACGGCGGAGCTATAAAAATTAGCTACTTGTAGCATAAACTTATAGGATTTGTCTCCCTTATTATGTTTACCAAAATACAAATTGTGTATTTCCAATGGAGAGACAAAATGAAAAACTGCATGTACATAAACAGGAAAAGAGTTACTGATTGACAAAGAGAGACATATACATGTAGATCTACACAATATAAAATAAAATAAACAATAGATATTAGTGGTGTTCATAGTTGAAAAACAAGATGCTACCTATATGGCTGTATAGCATGTGATTAAGGATTTCCAGTCAAATCGGCCTCAAAATGAAAGTCATATCAGCCCAAAAAAATAAAAATAAAAAAAGAATAAATAAATAAAAATTATATATTAATATAAATTAATATTTTTAGTTAAAAGATGTAAAATTTAAATTTTATTGGTGAGCGGATTCTTTTGTAAGGATCAAAGAAATTAATTAATGATTAATTTATGGCATAATTAAGTGATTAGCAATTTACATAAAACGTGATTGGTGGCAATTATATATAATGATCTTTATGTTGATTAGGAACATTCTTTGATGATTTTTTCTATTGTCTATAAATTGGCCTTTTAATAAAAAGAGGGCATCTAAATAACCAAGCCAAGAAAAACAACTCGGATTGAGAAATTCTTTAGTTTATAAAAGAGAGTCAACTTCAATTGCGATCATTCTTTTTGAATACTTCATTATGTCTTTTCCTTGTGTAATATGTTATAATGATGTTAGACCAAGACAGCATGCCTTAGAATGTGACTGCTGTCAAAGCTGGCAACATCGACTTGTGGATCTGGTGTCACAGTACTAGAATACAGGAACTGGACAGATGACCAGGAATACATATGTTCCGTGTGTAGAGATGCTGAACCATGGCGAACACTTAATTTAAATACTATTTAACTTTGCATGTTGACAATAGTAAACAACAAAAATGGGGCCGATTTGACTTGGGCCGATTCGGTTTGGGGCCGATTTGACCTGCTTCCGTGATTAAGTTACAAACTATCTTTTTTCAATTTACCATCGCGATGTATCATTTTTACAGCTAATATGAGTAGACACGGTCTATAGATCTAGAGAGGACGGAAGTATTTGAAATTAAATGATGCTAATAATACCTTTATATCCCCTATGACATCCACTGAAAAGATACGAGAAAAAAGTATGGAATCTTTTATTGTTGGACTAAGGACAGTGCAAACATTGAAGGCTAACTTGTACTAGTACGCGGGTGGTATCAACCATTATATTTAAAAGGGGGTAGTAGACGCCGGTGTCTGTAAAATGAAAGTATGATGGTCTTTTATGTCATAAGAAAAGAGTTTTATTACGAAAATATCAATTAATACAACTAACATACATAACAATATTGGCCTATACCATGCTATGTACAGCCGATACATGTTCATGAAGTGTAAATGATGAATGACGTACAGTCAGGGCCGTCCTATCGGCAATATAGGCCCCGGTCAAAGCAGTGCACTGAGGCCCCTATCTATACAAACACTCACAGAAATAAAACTGTAAATGGTCGATAAAATTAAACATATATTTCTTGTATTGGTACTTCTAACAAAATCAGTGTTTAAACATTAAAAATCATGCCGTATACAACATACATAGATTAGTATGGGGTTCATTTGCTCGTGGGACCACCGTGCAACTGCCCATTGTACCCATACATAAGACCGCACTGCGTACGGTTACTGTAATACTGATCATCTTCATTTCGATATTTTGAAGTATGTGTATTTCGGCCAATATTATGCTAGCTCCAAGTGAACAAAATAGCTTTTAATTTTAAAAGAAAGATATAGGCACCGCTTCCATCAGACATGTCTACTTTCACATACAAAATATTTATATATATTAAGGCAATATTCAGTATCTAAATCATACTCTTTAAAATTATCTGTGACAAAATCATACAGAGAATATATTCCTTCTTGTGTAATTATTACCTTTTAAAGTTTCAACAACAAGCCGGTTAATAATTTTATAGCATTTATTTTAGAAAAACCGAGTTTAATAAATAATAGCAGATATACATATATTACACTTTACGTTTTTATTTTCCCTATTTGTCTTTGTTAGCGCAGCCGGTCATTATTTTCGTATATGGACCGGTCACTATTTTAGTATATGGACCGGCCAGGTACTTGCATTATTATTTTAGATAAAAAGTATAATATAGCAAATAGTTCATGTCACTTCGGGTCATATGGCAGTATATGGACCGGTCCGTCACCAAAAAAATATTATATTGACCTCAGAAGCTTCGGTCCATATACTATGTTTTTGGTGACAGACCTTTCCATATACTGCCATATAGCTTCGGTCCATATAATATTTTTTTGGTGACGGACCGGTCCATATACTGCCATATGACCCTCAGTGCCATAAACTATTTGCTATATACTGTAGTATGAACGGCATAATAAATAGTTGAATCAATAAAATTCATTGTGTCTTACTATCCTAAACCATTTTCGGCAGATGTTGGTAGTATTCAAATATTTTATAGGATCAGACTGACGAAAAATCTTTCAAAACCTTTGTACACGGAACCACTGTCATACAAATGCAATGGAAAACTAAATCGATGATGGATTTTTTTGTGTCATTTTGTAATGACAAGCAATGCTTAAGCTGTAAATAATAGCTAAAGATACGATATGATATTTTTTTTTTCGTAGTGTTGGAAAAAAGGTGGAGATATTTTGTCCCTGAGTACTTGTGGCCTAATATTCTCTTCTCTTACTATGTAAAAAAAAAATCTTCTTTTCTTTATATTTTTCACAATGTATCTATAGATATTTTGTATAATTTCTTTTTTCTTCTTCTTTTGGGTAGTAAGATGAATAAATAAATGGGTACTGATAGAAATAATTAACATTCTAATTTGACGTGCTGTTTTGGCTTTGTAAACAAAAGGGTACCAAAATCCCCGATTTATTATGACTTACCCATATTAAAATCTCCAACAAACTTACCCCTTCCATAAATTATTTCTTAAATTTACCGTTTATGTCCTATTAGAATAGAAATAATTTTATGTCGACATTGTCATCTTTGCGTGTCAGTTGTGACCCAAATACGATTCCAATGCTGTCCTTGACTTGTTGCAACGTAAAATATGACGTGATTAAAAAATATTAACATGGCGATGAATGGTGGCAAGATTCGTTTTTATTTACGCATTTATTGTAGAACTTTAGGAATAATGTGGTACAAATAATCTTGGATAATTAGACAGGAATTGTGTTTGGATTTCTTAAATTTAAACTGGTAAGTCATATCACAGTCACTTGAAGTTTCAAAAATAAAAAAAAAATAAGAAAACTTCGAAAAATTTTGGTCAAAATTTTTCGAAGTTTTCTTATTTTTTTTTTATTTTTGAAACTTCAAGTGACTGTGGTCATATATAACGAAATGGCAATAATCTGGAGTTCGACAGTCAAAATGCAGTTGGGCGTGACATAAAATGTCCATACGTCAAAAAATGACCAGAGTTTAACTCTTTACCGTTCGTATGACCCATATACCGGGGTCTCCTCAGAGGAATTGGACAAGAATATTCAGCGAACGTCGCATGGTCTATTTTTCAGTCATTGAAACGGATACAGCCACTTCCGGTCCGGTCTAGATTGACTTAGAAAAATAAAAGGGTGCTTTAAAAATCAAATGTCAGTAATTTGGAGTTGAACATATTTTTATAATCTGCATTGGAACAATTATCTGTATTTAAAAGGCTTATTTTACATTTGAAAGGAGATGATCATGATGGCATTGTTACACATGGCCGGTCTAGAGAATTCCGAATGCATATGAAAAATCCAGCGCAAACCGGAAGTATTTATCACGATATCCATGTTATATAAAGTCAAAGTTTCATTGGTGGAAAGTTTCATTTTTCCACTCTATTGATATTATGATTGTAAATGCATTTATTGTTTTCCAGGAATTGAAAAAAGAAAATCCACAAAAGTTTGATAATTTACCTGTACATTTTGGTCAGTTGGAATTCAGAGAATCTCTTGTAAAATCTTTATTAGGTCTTGATTCTGGTGTAAAACATTCTGATTTTAAATCTACTTGCATTCCATCTTTTAATGAAAACTCCAAGAGACTAAGATGTACTTTTTGCTATGCTCATGCCAAGTTAAATGGACTCCCAGAAACACATTGTAAAACATTGTTCCTTTGTGGAAATTGTAATGTGAATCTTTGTTTTTCACCCGGCAGAGATTGCTTTACTAAATGGCACAGTACAGAAGGTGCTAGAGTGAGGGCTTGGGTAAAAGAAAATGGAAGGAATAAAGATAATTAAGTTATGTTAAATTTTAGTAAGTCTGTATGTCATGTTTGTTTTAGCTGAAACAATTTGTTTTCAGTGTAACTTATAAAAAGAAAAAGCAAAAAAAAAATGAAAAAAGATGTAAAAAAAACATGTTGATATCAAGTCAGCAATTATGAATACAATAAAAAAAGAGAAAAAAATAAAGCAGTGAGTTATAAAGAATTAATCAAAAAGAAATAATAGAAAAAATGAGTATATGAGAAAAAAAATCTGATCACAAAATTGTAAAAAAAAAGAACACTAGACCACAAAATTATGAAAAAGCACAAAAAAAAATAAAAAAATATAAGCTTTGGTAGTTTAAAGATAAACACTGAACTTCCAGTTCAGAGATGCCATCATGGTGGTTCAAATCCACCCCAAAGCTAAGAACAGTTATTTTTTTTAATGTTAGGAGTCTTTTTATCACTAGTATAGGAGCATAGGTATAACCTATTTTTTAAGGTAAGAAGTGGCAGTTTCAGATGTCACAAAGCCTCAATCATTAATGTAAATTACTAGTACCAGTTATCTACAATTATATCATTAAATAAAAACTAAACAAAAAGGTCAATTTATTTCATTTATATGTCACTAGATCAATTTTATGTCTGAATATGTGATGAAATGCTGAAATTCAGACATAGTTCCATGGTTGCTATGCAGTAGAAATGGTTGCTATGGATCAAGACAATGTAATTCCTATTTTTTCATTATAAAAATATATTAAAAGAGACTGACACATTTACATCAAAATTCGATTTTTTTTCATTAGCAATGATTTGTAGAAAGTTTTGATGTAGATGCAGCAAAACTGCAAGCATTTTTTTATTTTTTGGATATGAACATTAACTTGTTACCAATATTCTAGTAAGTAATAAAAATTATATTAACAATCACAATCTACCTTTAAATAAAAACTCAACATATCTCTTCAATGTATTTTTGTGTAAAGAAATTGATTTCATGTTTGAAAATATGATGAAATACTGGAAATAAAATCTCGTCCTGCAGTAAAAATGGTTGCTAAGAATAAATTACAGGTTATAAATATTTTTTTTTGCTCTTAAAAGTGCAAAAATATAAAAAAAAGATTGACAGCTTTCCTGTATAATTCTATTTCTTAATATAATAATAATTATTCCATTATTATTAGAAACACTGGTGAAAAAATAACCGTAAATTGGTGCTGTAGAGGTTACTTAGCAACCGAAAAAAATATACTTCTGCTGAAAATCCAAAATAGAAATGAGTATGGAATAAAAATTAAATATCATAGAAGATATTTAATGTTAATATTACACACTATTTCACAATGTATAGTGTGTTTATAGTGGAACCTTTTTGTGCTTGATGAAAAAACATAGGTATTTTTTGCTACGCGTACTTAGTAAATGCGAATGTGGTTACCATAGCAACAGCTCTTGATTTTTCTGTAATATAGCATTCTATTGTCAAAAACAACTTTAATGCCTTCACTTTGGTACCTACCATTAGCATGAATCACCATTGATATCACCATACTAGTGTCTACAACTTAAACTTAGTTTTTGTCATGATTTTGCACCAAAAAGTCATAAATGGTAAAGAGTTAAGAAATATATGCGCAGATAATATTACCCATATTAAAATCTCCAACAAACTTATCCCTTCCATAAATTATTTCTATTCTAATAGGACATATACGGTAAATTTAAGAAATGATTTATGGAAGGGGTAAGTTTGTTGGAGATTTTAATATGGGTAAGTCATATATGGAAGGGGAAAGTTTGTTGGAGATTTTAATATGGGTAAGTCCTAATAAATCGGGGATTTTTATACCCTTTTGTTTACAAAGCCAAAACAGCACATCATATTAGAATTTGATTTTTTTCTACATGGGAATGAAAATACAAGATTTTATTTCACAAAAACAAAACAAAGTAGCTATTATTTAAATCTTTTTCATGAAAGTATTTACTTTCGTATCTATGTTGGCTTTCCACACCCGGGTTTAAATGTCAGCCCCCAACATTTCTAGTCTCGCGTTTTTTTTTAGTCTCGACCGACGCGAGAAATAGTCCATCAGTATGTGGTGATTTACCTATGGGGTCTACTGTAATGAGGACTACCGTCCTCTATTACTTCATATACAATGCTATATATATACAAAATGTTATTCATAACATTTGTTGTAATGTCAAAAACATTTTATACAGTAATTTTATGATAATCTACCGGTTGTGCAGAGTACTTTCATTTACGTGAAGCATGACACTATCTAGTACCATTTGATTCTGAATATTGAAGACGTTTAATCAACAATTGAATGATAAGCTACCCACTTGAAAATATATCTCTCCTTTTTTTATACAGAAAATAAAGATACAGGTAAATATGTCGAGCCTCTATGTACTACTTCTACTGAGGAACCTGGGATATCATACTTTTTCACAATGCACAGAATCTACCACTCCGGCGCACATGAGTTCATCCTTTTTTATTGGCTTCGTGTTGCTTAATCTTTTTTTTAGTTTTCTATGCAATATTTTGTAGATCATTGTGCGTCTTTTTGTCTTCCCTTCTTTAATACAAGATTCATAGATAAACATGTAAGAAAAAACTAACTACTGAGTGTTATGGAAGAAACGGCCACAGTTTTATAACGAAAACAAGATCTGGCAAGAGGAAACAAATCGCCGATAATTTGAAGTTTTTGGAAGTCTGCGCTTCATTGGTAACAATGAAAGCATAAGAACCTCAATGGAAATAGAGAGCTATAGGGACACGAACACTGATACGCAAGCAGTGCCGTCTGAACGCATGGGCACGATTTGCAGTTGCCAGGGCGCCCCGACGATTTGATTTGATGTTTTAACGCCACTTTCAACAATATTTCAGCTATATCATTCATGGCGACCAGTTTTAGTGGTAGAGGAAGCCGGAGAGAACCACCGACCATGGGCAAGCAACTGGTAAATTTTATCACTTGCGGCTGCGAGTCAAGTGCACCCTTTTTGTAATTTACAAAGCCGGGCGCGAACCCTCGCCGTATTGCTGATAGGCTTGTATAAGTTGTTAGATCCAACGACCTAGCTCATTGAGCCACCCGGGCCCCGCGCTCCGACGAGCATAGGAGTCCCATGCTAATCTAGGTATGTTGTGTATGGCATGTTATTTAATGTTTAAACAGTGAGTTTTTTGGACGTACCAATACAATAAATATACGATTAATTTTATCGACCATTTACATTTTTATTCCTGTGAGTGGTTGTGTAGGTAGGGCCCCAGTGCACTGTTTTGCCTGGGGTCTATAGTGCTGTTAAGACGGTATTGCACAGCTTTGATGTGGATGAAGTCCTATTTGAATGACCGAACTCAACTTGTCGCTGTTGGTTCAGTAGTGTCAAATGTAATGCATCTTCAATGTGGCGTGCCTCAAAGTTCTGTCTTAGGACCCAGATTGTACTGTATTTTTGCAAAACCAATCAGTGAAATTTGCAGACGCCATAATTTTAGTCATCAGAGTTATGTCGATGACACTCAAGTGTACAGAAATGTACCTTGTAATCAAACCACTTGATAACTGGAAAAATATATCCAGACGCCTGGAGATTTGTTTATCAGACGTTAGTGTGTGGATGAGGTCAACTATGTTCAGATTAAACCAAAACAACACACAGCTTATTGTATTTGCACGAAACACCGTGAGAAGGAATTTTCAGAATGTTGTCTCTCTTTCAACGGAACTATAGTAATCAATGCTTCATTTGTTAAAAACCTCGGCATGTTTTTCTACAGGACATTATGCATGCAAAATTAAGCAAGTGCAATTACAAAGTCATGCTACTTTCAAATTCGCAATATCGGACGTAATCGATCGTACACCACAGAAGATGCGTACACAACATTAGTTTGCTCGCTTATAATGTCATGTTTGGACTATGGCAACGCTTTGTTGTATAGAGTAAATACCCAACATAATCTCGAAGCTACAGCGTGTTCAAAATACAGCAGTTAGATTGATAACCTGTGGCAAGAAACATGATCACATTACATCAGTTATCATGTCTCTTCACTGGTTTCCGGTGCAGTATCGTCTCCAATACAAATTATTATTATAAACTTTCAAAGTTATTCATGGCCAAGCTCCGATATATCTTAGGGAACTTGTCAGTTTTTATCAACCATAAAGGTCGCTACGGTAAGAGAACGCCATGATGATTCAACAACCACGTGTAAGGACAAAAACTTATGGTGATAAACGATTTGACAAGACAGCTTCCACATTTTGGAATAACCTGCCTAGTGAAACCCGAAATGAACAGTCCCTTGAAATTTTTAAGAAAGATGTTAAAACTTATCTTTTTAGAATTGCTTATTATGATTTTATGTAAACTCCCTACGCTGACAGTTTTACATGTTTTTAAAGAACTTCTAAATTTATATTTATCATTCCCCCTTTGTAATGTGTGTTAATTTTTTTGTATCTCTCTTTTAGTTAATTTAAACATATTTTATTGTCTGAATAATGACAAAAGGATCAGACACAAGTTTTTCAACTTAGCACTGTCTTCTTCATATACACACAATATACAATATACAATTATGGCTTTCATGATAATGTAATATCCAAAATTATTACATACTTAGTTCAAATAAAGGCATTTTTGTATGACCAATATGACCGGAAGTAAACTGTCTATATTTTCACACCCCGGGAAAATAACCGGTTATTGGATTACTACAAGATCATTTCCATATCAGGCCCATATTGGCCCAGACCAATATGGGCCTCGACTTCGTCTCAGGCCAATATGGGTGTCTCTTTTCTAGATGTCGGAAGTATGTAATACATAGCTTAATCTGTATTTATTAAATCGAGAAAAGGGTTATTTCCCCAAGGTCCGTAAGACCGAGGGAAATAACTCTTTCGAGATTTAATTATTTTGGATATTACATTATCATGAAAGACATAATTGTATTATTATACTGAACAAAACAATTAGATATTTTATCGACGTGCAAAAGCGCGCCAAATTTTTAGGGGTTATTTCGTCCCACGCGCAGATACCCAAACCGATATTTTTTCCTACGTGCACATTGCAACGGGAAAAGGGGGTTAATTCTTTTCACGTACAGAAAATACTGTTATTTTCCATCTAGTTTCTATAGTAAAGTATAATAATATACAATATGATATGCATTATTATTACATAATTTTGCTAAAATTTTGACATGAAGACATAAAACAATAAATGTAGCAATAAAGCAGAATGCGACAATGGAATACCATTAAAAGTAACAAATCAAACAGACCCGGGTGTAAAAAACAACAACCTGGGACATAGATAATAGCACGTGTTGTTAGTTATTGGATTAATAATACATTATTTCGCCAAAAGTAAGTACTTTTAGTTCACTTTGTGTATTATAATATTGTATTAAAGATGAGTTATCCATTATTGCATGCTGTTGTAAACAAAACAAAAAATAAAATGAATAGAAATAAGCTTTCGAGGTCAGTCGCGAACGGTAAACAATTAAAACATCAAAACACCTTATCAAACAGTATTCAATTTATGGTGAAACGACCTGTGTTTTGAATGAATTTTAGAACTTGCAAAAAAAATTGTATATTTTTTTCATCGTTGAGAATGTCATTGCCAAGTAACAAAATAAGCTCATCTATTGGTAAATCATTGTTAATTTCTCGAATTCCTATAAGCAAAATATTTCTCTTTTAGTTAATTATGTTGTTGTTATACATGTATTCTATGTTCAGTTTTATTGTACGATTTTCTTACCATGTTAAGCGCTTAGAGTAATTGAAAGTATGTTATGGGACCATTGGTCTTTATGGCACACTGTGTGTAAAAGGTCCCCTGAAAAAGTGATGAAAAAGTTGGATAGGCAAAAGGGGAGGGTTAAAAGTTGGATAGACAAAAGAGAAGGGTTAAAAGTAGGATAGGCAAAAGGGGAGAGTTAAAAGTAGGATAGTCAAAAGGGGAGGGTTAAAAGTAGGATAGTCAAAAGGGGAGGGTTAAAAGTAGGATAGGCAAAAGGGGAGGGTTAAAAGTAGGATAGTCAAAAGGGAGGGTTAAAAGTTGGATAGTCAAAATGGGAAGGTTAAAGAAAGGGGGAACGGAAAGGAAGGGGAAGAGAGGAGAAGGGAAGGGAAGGAAAAGGAATAGAAGGGAAGGGAAGGGAGGGGAGGGGAAGGGAAGGAAAGGGAAGGGAGGGGATAGGATAGGGTAGGGGTAGGGTAGGGAATGGAGGGTATGGAATAGTAGGGAAAGGGAAGGGTAGGGTAGGGGAAGGGCTAACGGTGGGAAAAGGGAATGGGTTAAGGGTAGGAAAAGGGGAATGGTTAGGGTGGAAAAACGGGAAGGGTTAAGGGTGGTAAAGGGGAAGGTTAAGGGTGGTAAAGTGGAAGAATTAAGGAAAACTTAAAACCAGTATTTATATATGAGAACTACATTACTCAATAACACAAGAAGAGTTTGAAGATACCAAAGGGGTAATCAGAATCCGTAAATCGAAGGACATACACCACAATGACCAACATATAAAGGACATAAAGGACAAAAGAACAAACTAACAACAATCTACAAAACATTACACATACAACTAAAGATCGAGTAGTACGAACTCCACTAAAACCAGGGGTGAACTCATGTGTTTCCGAAGGGTAAGTTGTTCCTGCTCCACTAGTGGCACCCGTCGTGTTACTGGTTACCGGCCGACATTAAATTCTGGACGACTCTTAACATGTGGCAATGACGAATTTACGTACGAACAAATATGTTAAAACTACCAACCAATACCTATACTGTACATGCATTGGGACAGAAAACAATTGTAGAGAGGTTCGAATGTACTAACGAATGGACATATACGGACACTAGATCTTATCTGTGTTGACAATCGTGATACATGTAAGCACGCTGAATACGGTATTAGAACCGGTCAAACACGATTTACAGATTGTTGACTCCATTTTGGCCTTTGTGAGCTATATATATAAAGAAGTGAGGACGTTCTATATCAAAATCACTTAGATTTAACCCGCCACTTTGTCTATACCTGTAGGATGAAATTTTTAATTGCTCTCGTTGTATTGTGCTGCATTCGTAAGTTAAGCTTTACATTCAAGTATAAAATTTGATTATAAGATGCACGGAAATTAGAACACTATCAATTAAATATAAACAAAATCGCATCACTATGCACCAGACCGATATATTTGACTTTTGTATCCGGCATTTTGATATGATGGTTCATCGTTCATGAAAAAAAAAGAGCGCTTCACAGCTTGATTTAAAAAAAAAAACATGCTTTGAAAATTTTAAACTAGTACAAAGATGCATGTATTTTTCTGGTTTTCCTTTTCTTTTTTCCTGTTTATTTTGCACCAGAAATAATTTTAGTCTTATTTTGTAAATTATGTTATAGTGTGGCTGCATTAATACGATATATAATTGGTGACAACTGTATAAGGTAAATGGTAAATGCTTTTAAATTTTGCTTGTATAGCATCTGTCCATGTTATATTTGTAACAAAAAAAAGTGTTTTATGTTTCACCATCAATGCAAAAGTAACGAGAAACAAAAAAAGTTAAAACATCGTGATAAGTGACACGATATCTCCACGAGCCTCATTCTCTTTGACCATCAATGTTTTTAGATACTGGTAAATATTTGTTGTGTTTCTGCCTGGCATGATGAATAAAATAAGCGAGTCTCTATCAGGAAAAATATTCCGGTATGCAGGCGAAGCGGGCACATAATTATGATCTTCCATGGTTATTTCTGAATGTAAATATTGTAGAAGTATATTTGACAAACTAATGCAATTTCGTTACACATTTCAGAGGCCATTAGATCAGAGTCATGTAATTCTAATAACGGAAACAAAGACTGCCAGAACACACAATGTTCTACTGGACATGACCTAGAATGTGAGCACCGCCAGTGTACATGTGTAGATCACCAAAGTAGTAAGTAATCATATTTTCTCACACGTAAGACAGTATAATCTGCAGGGCCTCCAAGAGAAATTTTTCAAGGCGGAACAAGACCGTTTTGTGGCCCCGTGGACAGACTGAGACTTCTATCAAAAATAAAACCACTTGTAAACTTTCATAAATGTTTTATTTCATGTACAGCGGAATTCAGAAGTTTAAGTGAATTTTACATTATTATTTTTCTAAATAAACTAAAAATAGTTGAAAAAAAATAAATATATATATATAGAAAAATCAAAATAAAACGTCTACGGCTAAGGCTATGGGACCCTTCAGAGATTCACAGACCCCTTCTTGGCTCTCCGGGCCCCGGACCGATGTACCGACTGAACCCCCCTCTCATAGGTCCTGATAATCTGTTGGCTGCTAGGGTGTGATATCAAATTTCCCATCATTCATTCAAACATTTCCATTGGACAAAGACATTCCAGTCTCATCCAACCTTCTGTATGAGAAAGCTTACACTGATATTTCATCGCTAAATTTGTGTCCACCTCACATGTCTTGGCTATCCTGATTATGCCCCTTGGTACAATTGGCCCATAAGATTTTTACACGATTTGGCTTTCTAATATTTTGATAATGAGTGTGCCTGATGAGAGTTATTCCAGAAAGGCGTCGTGCACATTAAATTAGAAAACCACGTTAATAGATTTCACTGCCTTGCAATCTTGACGATGGTAGATACTTAATTTCTAACTAAAAAGTCTTTTTTTCACCTCTTTACCTGTCAATGTTTGTTTAATAGAGTGCTCTTCCTTGTTAGTAACTAACGTAAAGAAAGAAATTACCTCCCTTTGACCAAATTCAAATAATTTTTTACAGGTATTTATCGGTAGCATTTATAAAACATTTATAAAATACGTTGTATTTTATTATGAAGTACATTGAAAATAGTGCCAAGACACGGATGCATATCGATAAATCAAAACAAAGGTGTTTAGTGAGAAATAAAATCAATTCAAACACGGGGTGAGTACAAGATAGGGAAATCTCCGACACCCTTGGTTAAGATTTCAATCGTTCTCTAACTCGGCAAGCCTCGTAAGAGAACGATTGAAATCTTACCCTCGGGTGTCGGATATTTCCCTATATTGTACGTATACTCACCCCGGTGTTAGATTCTATATATCCCAGTCCAATGGAAATTGTCTGAATGAAACTATCGACAGAGTGAAAAAAAAGTTTGCAGCACCTTCATATGTGTGAAAACTACAAATTTTCTCTCTACCCCTTCAATAAAATACTGATTTGCAACAAATGCTGCTCTTCATGTATATATTCTTTTTTTTTTTATTATATTTTATCAGTTGTTATACCTTGATATTAGGAACTGCATATGTGGTGTAATGGTTCTAGGGCGATCACCGCGAGTGCGATATCGTGGGTTCGAGCCCGGTCGTGTCAAATCAAAGACCCTAAAATTGGTATTTTCTGTTTCTCCACACATCCTTGCGGAGCGCGAACACAGACTGGTTGGCCCGAATCATGATAATGTGTCAAAAGTGGAGCAACTTATCTACTCTGGGACTGTTGTTTCAGTGAGCTTGCGCTATAAAGATCTAATTGAACGTGTTGGTCTTGTATAAAGCGGACACCATCTTTCATTGAATGTAACTTGTTCTCGACATGAATTAGCTGAATAATTGCTCATATTTGACGTTAAATATCAATCACTCACTCACTTTATTTTAGAAATATGAAATTTCAGGATCCCCTACATTCACACATATTCAGTAAATCTTGGATACAAATACAAAATATATTATAAATACATGTATTTTTGTAAATGTTAAGCCCTTCGAGTCTATTTCTGAATTAAAATAAGATTTTTTACTTTTAGAATGTATTTCATCCGTTGAATACTTAATTGAAATAATGTCTTTAACCTTTAGAATGTGTTTCATCCGTTGAATACTGAATTGAAATAATTCTAGAATGTATTTTGTCCATTGCAAACTAAAGTACTTAATTGAAATAATGTTTTTAACTTTTAGAATGTGGTTCAGCCGCTGAATGTGAAAGCGGCCAAGGCAGATGCAGAATCTTTGGACGACCTGGAACATGGCACTGCATTGATGCCAAGTGCAGATGTTTTTTTGTGCGATAATAATAAACAATTTTCAGCTCATATTATAATATGTAATATCTAAAGGTTAGAACTACTAGAATTTTACCCAACATTATTTCAGTTATATAGCAAAGGTCAATTTTATTGGTGGAAGAAATCCGATTACTCGGAGAAAACCACCTGATCACGAATACATCTCATCACGAGTGAGAGTCGAACTTTAGTGATGATCAGCACTAAATGCATACATAGACATAAATCCATTAGATTGTTGTCACAACGGCATCTTATTTCTTCTTTGAATGGTCCAATTTAGAAATATGATACAGGTAAACCTATGTTACAGCTGTTTGTAGGAGGGCTCATGTCTTATTTACATTTACGTTTTTTGTGTTTGTTTGCGCATAGTGTTATCCAACGCATACGTGTGTTGTGCTTTTGCTTTGTTATTCTTCTTCTTGTGTACCCTATGTTGCCAGTTTCTTTGGATTGTCCATTTTTGATTGCCTCTTCGATATTCTCTAACGTTTATTTACAATGCTTTTGATCGGCCAATTCAATATTTACAAGGACGCCGATTATGTATTAGGAAATTACGAGGGTCTAATTGGGTGGTATTTTATCACATACTATTAATTTTCCTACGTGTTGTATGCTGTATATGTTGATTAAAATCGTGTTGTTAAATTAATTAGGAAAAGAAAGTTTTAACAGTGATGATCAACAATTCCACCATAACAAAATGAACAGCCACATCTCGCCTCAAATCATTGAACAAAAAAACAAATTGTCATGAGAAATAGGTTGCGATCCCATTAGCATTCAAAACCAGGTCCTGCTTTTCATGACAAGCTTGCTTACGAGGATTTGAAATTGAATAAAATGGAGTGCATAAATTAATTAATTTTTTTTTTTTAACCAAAATGCACATTCAACGCGAGATTTAAGAGTTCTCTATTAACGTTTTGGAAGCTAACTTTTTCTTCAATAATAACAATGGACTGATTTATTATTTTCCACCTTTTTGTTGTTTTAAAACATAGCAGATTCATTCACTAAATTATACTTACCCTTTGCGAGCACCTGGGTTCATCCTCTGTTTTTGGTGGTGTTCGTCTTGCTCAACCTTTTATTTATATGTGTGGTGCCGAGTTTGTTTTTTGGGTATTATTTGTCTTCGTCCTGTGTTTTTTATGCCCAATGTTGCCAGTGTCTCTGGATTGTCCATTATTGATTTGCCCCTTCGGTTTTCTCAACGTTTATTTTGATATTGCTTTATTCGGTAAATTTGGAAACGGATTTCGCTCATGTCAAATTACCCCCATATCACTATACTTTAAACAAATATATACTGTACATGCATGTGCTTTTCTTGATGTGCGGTTTTTGTTTAATTTTCACGAGGCTTAGATTTGTTTGATTAGTTTCTCGTTTTGTCTCTTTTTTGATATTTTAGCATTTTGTCTAATTTTATGAGTACAAGTTTGTTTTCCTTGATCAATCTCTATAGTGTCAATGATATGAAGAAGAGCTTGGCCATACCAAAGGGTAAATCAGAAGCCTAAAATCGAAGGAGGGCAGACAAATAATGGCCGAAATTAAAAAGACAAATCAGATTATTTATTATGTACACATAGCTATAAAAAATATCTTCCTTGACGATTCACTTCAATATAATTCACTTCGTAATCCAGTCCATTATTTATTTTATTACATAAGGCTCTATTTTACTGTTTTTCTATTGGCCAGAAGCAATACACGTGACATTCCATTTTCTAACATATTGATTAGCAAAAAGCAATTTCTGTGCAATAAATAATCATATTGCACTCTCGTGCAAAATCAATGAATGAAATTACGTGGCACGAGTGCAATATGGTTTTTTATTGCACAGAAATTGCTTTTTGCTAATCAATATGTTAGAAAATTTCATAAAATTTTAAAATTTTCAGAAAATTTTAAAATTTTCAGAAAATTTTAAAATCATAAAATAAAAAAAAATAAAAATTTAAAGTTCAATTTTTTTAACAAATTTGAAAATTTCATTTTTTTTTTTAAAAATTCAAAATTTTCATAAAATTTCAAAACTTTCAAAAATTTCATACTATTTCAAAAAATTCAAAATGATAAAATTTTCAAAAAGTTTCAAAAATTTCATAGTTTTCATAAAATTTCAAAATTAACAGTAAAATAGAGCCGTATGTAATAAAACAATTACCACACTTGAACTTGATCAATATGAGATGTACTCTGCTCCATAAAACCTCATATTGATCTCGTTCAAGTGCAGTAATTGTATAATATTGTGTCGAAGCAACATTATGAGGTACTAACATTTCAGAATTAGTACAATTCAATGTCGTTAAATACTGCATCTCTTTTATGTACCATGACAGAGAGATTGAGATACTGTTCTATGTCCATGATTTTCCTAGCGACTTCTTTATGATTGTTTCTTAAAACATTTACACCATTGACAGAGTGTATATACTGCCGAACCTGTAAAAACATTAAAACATTTACACCATTGACAGAGTGTATATACTGCCGAACCTGTAAAAACATTAAAACATTTACACCATTGACAGTGTATATACTGTTGTACCTGTAAAAACATTAAAACATTTACACCATTGACAGAGTGTATATATTGCCGAACCTGTAAAAACATTAAAACATTTACACCATTGACAGTGTATATACTGTTGTACCTGTAAAAACATTAAAACATTTACACCATTGACAGAGTGTATATACTGCCGAACCTGTAAAAACATTAAAACATTTACACCATTGACAGAGTGTATATATTGCCGAACCTGTAAAAACATTAAAACATTTACACCATTGACAGAGTGTATATACTGCCGAACCTGTAAAAACATTAAAACATTTACACCATTGACAGTGTATATACTGCCGAACCTGTAAAAACATTAAAACATTTACACCATTGACAGTGTATATACTGTTGTACCTGTAAAAACATTAAAATATTTACACCATTGACGGAGTATATACTGGCGTTAGCCAAACATCATTAAGCATTTCTAGTGCAGAGTGTATATACCTTATTAAAGCTTCTTGCCTATAAATAATTAAACATGACTTTATATATACTGGCATTAGCAACAAATCGTTAAACACCAAATCATTGAATATTAATATCAATAATATAAAGATATAGTTCCCAAATAATGCAATTTTGATCAAAGTGACGGTTCTTCTCTCTCATGTATTATGTGACATCAGACTCTTTTGGTTATCCTGTTTATGCCCTTTGGTTTTATTTCTCCCCAATCCTTTTACATTATTTGGCTTTCCAATCTTTCGATTTTGAGCGTACCTGATGAAGATTATTCCAGAAACGCATCGAATGGATTAAATTCGATATCTACGCCTTTATTGATTGTCGTACCATTAAGATATTAAACTTGAATGCACCGACAGAGTGAAAACATTGAACCATTAACGACATTGTCACGGTTCATGTTGTGGTTACCTATATAAGCAACCATTTGTTGTCTATTTATTAAGGCACTACAGGAGGCAAAGATACCCAGTAGCCTATATTTCCTGTTATATGAATACATGTAGTTAATTATGACCATTAATATTTTGTATTATATTTCTTCTTTGTCGTTCGTTTTTTCATTGTAGTATTTTTGATTTTATACCTGTTATTTTGACTTAACCAGGATTTTGATTCTGTTTTCGAGTTTTATCCCTCTATTGGTAGCATTTTTGTCTGAGACATATTGTCATCTTACAAGAAATTAATAGGGCATCCACTGAAATTTGTTGTTTTTTTAAATATACAACAAGAAAAATAAATAGTGACAAGTACCTTGAGACCTGCTGCTGCCGCTGGCCCTGTTGGATCGATAGTCTGTACATATGTTGGTCCGTCACCACGCACAACAAATCCGTAACCAACAGAATCACTTGTTATCTGTATCATAAAGAGAAAAAATATCTAGCAATTGTAGATTCCTTCTAGTAATAATTCACAAAACAAACATGCAATGAGAAGCATGGACGTGCTAATCATGATGTCTAATGTAAGCCCATAAGGTATCTAAGCATGAATGACACCATAAACATGGTGAATACAATAGCAGGGTCAGTGAATGCTAGTAGCAATTAGTCTTAAATATCTAAAGAAGTTGTTGGTCTTCGTGGGAGAACAGAATATAGAGGTCATCAATTTGTTGGAATCAAATGTTGAATATAAAATTGTTTGTTTGTTTGTTTACGATGCTTAACGTCACTTTCAACAATATTTCAGTTATATCGTGGTGGTCAGTTTTATTGGTGGATGAAACCGGAGTACCCGAAGAAAACAACAGACCTGTCGCAAGTCACTGACAAACTTTCTCACATAATGTTGTGTCGAGTACACTTCACCATGAACGGGGTTTGAACCCACAACTTCAGTGATGATAGGCACTGATTGCACAGGTATTGTTAATCCAACTACCATATAATCACCACTAACGACGCCCCCTGAATATATGATAGTAGTATGATATGAAATTAAATATAAAGGTACTGACTAAATTGCTAGTTGGTCCTATAATTTCTACTGGTAGATTGTCTATATGCTTAGCATGTCTCAACGGGTCAACTACAGTAGCTAAATCAGAATTACGAATACAACATTTTCAATAATTTTACAAGCTTAGATGCATCAGATTTGAATTTTGTAACTTTGTAAATTATATCGCCACAAAAACATAGTTGGGAAATACCTTTTTGATCAGATCTCCGCTTTTAAATTGTATTTACATGCACGCTCTTTATAGCGGTAAGAAAATTTTCATATACTTAGTAGTAAATAAAGGAAATTTGCATATATAATACTGAAAGAACATTACGACTGTATTTGTCTGCCGTGACTGATATCGATATCATCACCCCTTTATAATACCCCTTAAAATGATATTGATGACTACGTCGACGTCACAATTCATAATACAGAACAACACTTTTTCATGTTTAAGTATATGATAAACATAATATGATAAAGCTCTCGGGTTGATATGGGATATGATATGGAAAGAGCCATATAATATTCTCTATTTATCAGATTGATTGGTTGTTGGTTGCGTAACGTGAGCAATGTTCATCACGATTTTTGTTCACCTGTTTCAACAAAAACATCAGACGACTTCCCCTTTATCACTTAACCAACACTAGTGACCAACAGCCAGCCACCTTTTAGCAATCAATGAGTGGAGAAAGGATGATTTTTTATTGGCTTATGGTCAAGGAATTACGTCATATTTTTTTTCATGTGACAAACCTTCGTTTGAAAAAACCCACAACAATCGCCTATTTCAACTAAAACAGCAGACGGCTTTTCCCTTTATCACCTATATACAGAAGCATAAAAAACAGAAGAATACACAAACTCAAAATCGTTGGAAAGTGTGTTCTGTATATACCGCACATCATAAGGCCGATCCGTCAAAGCGGCAAATCCGACTTTCTATAGACTGATGCTGCACTATGTAATAATATAAACCCATAGAAGTTCAATATATCGAACATTGGTTCAATTTAACTAATACCATGTGTATCTTAATTTTAATCAATTGATCATAGAAGATAGCAAATGAACGGAATTCCATTAATCTAATTTTATTTACCCAAGAAGGGAAAATATAGACAGTCTCGATGTATACAAAGGTTGATTTGATAAATAAGAAATAACTTGATTATTATTTGTAATGAATCAGCATATTCTGGTGTCAAAACACTTTACTGTAAACAAATACAACAAGGAGAGTGTAAGATGTCGGATCGGGTTAGAGTAATATTTATCTTCCTTGTCACGTTCGGCGATTTTTTTCACCTATATTGTGTCTACCTAGTTACTTTTACTAAAATTAGCATGCACTAAAACAATCTTCCTGTATTTTTTAACATGTCGAATTATTCTTTTTTCAATGTTAACAGAAAAGACAGAAACGTGCACGTGATCAAAGCATACCAGTTGAACCATGTGTGTTTACGTACTAAAATATATGAGAACAGAAACAAAATGTTGACACAAATTCCTAATCTATGGCTTGTATATTTCAACTTTTATTATTATGACGAAATCATCTTATCACTTTATATGACGCCAGGGTTTTCATAAATAGGGACTGAATTTGTCAGAAGATAAAGAATTGTATGTAAACAAACAACAGTGCAAATTTCCTGATAAGACTACAAGTACAAGAACGTAAATACAATGAAACCTTTCCAAACAGAACCCCGGATAAAACGGAATCCCGGATAAACTGAACTTTAAATTAAGTCACAATGTAGGAAATAGTTGTTATTTTAACCTGTACAAACCCGACACCTGTCTATACCGATCACAGACGTTGGTCTCAAGGATGTTCGGCTTAGATAAAGCTTCACTGTATTTTGTAATGTAGCAACGAAGGAAATACATAATAAATAAAAATGATAAATCTGATGGATTATATTAATGCATGTATTATGAAAGGGTTAATAAAGTTTCATTCACTTTTATTCTCAGTATTCTTAAATAAATATTTAGTTTTTTTTTCCCCAAATATTTGTTATCTATGTCAACAACCAGGATTACTTAGTGATAAATTGGGCGTTTTAGAATAAACGACAATTGCAGACATATTCCCTTTGATATTCGTTTTATCATACAGTTTAAGAGAAAATTATAATTTGAATAACAGTGACCATTGACATTGGTTTTTACACACCTTTAAGTTGTCCATTACAGTTTTATTATTTGGTACTTACACTTGCTATTTGGATAATAACTGTAATAGATATTTCAATTATCATTATTATTGTCTTTTCCGAAGGATACTGTTTTCTTTATCTACAGGTATATCCCCGCGAGAAATCGTTTCGAACTAATATAGTTCCCGTCGCTAGGTAATGTCATCCGTTGCCAAGATTAAGCATAAACAGTTCAAAAATAGTAAATGCTAAATCATCCAAAGAAAATAAAGCATTTTAATATGCTATGTAATAAACCCTAACAGTCTAAACATGTCGGTAATCACGCTTGGACGTACGGCTGAACAAGGTGTATCTGGCGACTCGTGCAGTAACGCCTACGCTTAACACTCGATTAGAATTCTGGTCTCTGGCGTCTCCATTCTAGTAATGCTTATCCTTGATACCCGATTTACAGACATTGTATCGATTTATTTGCAGTATATTGGAAAAAAAGTTTGAAGATACCAAAATGGCCGTAAATCAAATGCAAAAACCAAACGAAAAAGGGCAACAAGACAAACAACGATCCACAAAACAACACACACACACACAAACAACAACAACAAAATGAGCAACGCGAACCCCACAAATACTAGGGACGTATTCAGACAATTTGTAAGATTCGTGTTAGAATTGATGTATTTGATATTCGATTTATATACAGTCCATCTAAGGACCCGTTAACAACATTGGTATACGATTTATAAGCAATGTTTTGAGTGACTTCAGCCTTCTTCATACTAACCCTTAGTATTTGCTTTATATACGGTGTGTCAGGTGACTCCAGTTCTGATACTGTTGCATATCTCAATAAAACTGAAAATATGAAAATAAATACAATCATCAAAATGGACCATTGAACAATACAGAAATTCAAAATAAAAATTGTAACGCGTCGAGAGCATATCCAAAGTCAGAAACAAGCTAGATATCTTTAAGTTTATTTTGTTTTATTGTATGCTTTGCTAAATAAACATTAGAGGAAACCGAAGGAGCAATCAAGAATGGCTAAATGAGTGGTTTCTGTTGCTGCTATTGGTCGCATTGTCAATTGTTATTTTATGATAAAAACAATCTTTTTTTGTCTATCATCTATATATCTAAATATTTCTTATTCTTTTCTTTAATTATTTCTTGGATAAATGTTCTAATGTAATAAAAATGTTGAAAAATCGAAAACAAATCAGCTATAAGAATGTAGGATATGTGACAAGCTAAAAATACCACACAAAGTCATAATTTACTGCAATCTGCATCTATGACGTATTAAATATCAATAACATGCAAAGTAATTAAAGCATTGATACATAGTTCAAAATTCAAAATGGTAAGTAATGGGAATTATATATGTACATTCGTAATATAAACCTTACTTGTACATATAATTGTCCTCCTTCTCCTTTTACGGAAGCCATAGTTTCAGAAAAGACTGCGAATTAACTAAGTGCAATAATCAGAGAAACAACTATACTAATATGATAACTTGTGTTTATCAAAATCTTGTTCTTGTCCTCAAAGGTGTTTGTTAGAAATTGTTTACTAAAAATCCTAAATTAACCGAAACAGCATATATTTGTGTACCTGATCTGGGAGCCATCAGACAACTGTCACTGTCGTTTGTGTCTGCACCATCCTCACTTTCAGAATCTTTTTCAGAAGATGTCGCGCTAATTTTATCGTGAATTGAACCTGTTGAAAGAGCTTATGCATATCATTACGAGCCTACATATATCAAAATAAGAGTTTCTTACTTGAAAGGTAAATAAATATACTTAAAAAACGAATCCTATCAGTAAATATGTAATATATTTATACCACGGTTTTCCGAGTTAGCGAAGCGTGAGATTCTTTAACCGTTTACTCGGAAAACCGTGGTATAAATGATTTGTAAAATGAAGCATGCAATATCACATCTAGGTCATTGATTATTGCACGGCTCTCTAAGAGTTACAAAACTACAGCCGATATTTAAAGTGTGGCCTATCTCGTATCTGCGTGTATTATTTATAGTTCTTAACTGTTGTTCACATTCATAAACCATAGAAAGATCAAAGGAAAAGAATGCATTCATGTTATATTTCAATACTTACACGTAAATGGGTCAGATTGTCGTCTCCTTGGATCTAATTGGTCATCATGTGATTCTGATGAAGACGAATGAGATTTTTCACTATGACTCGACACTTTTCTAAGAAAGTCTGGTATGTGCAAAGAAGAATCGGACATGTTTCTGGAATGAGTTCGCATTGAATATGTGAACACATTTTGGAAATTGAAACTTTGTTCAAAATCAAAAGCAAACTGATAAAGGAGGCAATAGTCATTTCTAAAATGATGATCGTCTGTCACTGAAATAAAAAAAAACAATAACACAATTCAATATATTGACATATGAAAGAAAGTAAATAGTAAAGAAACAACGTTTTTATTGGTGCAGTTGAACGGTACTCTTTTCTTCTTCAGATAAACATTACATCTGGGTATCTCTACTGTTTAGATGTTATTTTGTGCATATAATTATATTTCTCAACAAGAAAACAAAATACGGGGAAAGTTATACCGTTGTCGTTGTGCCTGGCATCACTTTTCAAATGCAGACAAAAACAGGAATATGACCGTATAATGATATACATTTGTAATTTACTTGATAATATTTTTTTTCGGTATTCAATCATTCAGTTTATGATTTCATGTCTATATGTACAAATTGAGGAATTTACCCTTTTATTCGTTCCCTTTTCGAACTTAATTTTGATGTACATTTATTTTCATTTAGTTCCGAAATTTTACTATTAACTAATAATTTTTCTAGATGTAATAACATGTCTCATTATCCATCCAGGTCACATGGTTGTGCTTGTTGTGTTTCATCCTGAAGGATTATCAGATCCATACTCCCCATTAATGGCACCCGACGTGAACTTCTAAATTATAAATCATGTTGTGTTTCGTTCTGAAGGATTATCAGATCCACACTCCCCATTAATGGCACCCGACGTGAAATTCTAAATTATAAATCTCCATACTGAGTTCCTGCTAATACAGTACATGTATAATCTATGAGTGTGTATACCACTCAGTAACTCACCATGTTTTATAATATTATAATCTAACAGTTTACGTCCCAATTCTATGGCTTCATCTATGGTTATGTGTTCTTGCTTCGTTAACCAGTCAACAAAGGCCGAACCAATGAAGGTATCTTTGTACATCTGAGTATTCAGATGGTAATTTCGGATTATTCCTTTCTTCTTTGCCATTATTCTGTTATCATAAATATTTTAGGAATGAAAATATCATTAACAGTTTATAATGTAATCTATTTATTCATAGCTTGGTGGGGTCCGTGTTGCACATCTTTTTTTTTGTGTTGTTCCATTACATGTCTTTATGTTCTGAGTACCGTGTTGTAATATTTGTTACGATTTCTATATAAAAACGATGTGCGGTTCGTCTTTACTCCCAATTGTTTGTAGGAGGCTCATGTCTTATTTACGTTATTTGTGTTTTTTTTGCGCATAGTGGTGTTCAACACATATTGTGTTTTGTTTTTCTTCGTCTTTTGTACCCTATGTTGCCAGTTTCTCTAGATTGGCAAGCTTTGATGACCCCTTCGATATTCTCTAATGTTTGTATAGATGATCTTCTCAAGAAATAATACATATTTGTCAAATGAAAATGGTGAAAAATTATATTACATTTTTTTTTTTATCTTAGAAGATTATTAATGTTTTTACTTTATTAGAGAATGTAAAGGGATTATTGTCTTTTTTATAGCTCACAAATGCAAAAATTTGCAGCATATGCATTACAAAAGAAATAATATCCTTTAGAACACGCACGTGTATTATGTCTATCCGTAGGTTCATATACAATTCCCCTATCTATTCAATGTACATCTGATCATTTAAGCTACATGCATATGATTCATATATTCAGATCTGACATGTTTTCTCGATATTACAACTACATAAATCACTTCCTAATACTAATTATAATTCGCCCGATCACATCATTTCACTAAATAGGGAGGTTTGGACCCATTAAACTAGTTGAACACCACAACTTCTCATTGACGTGCCTGTTCCAATACAGGAGAGTGGGCGGTCATGCATATCCGGGAAATGGGGTATTGATTTTGCCTGTTTCTGTGATTTTCCTATTAGAGATTGGAACTGTACTGACGGTATGGTGGTTTTGATTTTCGTTTTATTCCATATATGATAGTTGATATTTCTGTTTAAGTATTCACACGTTTATAAAATCGAATCTTCTTTATCAAAACTTACAATTTATAGATTTGTTGTCCCTTATAAAACATTTTAATGTCAACATCTTTTTCATATGTACCATCATCAATTCGAAATCTGTAAAACAGCACGTCATCTTTGAAAATGTGGTCATCACAAACTACAAATAAAGCAGTCAAGATGTGAATATCACAGGCTACGAATACAACAGTCAAAATGTGATCATCACAAACTACATATAAAACAGTCAAGATGTGATCATAATAAACAACATATAAAACAGTCAAGATGTGATCATCACAAACCACAAATAAAACAGTCAAGATGTGATCATCACAAACTACAAATAAAGCAGTCAAGATGTGAATATCACAGGCTACGAATACAACAGTCAAAATGTGATCATCACAAACTACATATAAAACAGTCAAAATGTGATCATCACAAACTACATATAAAACAGTCAAGATGTGATCATCACAAACCACAAATAAAACAGTCAAGATGTGATCATCACAAACTACAAATAAAATAAAACAGTCAAAATGTGATCATCACAAACTACAAATAAAACAGTCAATATGTGATAATCACAAACCACAAATAAAACGGTCAAGATGTGATCATCACAAACTACAAATAAAATAAAACAGTCAAGATGTGATCATCATTAACTACAAGTAAACAGTCAATGCATGATCATCACAACCTACAAATAAAACAGTCAAGATGTGATAACCCCAATCTACAAATAAAATAAAACAGTCGAGATGTGATCTTCACAAACCACAAATAAAACGGTCAAGATGTGATCTTCACAAACCACAAATAAAACAGTCAAGATGTGATCATCATTAACTACAAGTAAACAGTCAATGCATGATCATCACAACCTACAAATAAAACAGTCAAGATGTGATAACCCCAATCTACAAATAAAATAAAACAGTCGAGATGTGATCTTCACAAACCACAAATAAAACGGTCAAGATGTGATCATCACAAACTGCAAATAAAATAAAACAGTCAAGGTGTGATCATAGCAAGCTACAAACAAAACAGTCAAGATGTGATCATCACAAACTAAAATAAAACAAAACAGTCAAGATGTGATCATCACAAACTAAAATAAAATAAAACAGTCAAGATGTGATCATCACAAACTAAAATAAAATAAAACAGTCAAGATGTGATCATCACAAACTAAAATAAAATAAAACAGTCAAGATGTGATCATCACAAACCACAAATAAAAAAGTAAAAACTAGTATTCATTCGTTAGTTTTGTAGTTTTACTAGAATGACTTAGAATAGATAAATATTCTTTTCATCCAAATATGCCGAAACAATGTATACATGTAGAGCGATAATCCGAATATAGAAAAAGTATTCATGCAAAGCGATATTTCGGACACAAAAGAGATATATCTGTAAAATGATATTACGGATACATAGAAATGTCCACGATAACGACGGATAAAAACGATATTCCTGTGAAGCGATAGCCCTGATACAAAATAGATATTCATTTGAAGCGAAAAGCCTTGAAAATCTGAAAGGCTTGTGCATTACTGGTATTTGTTTTCCTCGTCTGTAATGTCAACAGTCAGGGACAATCCCTAGAATCAACCAATTCACGATGACAATCATATGACGATGAATTAATGACTTGTTGGGATTTTGAGTTCATTAATATATTCAAGAGGTGCATGGTTATCGCAACTAGAGATTTATATGACAAAATACAATTATGGAATTCAAGATTGGAACTATACAGGTTTCTAACTCTTAGCTTTGTGAAGCGCCTTTTTAAATTCAACGTCATATGAATTCAAAACCAACAAAAATCAACTAGTGTTTATATTACACACTGCGATATCAATTGTTGTCTAATCTATCTCCACACATATGCCATCGATCAAAAGGTCAAATACATTAGACAAAATTATATATCATTAAATCATAAAACAGATCCCGATATAGGTCAACTTGATTGAAAATTTAGTTTTAAACAAATTAAAGCTTAGAATTGTTGTTCTATATCTCACATAAAAAGTAGGAATCCATCTAAGTATAAAAAGAGTTTGAAGATACCAAAGGGGTAATCAGAATCCGTAAATCGAAGAAGAACAGACAACACAATGATCAAAAGAAAAATAACAAAATGCATAGCCAATAGTTGAGAGTGTCGTGTTTTAGCAAAATATAAATTTGGCGATACTACTTACACTGACATAATTGTTATACACAATCTGACATGATAATGGAAAATTCGACATGTTTGCAAGCAATATATTATTATGTGTTGATTCAGCACATGTTAAATCACTCTGATATTGTTATATTGAATGGAAACGTATGGGCTCTTAGTCCCCGAGGGTATCATCAACCCCGTAGTCAGTGAAACGGCACTAACATGGTATATTATATATTTATGTTTGAACTATTAGGTACCCTTAGCCGATTTTGACTATCATGCTTAGGCCAATTGACTTCCTTCACCCCAATGACTTTCTAATTATATGGCTTTCCAATCTGTTAATTTTCCATATCGCATTGACCTGATTGATGCTAGTTTTTAGTGGGGTTCGTGTTACCCGATCTTTAGTTTTATGTGTATGTTTTGTAGATCGTTGTTTTTCCTTTGTATTGTTGCATTTGACCATTGTGTTGTCTGTTCTTCTTCGATGTACGGATTCTGATTACTACTTTGGTATCTTCAAACTCTTCTATTTTATATATCTATGTTTTAATAACATTTTACCATGATGCAGAATAAAATGATTCTGTAAAATCTGGAATGCTTTAACAGCAGACGTTCTTGATTCACATAATTTACAATCCATTAACCACGTGACAGCTTCTTTTCCAATAAAACAGTTCTTGTAAGTTTTAAGATGATATTTTCTGTCCTTTATTTTGTTTGCAAAGTTCATCCGCACTCTGCAATTATAAATTAGATTACAAAAATAATCTGAATTTACTATTAATTTTCTGTAGATCATTACCAAGATTTATACAGAACCATTCCGGTTTTATTGATGTTACTGCACAATTAACAACATATGTCCTTACCCGATCTTGGCGGACGGACTAACAGGTTTGAATTTTTTCATGCCTAGTGCAATTAAAATTTCTATAGCTCGTAGATTTGAACCAACTACTGGTTTTGTGTTTTTTGTTTTTTGCTTTTCTGTCTATTGTACAATGCATATTTAGACTGACTAAAATGTAAGATATACACCTTAGACTGACTAAAATGTAAGATATACACCTTAGACTGACTAAAATGTAACATATACACCTTAGACTGACTAAAATGTAAGATATACACCTTAGACTGACTAAAATGTAACATATACACCTTAGACTGACTAAAATGTAACATATACACCTTAGACTGACTAAAATGTAACATATACACCTTAGACTGACTAAAATGTAACATATACACCTTAGATTGACTAAAATGTAACATATACACCTTAGACTGACTAAAATGTAACATATACACCTTAGATTGACTAAAATGTAACATATACACCTTAGACTGACTAAAATGTAACATATACACCTTAGATTGACTAAAGTGTAACATATACACCTTAGACTGACTAAAATGTAACATATACACCTTAGACTGACTAAAATGTAACATATACACCTTAGACTGACTAAAATGTAACATATACACCTTAGATTGACTAAAATGTAACATATACACCTTAGACTGACTAAAATGTAACATATACACCTTAGACTGACTAAAATGTAACATATACACCTTAGACTGACTAAAATGTAACATATACACCTTAGACTGACTAAAATGTAACATATACACCTTAGACTGACTAAAATGTAACATATACACCTTAGACTGACTAAAATGTAACATATACACCTTAGATTGACTAAAATGTAACATATACACCTTAGACTGACTAAAATGTAACATATACACCTTAGATTGACTAAAATGTAACATATACACCTTAGACTGACTAAAATGTAACATATACACCTTAGATTGACTAAAGTGTAACATATACACCTTAGACTGACTAAAATGTAAGATATACACCTTAGACTGACTAAAATGTAAGATATACACCTTAGGCTGAATAAAATGTAAGATACAGGCTGGTTTATATTGTTTAACGCCACTTTCAATAATATTTCAGCTATATCGTGGCGATCAGTCTTTTTGGTGGAGAAAAACGGAGGACCCGGAGAAAACCACCGACCTGTCGCAAGTCACTGACAAACTTTATCACATAATGTTGTATCGAGTACACTTCGCCATGAATGGAGTTCGAACTCACAATTTCAGTGATGATAGGCACTGATTGCACAGGTAGTTGCAAATCATACGACCATACGATCACGGCCAGGACGGACCCTTGTAAGATACATACTTTAGGCTGACAAAAATGTGAAATACAAACTTTAAACTGATTAAGGGACCGACCATTTAACTTGCAGGGTCTTTTGTTTCGTTCAGAAATTGTTTTTCGGACAACACGAGTTAGAATATTTTTCTTTTTGTCGCGCGATTTTTTTTTCCAGAATTTAACATTAGGTTATATGACAAAAACTCTGAATCAGATTATTTTCTTTTTCCTCCACCAAAATCAGAATATTTTTTTCAGCAACATTGGGAATCAGAATATTTTTTTAGAAAAAAACCATACCCCCCCCCCCCCCCCCCCCCCTTCAAGTTAAATGGTCCGTCCCTAAGGTTTTAGATGCATACACAAATGTAAAATGCATACCTTAGGCTGATAAAATAACATTTATTTTTATTATTATGGCTGTTTTGTCTATCTTCAGATGTGAATACATTACATAGGCGGGCAAACTGACATTTGTTTTGTAGATTGTAATTTTCATAATTTTATTCTATTAAGTGAGTTACATATGACAATACTTCGTCTCTGTGATTATATGGCACTAGCATTCGAATTAGGATAATGAGTTTCAGCGTCATAAAATATTTATAATGTCGACCCATTAACCAAAAATAAATGTAATTAAAACTAATATTATCAAATAAATATATATATATTGATGTGTAGAAGTTGTTTTTATTTTGATTAACAAGATAAATACAGGCCAAGTCAAACAAAGATTTGTTTTGTATTATCAGATTAAAAGGAATTATTCTGCTGACTTGCACACTCTGCATTTGTAAATACCCAACATAAAAATAAAACAGTATTGATTTTAATATTGTTCCACTACAGTCACGGGTCAGATGTAAAAGGGGGAAATTTCGGTCCAAAAAACTGATTTAACTCCGCCACTTTTTATTGAATCCCACATACCAAGCCAGGAAAGTGAACGGTCGTATGTACGTGTGTTAGTGGTATTGACTTTGCCTCTATTTCTACGATTTTCGACTGGATTTTGGACCTGTTCCAACAGTGTGGTATTGTTTGTTATTTACTTTATCATATCATTGATTTTTAAATTCAATATCACCTAAAGATGAATACGAACTAGGCTGGGTCATTGATTGATTGATTGATTGATTTATTTATTCATTTGTTTTTAGCGCCAACTTTAGCAGTATTTAAGCAATATCGTGGCCTGGTTCATTGACATTATATCTTTAGTACATATATAGATATAACCAGGGGCGCGCCCCCCTAAAATTGAAAAAAATATGATTTTTTGGCGTAAAATCGTGATTTTTCACACGAAATACCCCAAAAATTTTCGCGCCTCCCTCCGCTCGGCGCAATTTTTTTAAGTTCGCACCCCCCCCCCCCCCCCCCGTAACTTGAAATCCTGGAATCGTCCCTGATAACGATCAGGTAAACTACCACAATTCTGACACGAGTATTTAGCGCACTCAGGCAAAATGATTAATTCTATGATCAGAATAAAAATATACAGGGAAGAAAACCTTCAAATGTATGTACATTTCATTTGGGGATTCCCCAGCATGGTTCCGAGTGGTTAGAGATACAATTGCGATGCCAACAAATGAGTAACACCAAAGAAAACAGAATGATTAATTATTAGCTGTTCTTATATCTGTATATGAACCAGTCTAGAACTTAAAATGATTTAAAAATTAATTTTAAATGGATACAACGTAACAGATCAAACAAAAACTAAAACGAACCCCCTCAACTAAAACAAAAAGCACTGCGTCAAAAACTGGCCAAGACAAAGATTCCTGCTACTTCTATGGCGTCAGTCCTATAGGAAAATATATTTCAGTTGTTTGTTTTTAATCGACGTTATAGTAAAAAAAAAATGTCATACCTTAATTGATCTCCAATAAGTAAAATATCATTTCTGTTACTAAAACTTCTGGAGCGATCCCTAGAATCATCCATTGTTAACACTGTTAATGTATAGCTATATGGATGCGGCTGAAAACGTGAGTTCCGATGATATTGAATGGATGCTATCGATTTATTATTTATATTTCAGATTAATTTTGATAATAATTTCACATCCTTGACTTATCAAAACATAGGTGAGGCATGTTATTTATAGATAGCAGAGACCTGATATATCATAAAGGGAAATAATTCATTCATTCACAATGTGGTTGAATGTCTAAGCCCTCCAGTAGATATATATTATTCTGTATGTTGGCAGGGGTGGGGGAGGGGGAGGGGGAGGGGGGTTCGCATTGTAAGAGATTTAGTTCTTCTGAGTAATTTTCTTTTCTGTGGTTGTTTCGTGATCTTTCCTTTACTCTTAACACTCTGGGTAACTCTCATATCCGTGGTGCTATCATGATGGCCGTTTTTCTTGGACCTCTCTTGGTAAATCTTCATTTGATTGCCCCGTTACTCGGAACTATTCGGCCGTGTCTGTTTCCTTATCATTCTTTACAGTCACTTAAACAGTGATGGACAACAATACCACTGATAAAAATAAAACAAACTATTACATCTAAGCTGAAATAAATCATCTTCGAAGTACAGTCAAATCTGCCTTAAAGGGTACCTCTCTATAACAAAAAACTGTCTATAAATGGCAGTCTCATTTTTCCCATTAATGAATTGTGCATATTTAACCTATATATAAAGGGCAACTGCTCATAAAGGGGGGGGGGGGGGGTGTTTTGAAAAGTTTCCCTTCTTTTTTATATACACCTGTATTGTGATGTGATGCATTAAATACACAAAATGTTAACATATAGTAGGTAAAGATATAGATTCCCACTTTATACAAGTGGCGTACAAAGGAATCTGACAAATTATATATATATATATGCTATAGATCAATCAGGTGAACACGTGGTATACCATGCATAACATTGTCAAGTAGTTTAGTAGTTTAATACCACAGGATGCAACACGATATATACTAAATTTGATATCTACGTTAATACTGAATTGTGTCTAAATTTTACTTGGTTACCCTCTTCAATTTTTTCAAACTACCAATATTAAATTGTATTCTGAGTAATATTTCAACCAACTGAGACCTTGTATTGCATTTATGTGTCTCAAGTTAAGTTCTCAGTTCCGTGTTGTGATGTCCGATACGATTTCCACGATGTTCGGTTCGACTTTACCTCAAATTAGTTATAGGAGGGCTCATGTCTAATTTACGTTATTTGTGTTTGTTTTTGTATAATGGTGTCCAACACATATTGTGTTGTGTTTTTGCTTTTATTTTCTTCGTCTTGTGTACCTTGTGTTGCCAGTTTCTCTGGATTGTACCTCTTTTTTTATTGCTACTTCGGTATTCACTAATGTTTATTTATGGACCAATAAATGATAGTGTCATGAAAGAGTTTTCCACATACAGGTAAAATGTCCACCCTCATAAATAACTTATAATTAATGACCTGTGTTGTTGTAATGTACACCGAGTCCTAATCTTGAAATAAAAAAAATACCACTCTGAAATTTTAATATTTGTGACGCGGAAGTTGTCATTTGCATAATATTAGCTCTATTGGAGTGACGATGACCTCAATCATAATTTTAATGTTAGATAGTATAAGTTGATGAAAAGTTGTCAGTTTCTGTGGATTGTCATTTTTAATTGCCCCTTCGGTATTCTCTAACGTTTATTATAACTAAAGATAAATACGGATGATCACCATTAATGTACACATTGAGTTTGGGACTGTCGCAATATGATTAAAATCAAATCTCTCACTTACTTCCCTTTACTGATATATTGCGGCGTGGGAGATCTGAGGAAACTCCATTACGGGTCGCATGTGAATAACCTTGTGCACAATTCAATGAAAAAGGCAATTGCGAAACTATGTTATTAAACTGGATTGCATGTTACGAGCAATCAGATTGGCCGAAAACGTTCAAATCGTATTCATCATTATAATTATATATTCATCTCATAGGGTCAACCCCGCGGGAACCCCGGGGTATAGAAATGGGACCGAGAGCTTCTTCGGCTTGAAGGGGCGTCCGTCGGTTGTACAGGATGTATAAATACACAACCAACCCGTCCTGTGGATGAGACGTAAATAAAACCGAGGTCCCGTGTTGAGAGATTGCCACCCTCTTCACACGTTAAAGAACCCAGTGTAACAGCTCATTATGAGCATTATGCTCATGATGAATGGTCCACAAGAGACCTGTTGCACTGGCAAAATTATCCGTCCCTACCCATCACCTTTCCTTGTTTCGAGTCCCGTGGCGTTTAAATTTTTAAATGTTCTCTTCCTGAATATAGCTGAAAAATTGCTCGATGGACGTTAAACACCAATCAATCAATCAATCAATCAATCAATCAATCAATCAATCAATCAATCAATCAATCAATCAATCAATCAATCAATCAATCAATCAATCAATCAATCAATCAATCAATCTCATAGGGTGCCTCGCATATGACCCGTAAAGGGGTTTCCACAGATCTCCCACGCTGCGACATATCAGTATTGTGGGAGCAGGTGAGAGATCTTATTTTAATCGTACAAGAAAAGTTTGAAGATAACAAAGGGGTAATCAGAAGCAGTAAATCAAAGACGCACAGCCAATGTCATAGCTAAAAGGGACGATATGAAAAACAATGGCTAACATTTAAACACTACACATAAATAGATTGAGCAACACGAAAACCACTAAAAATGTAGGATGAAGGCAGGTGTTCCGGAAGGGTATTCAGATCCTGCTGCCTTAGTGGCACCCGTCATTTTACAAGGACACGAACATTATCTGATGTGGAAATAGTTTTAGACACCATTATACATCAGTAAAATTCAAAATAACATAAATAAAACATAAACAGAAAGGAGAACATCGCTTGTACTTGGAAATTGTAGAGAACATCAGAACATGGAATAAAAACAGGAATTCATGTAATTTGACAAAATGAACAGCACGAACCCCCTATAATAGGTGGAGGGGGCTCAGATTTACCGCAAGAGGTAGCAGCTCCTGCATAACAAGTGGCACCTCTCGATATACTCTTGTTACACTCCACAACAGTTAACCAAATCTTGATGGCGACATATCAACCATTGATCTTGGTTTGTTTAGCAGTTCATATAAATAATGCTGATTGTAGCTTTGGCGAGAGTATCTAATTGTGTGGGTGTTGTGGTTAACACATATACATACCTTTATTTATATACATATATTTTGAAATGTATTAATGTTTTTATCTTTTTATCTTGTCTTGTTTTAATTATTATCCTGATCAGATATTGTGTATATGTTACATTTGTCCTTCATTACTGCGCTCGACATACAAAAAAGAAGAAGACTGCACTCGGAATGTTATAAATGTCTTACACGTGTTAAATCATTTCTTGTCATTTACCCCAAATTTGACACACATTGGCATCTTTATTTCTGTCAGACTCTATGACGAAAAACCTCAATTTTGCAATTATAATTTTTCCGCACCTTGAGTAATATACCAATCACTACCACGTATTGGGGTTTATATTTCACATATGATACGTTACGATCTGTGTGCAACGTCATTCATCGTACTAAGCTACATTTGTATCAAGTCAAGGGAGATATCAACGTCTTGTTGAAACGTATTGTGTAATTTGCATTCAAGTCATGAGAGAAGGTATTGGTAATTATATTTTTAGTTTTGAGTGGACCATTATATATATCATCCAATGTTTGTATATGTTATCTAACATTTAAATGATGTTGAAGACCATCGACTCCCCTTTACAGAGCTAATATTATAAATTGACAACTTCTGTATCACGAAGAATAAATATATCATGTATACAATGCTCGTCGTTCTTTACAACACTGCTGGTCAAGTTATATACAAATGGATTGTCATTTTATTCACATTCATGACCGCATCGTGTCACCGTTTGGTTTCATAAAACGAGTTTAATCCCGCCTTTTTTTTAATTGAACTACCTGTACCAAGCAAGGAAAATGAGTATTAGTGGTATAGATTTTGCTTTCACGATTTTCCAATTAGGTTTTTGAACTGTTCTGATGTATAATATGTTTTGTTTTCCATTTTGTTGTTATTATTTTGTCGTCTATGTTACATTTTTAGAATATTATCTTCTATTTGATAATAAATCAAAGTAATATTGGATATCATTTAGTACATTGATGTATTATGATAGAGATAATAAACCGTTCATAGGAGTAGACCGATAAAAGTATAACGACAGATATTAAGATATTAAACATTTTTATCTTATTACATGGTTCACAGATTCTGTTTATTAAAAATGTAGGTCAAAAGGTTGCATTTTACAGTAATAATGTAAAGGCAAGATTTGTGTCCAATATTTCGGATGAGTGTGTTCTCAATATGATCGTGATCGTATGACAGTTGGATATACAACTACATATGCGATTAGCGCCTATCACCAATAATGTTGTGAGTTCGAATCACGCCCATGGCGAGGCGTACTCGATACAACATTATGTGATAAAGTTGGTCAGTGACTTACGGCAGGTCAGTGGTTTACTCCGGGTACTCCTGTTTTCTCCACAAATAAAACTAACCGCCACGATATAGCTGAAATATTGTTGAAAGTGGCTTTAAACACCGTATCCTTAATCACCTGGTACTGGTTAAGCATATTTACGGCTATATTGCAACACACATATTGACATATGTGTATCAACAAACGCGATCTAATTAAGATCACACCTTTCACTTTCTCCTCATTACAGATATGTCGTGGCGTGGGAGATCTGAAGAAACTCCATTACGGGTCACATGCGAGTGACCATATATCATGAATATTCAATGATATGATAAATATGGGTTATGATCTTTTAGACCTATCGGATTGCTCGTAGCAAACAAAGCTTACTAAGCGCCATTTTCATTGAACGGTAACATAGAGTCATCTGCATGTGACTCATGATGGGATTTCTTCAGATCTCACACGCCGTGACCTCACATGTCAGTAAAGGGGAGCAAGCGAGAGAAGTGATAATGATCAGATTGCAACAAACGTCGATTAGAACATAGGATTGGTTTCTCCATAACAGATAAATTTGCACTGGGTTTCTACATCTTGTTATATATAGAAATTGACATGAGAAACGTCATCCACAATAATTTAACATCTCTATAGATGTGATATTACCAATAATCGAGTAGCTAACGAAGAAATATATCTCGATATATATAGAAATACAAATTTTATTAGACTAAAAGTACAAATAAACAGCAAGTACAAGTATAACACATTGGCACTCTTAATCTCACAGTCAAACACTATTTATATTTATGAAACAAAACTATATACATATTTAGAATAAATTAGATAAAAATAAGACAGTAACATGAAAGAGATGTGGAAGTAAGATGCGTCCATTTCACGTTTTCACAATTTATTATTTACAAAGCAACTTAAACGCGTTTTCCCCTTTATATATTTTCCCACCTAATTTATTATCTTTTTCATTATAAAAATGTTTCCCCAATACCTTGTAGAATTGATTTCTCATATCTTATGGAATTGTTTCCCTTGCTACGTAATGGAATTGTTTCTCTGTTTCTTTATGAAATTATCCCCTCACCCTTATGACATTGTACCCTCTCCATCTTTATGGGATAATGTTCCCCTCATAAATTAATTATTTCCCCTTCATTCTTTATGACATAGCCCCCTATTGCTGATAATATCCGCTAGAGGGGCTAACGTGAACGCATATTTAATCTAGCACCATCTCAACAAAACATGATGCACCCCCTTGACGAAAAAAAAATCATTCGTTTATCATTTATTATAACCTTCCACCCTCCTTTTCTGTGGAATTGTTTTCCTATAGGTACATGCAGAGTTGTACAATCCTTAATTAAGTAATTGCTTCTTTCTGTTTTAAGCCATTGCTGAGTTTTCTCTTATTATATAGTTTCCACCCTCATTCCGTCTGGAATTTTCCCTCACAGTTCCTGGTAGATATGCTTTTTCCTAGTCACATTTATTTTTAGATCATATATTTACATACAGCTGGTTCGAATCTATATAATTATCAACAAGTTGATGAACATATCTATACTGTTCCTGAAATAAAATGAAATAACAGAATGAAGTGTGTAAAATGTTAAACTTTACTATTATTACTTAAGAAATTACATTCATGTATTTTTAGTGAATATTCGATAACGGGCTCTTCGTGGACTCAGCCATATATCCTCAACTATATACTAGTCTTTATGTATTTAGTACAGATCGGCGAACGACACTCGCGGTAAATGCGACACGTTTCTTATCCGATAAAATTGAGTTGATATAAGGAAATCATGCGACCGTAAGTTATATCAATGTTAAGAGCGACATCATCTCCATTTTAAAATCAACACAATTATATCGTTAATTTCAAATAAGATCTACTTTTTTTTATCATCAAGGTAGTTTCAGTTATTTGACAGGTTTAATTGCCAATTCAGGAAGTCATGGTAATTAAAACAGGTTCTATTATATCGAATCCAATGGGATATGTAGACTCTATATGCGGAGAGACAAAGACTACACAATACGGGAAACCTACAAAGAGAAAGCTAAAACCATCACGTTCGTAATTAATTTTAGAATTCAATTACCCCCCTTGGTTCACATTCAAGAAATGAGTCGCGCAAGTTTTTATTAGTTTTGTATTTTATTTCAAGTTCACTAGGATACCTGTTCAAAAGATGCAAGTGATCACTGAATATATGGTTTATCAGTAACAAGACATCATATATCATGGAAAGTGAAATAATATATGTCCTTCTTCGATTTACGGATTCTGATTACCCTTTTGGTGTCTTCAAACTCTGCTAATATGTCTCATCTAAAATTTAGCTATTGTCTTTCATAAATTCCGCTTCATACAAATACAAAGACAGACGGTAATTAATGGTGCACGATTCGTATTCATTGGAATACCAATAGTGTGTCAACAAAGATATGTGAGTATCATATACAAATATGTTTACAAGAACAAAATGATTGAAGCTAGGTCTTAATATCAATTTATCTATAATCGATATTTTTATAGCTTAGCAATTGACTGAATTAAAATTGTGATAATTTTGTATGGTAAATTTATACATCTATGTATATCTTGAACAAACATGAATAAATTTGGATATTGCATTCATATTCTGTTACCCTTACCTTTTGTTGAATAGAAAATAATTAAATATGTTAAAAAGTCGACAAACTGTGTGCACATTTGTTGTATGGTAAAGTAAAACTTACAAAAGTATCTACAAATTGTGTACGTCTCTGTTGTATAGTTTTGATGGCTTGAAATATATCTATATCTTTATCCATCAATATCCGTTGTACTGTTGTTGTCATGGCAGCAAACACTCCACATTTAGAAGCACCATCACTAAAATGAATCGTTTAATATAATTATAGGAAATTTATGTTTTGGTTTTAATTTGTCTTAAGTTAGCTTTGCACGATATGAGTGCGTGATTGCGTGATTGTTGTTTAACGCCAACTCAGCAATTTTTCAGCTATGTCATGGCGAGAACAAGTTAATTTTCAATGAAATGATGATGAAGTCCGCTTTGTACTAGACCAACACGATAAGGTGGATTTTTATAGTGCTAGCTCACTGAAACAACAGTCCGCGGATAGATATGTCGCTCCACTCGGACACATTATCCTGATTCCAAGCCAGCCAGTCTTTGCGCTTTCTCCTTAATGCTGCGTGAGAAGCAACAAATACCAATTTCATAGTCTTTGGTTTGACCCGATGAGGGCTCGAACCCATGATCTACCGCACTCAAGGCGAGAACGATATGACAAAAAGCTTTGAATTGTATTACGTTTTATATTTTTCCGATTTGTGCTTGTTTTATATATGTTTTTTTTTATCTGAGGAAAATATCTTCTGACTTGATCAAAATTCGTTCGTTCGATTTGTCTCATACATATACGCATTAACATTCATATTTACTTCACTGAATTTGGTACTGCTTTGACAACTATTTTACCTATTTTGTTCCAGTATTGTTATAAATATTGTTATAGTGACAGCCGGAATCTTTGAGCCGTAATGAAAGCGGGAGGTTTGGCGCTTTAAAATCTGATTCAACCCACCATTTCTTTAGAAATGTCTGTACCAAGTCAGGGTCATTACGGTTTTCACAGTTTTCCGGTTGTTGACTGATTTTGTCTGTTTATATAATTATGAGTTTTGACTTTCCGTTTGTAAGAATGTTGGGAGTTCGGCAATTTTGTTATTAACCTTATTCTAATTTCTTTCCTTGATTAATTTCAAGTATTAGTTTATACAAAAACAACATCGTTGGCACTCCAAAAGACAAAGTTATCGTGAATGTAACAAATACTATTACAATGTTATGATATTAATTCTATTGCAGTCTTCATAAGTTTTTTTTCTTCAAATCCATAACAGAGAAGATATTAGTTGTAAGAAGAAAGTAAAGTACGTTAGTCTAAAGAAAATATGCTTGTTGAAATGGACGATGAAAATACAAAACAAAACAGCAAAAACAACAAGAACATTAACAGTTCAAACATAATATTAAAGGGAACTTAAACTCAGACAACATATATTCGATAGATATATCAACGTTTTAGGTTCATTTGAAATATGATACGAATCATGTGACTGACTTGTCAATAATCAACGTTCATATGCAAACACATGTCCGATGATGGATGACAGAATACCAAACACGTACACACCAAAAACGGAAGAAGAATCGTGTGTGATACAATTTCGATGAACCAATAACATACTTATAAAAAGAAGAACGTGCATGCCAACACAATGGGATAATCTACTGGAACTGATTTCTAAAGACCAAAATTGTATTTGATGACAGCAATGCATGTACATGTACGTAGCTATCATATAATTTAGTGCACACCACACGTTTCTGTAATAACCTTCAACGGGTACGCTCAAGGTAAACTATACTGGACAATTTTCTGAATGAGATTAATGATGAACAAACACAAACTGATGTAAAGGTGTATGTACATGCCAATACAAAACGACGAAAATAATTTTATAGATATACAAACCTGCATGCAAACACTATATGACCATCTTCTGAGGCAGTTCTCTGGTAATCAATGAGACATTCACACAGAGAAACCAGCACTTCAGTGCTTTCTGGTATCTTTTCATTTTGTTCAGAATTTGCTATGTACATTTTTATTTTTCTTTCTTGTTCTTTGTTCTACAACAATGTAACATAAAATATCATAAAATATAAAATAATTTGTTTCAAAAATCAGTACGAAATGTCTAGATTTAGGTTTGATTTATGGTGTTTAACACCACTTTCAACAATATTTCAGCTATATCGTGGCAGTCAGTCTTATTGGTGGAGGAAACTGGAGTACCCAGAGAATTCCACCGACCTGTCGCAAACACTGACAAACTTTATCACCTACTGCTATATCGAGTGCACCTCGCAATGAACCGGGTGCGAACTCACAACTTTAGTGGTGATAGGCCCCGATTGCACAGGTAGTTGTAAATCCACCTACTATACGATCACGATCACAACGATCCTTGTAAAACTATTAGGACTTGCAAGAATGGAATATTGGATTAAAAAAAAAACACTTGGAAACACATGCAGCCGACATATTATTAAGCACATCTAGATTTTTATGGCACTTTATACTGATATAGGTTTGGGTCCATAAAACTAGCTTAATCCCGCCACTCCTTATTGAAATGTCTTTCCTATGCCAGGAAAGGGATCAGTCATGAATAAATGCTAGTGGTATAGATTTTGCCTCTGTTTCTGTGATTTTTCGAATGGATTTTGAAATTGTTCCTCCATTGTGGTATTTATTGCTTTACACGTGATGAGATTTATCAATAAAAACAATATATATGGATACTTACGCCCTTTTGCGGACTTAAGAGGATATCAATATCAGTGATATCTTCACTTCTGTGAAACTCTCGTTCATTATACACGACGAAGGATTTAAGCTGCATATACTCATTTACTGGTGGTGTTAATAATACATCCTAAAATAAAATAGAATGTACCAATATACTATAATACAAGTGTAGTATTGATATCAAAGAGTCATTTCCTGGAAATATCTAGATTCATAAGGATAAACCAATATAAAACCGCATATCTTGAAAAGTAGAAAATATACATGTACTTGTATTTAAGGAATGACTCACAATGGGAGTAAATCACAGTGGGAGTAAATCGTCCAAAAAAGACACAAATATTAATAAATATAATATTTTGGTCTTTTTTAGAAGGTTTACTCCCATTGTGAGACATTCCTTAAATACAAGTACATGTATATTTTGTACTTTATATATATATATATATACCACATACATTTGGAAAAGGACACAGTATATATTGGTCTTTTAGACGACGGGTGCTTCATCTTTATATCTCGCACAGGTGATATAATCATTTCATCAATAGCAATTCGTTGTAGCGAATTATAATCGTGCATATTTTAATGAGACTATCGCTTAATTCTAACCGTGGGCATCATAATATTTCGCCAAGTTATCAAATGTATCTATAACGCTGTTTTACGATGCTATCGAATATATCCACGTCAACATTTTACCAGGTTATCGAATGTATCCACGTCGATGCTTAACCTGGTTATCAAAGATATCTTTACCCATGCTTTACCAGGTTATCAAAGATATCTTCATTAATGCTATACAAGGTAATTACATGTATCAAGATCGATGCTTTACCAGGTTATCAAATGTATCCACACCAATATATAACGTACAGTCAGGTACAATGAAACAATATAATAGTCGTGACCATACATCATGCTCCAGTTGTCTTATCTCTAGTATACAGTCAAGCAGAACGATACAAGAACAGACATGTTCACACTAAATAACTCGGGTGTCTTACCTCCGGTATACAGTCAAGCAGAACGATACAAGAACAGACATGCTCACACTCAATGCCTCGGGTGTCTTACCTCCGATATACAGTCAAGCAGAACGATACAAGAACAGACATGCTCACACTCAATGCCTCGGGTGTCTTATCTCCGATATACAGTCAAGCAGAACGATACAAGAACAAAAATGCTCACACTCAATGCCTCGGGTGTCTTACCTCCGATATACAGTCAAGCAGAACGATGCAAAAACAGACATGCTCACACTCAATGTCTCGGGTGTCTTACCTCTGGTATACAGTCAGGCAGAATGATACAATAACAATCATTGTTATACGACATGCCCCAGTTGTCTTACCTCTGGTATACAGTCAAGCAGAACGATACAATAACAGTCATGATCATACACCATACTCCATAAATCTTCTACAGTGGACGATAACGGTATCTGAGTTGCTATATATCCAGTGAGTGCTTTATAGGACTAAATAGAAATTCAAATATAAGACAAATCGGAAAGAAATATAATTGAATAAAGAGTGGAGGTTTGTGCCCATCAAACTAGCTTAACCCCGCCACTGTGCCAAGCCAGGAAAGTGAGCTGTTGTATTTGTGTGTTAGGTGTGTATATTTTGTCTATTTCTACGATTTGTCTACTGGATTATGGAACTGTTCCAACAATTTTGTATTTTTTTGCTTTTCAATTTATCCGTATCTATTTTTATCCTTGGTCAATACATATACTTCGTCTTGAGTGACATACTTTCATCAGCACGAAATAAAACACGTATTGACCTCATATAAAGACTTTTAATTGTATATCATTTGGTATTTAGCTTTACATGTATCATAATCTAGTACATAACATATGAAAATGTTTTATTTTGATTGGATGATAAGCGTTTACTAATTTTGAACAGTTTATGCTTAATCTTGGCAACGAGTGACTATAACATTTTAAAACGATTTCCCACGGGAAGTATACTCGTGTAATATATTTTCCCGCGTTATTTTTATATATTTGTGGCAAGATTTACCTTTTGCCATAAACAGTTTATGAATAAATAAAGGTTCACCAAATCGTCAATTTGATACCATACTATGTCAATGAAAATATTTGAAACTTCAAATGTCAAAAGCCTACATGGCGATCTACTTACAGGAATTGTTACTGCATTAATATAATCCGTACTCTCGGAAGGATATGTCATTAAATACGTCCTGAATTTGTTGTCTGGAAAAAAAAGGTACATTTCGTAAAATGAATAAATTAATAATTTTTTTATGATCCATAATAACATGAATTTCATTTCGTATATTGCATAAATATTCTAATTAGTTCATTTTAATTTGTATTTAATTAATACTGTTACAATGTGATGATATTTGTAATTGTGTTAGAACCTAACTTCTTGCAGAAACTTACGTGCAACAACGTTGGTGTTTCGGTTTTTATGTATATTTTTCTCTGACATTGCATCTGTATAACAACTTTCATTATAAATTGGCTTCATGGATTTCAATATCTACAAAACAAACAAAAAGCACATATATATTCAGATTAATGTGTTTTTTCTCGGTAAATCTTAAAAATGTACGATTTGTAAAAAAGAAAGAGGGAATGTGTCTTTTTTGCGTCCTGACTTTTATGTCTTTAGACTGTTGAATGGTTGCCATAATTGTGTAGCAACTTTATGTGAAACGGTTTATTGGTGACTTGTGGCAGGTAGAGGATAGTCTGCTCAAGATATTTCGATTTCCACTATAAATAAAACTGACCGCCATAAAATAATTCAAATAACAGCATTGTCGAAAGTGATGCTGAACATCATTACCCAACCAAGCCCTATCTTCGTCTTTTGGAAAACATCTAACGTCAACATCATTTCAATATTTAAGTGCAAACCAAGCACACCACATCCATATCCCTTTGCAAACCTAAACACCACTGTTCTTCGAAAATTAGTCTACATCACATATACAATCGAATGAGTTAAACAACTGCGTTCACTTTATGTTGTTTTTATATAGGTTATCTAATGCAAATTATTATGTTATTATGATAACTTCTACGGGAAGTTGGGCATGGGTGGCTGAATGAGTTAGGTAGTTGGATTACCTAACAACTCATACAAGCCTATCACCAATACGGCGTGGGTTCGCGCCCGGCTTTGTTAATTAGAAAAAAGGGTGCACTCGACTCGCATGTGATACAGTTTACCAATTGCTTGCCCATGGTCGGTGGTTCTCTCCGGGTACTCCGGCATCTTCCACCACTAAAACTGGTCGCCATGATATAGCTGAAATATTGCTGAAAGTGGCGCTAAGCACCAAAAATCAAATCAAATCAAATCTACGGGAAGTATCTATACTTTTTTAATAATCACATTGTATTGTAAACACACTGTGATGTGTTTGTATTCTCTGTGTAACATAAATATCAATAATAAAGAAATCTTAGGATAAATAAACAACAATTCACTATTGAACAAATTATTACAAAAGATATGTCGAAACATAGCGTGCGTTATTTAGAGCCCTTTTATCATAAAATGAAAAACAAAACAAAGAAATACCACACTGTCAGAACAGTTCCAAAACAAAGAAATACTACACTGTCAGAACAGTTCCAAAACAAAGAAATACTACACTGTCTGAACAGTTCCAAAACAAAGAAATACTACACTGTCTGAACAGTTCCAAAACAAAGAAATACCACACTGTCTGAACAGTTCCAAAACAAAGAAATACTACACTGTCTGAACAGTTCCAAAACAAAGAAATACCACACTGTCTGAACAGTTCCAAAACAAAGAAATACTACACTGTCAGAACAGTTCCAAAACAAAGAAATACTACACTGTCTGAACAGTTCCAAAACAAAGAAATACCACACTGTCTGAACAGTTCCAAAACAAAGAAATACTGCACTGTCAGAACAGTTCCAAAATTCAATCGAAAAATCGTAGAAAGAAAGAAAAATTGTTGCATTTGAGATAAATGTATATTACGTTACCTCGTATTGTTTCCATAGTTCTGATTCATTCTTTGGTATCTCTTCAGATAATAAGGTTTTAGCTATCGTTGAAAATTCCTCTTGTAGATACGTAGTTTTTGGATATGAAAGACCTTCTAGCAATGCATCGTGTAGGCATATGTATTGTTCCTAGATTTTATAATATAAAAATGTTACTAAATCATAAACGTGCATATACTGTTTGCCTTTGTATTCATGAAATATATATTTGTAGAGCTATGCTAAAAAAGTTTGAAGATGCCGAAGGGGTAATGATGACTTCAACTTAACCATTATGATCCCTTAGGTCAGTAGTTACGTGTTAGCAGCATCGCTCTATCAAGAAAGAATAGTTTTAAGATAGCAAATGGGGTAATCAGAAGGGCTTCTTTGGAGAAGGAGAGAAAATATACTGGCAAGAAACAAAGGGATGAAAGGACAAAGCAATGCTCGAAATAACACTGAATAGAAAACTAAAGATTGAGCAATATAGAACCCACTAAAATGGGGCTGAATTCCATGCTCCAGAAAAGTAAGCAGTTCCTGCTCTTCTAGAGGAACCATTGATGTTATTCTTGCACTCTAATTCGGTAGCAAATCATGGATGAGGAATAGACAGGATTGTAATTACGACAAACGGAATATACATGCATATACATGGTCATTTGTGACAAATATTACGTAACGGTTGACCAAGTCATGGTGGTGCACGTGAAACCTTCGCCTTAACCACTAGGAACACGTGTTTCGGTAGTTTCTTTGTTAACGCAACCCTCTATCAATGAAATGATGATAGGAATCCAAAGCTCTGGAATATATCATATCAACTGAGAGATATACTGTATACTCATATGCAGGTACTGCTTTATTGTTGCTATATATAAATGAAAAGTTCATAATGGGAAAGTTGAAATCATCTTTCTTAACCAACGGTCACTGTCAATTTACATTATTTACGATTGTGGATGAATTACAGGAGGTAAACTGCACACTTTTATTAATATTCAATTAATAATAAAATTGTGTGTCTTTTGTTGTTGTTGAGGAGTTTCGACTTTCAAGTTAGTAATTGACAAAGTTGTATTAAGAAACACCTCGTCAAGAGGCGGAAGTCGAACTCACAAACCGTAGTGTTATGCACCAAGTCTGTATATAGATATAAATAAACATATATATCGTACTTCCGTGACCACGGCGGTTTTAATAATTTCAATAAAGTACTACTTCAACGAATATCTTAAAATGAAATTCATTTTCTGCAATCAGGCCGAATTTTATATTAAAAATTTGTAATAGATTTCTTTTTTAAATTTGTCGGTATGCATGCTATAGTCCGACTGTGGCTATATTAATTCTTATGTGGATTATTATTACAGATGTTCAGCATCGCTTTCAATTATTAAGAACGGCTTAACTAATTCACCAATTCAATTAGCACACAATTATATTAGCTGAAGAGTACCCGGAGAAAAAACATTTACGACACTGACAAATGTTATATAAAAATAGTATCCTCAATGCATCTAATTTCGTCATGCATACAACTTCGTCACCTTTGCATTTTTCGCGTGTAGGCCTGCGTTCGTCCAGTATCCGCACATTCGCCACGCTAGTTAGTGTGCAGACGTCAATGTTCACCACTGACCGTGATTTAAGTCAAGATGCGTTTCAACCAAGTAAATACTCCTTTACATTCTTAGCCTATGCAAATTTCACAACTTTTTATTAACTACCTTTTTCCGACACTTTTGATACTCTTTTAATGCCAAAAACGTGAGTCCTCAATTATTTATTTACATTTTATCTTTACAATGAAGATTTCATCTGTCATCACGTTATTCTTGCGTGTGGGGAATATATATTAGGCAACTACTATTACGACATTCGTTAAAATATGTTTGTTCTTACGACGTATTATCGCCATTTTGTAATGAAAACGTGCTGTTAATATTTTTTTACCGAGTTGAACAAAATATAACTAAATGATCAGAGGCAAAAACCTATTTAAATATGTAAAATGAAATAAAAGAAAAGTATTATTCTATCTATAAAGCTTGTAAAATTATATTTTTTATTTCAAATAGTTGTCTTAAACACAAAAAATAATCTCCTTTTTTCAGACAAAACATCGAGTTGTAACAGTAAAATAAAAGACAATTTATTATCATTTTATGCACAAGTGACATATGTATAATACATTAAAAACATTAGTCTATATTTAAACAAATGTATTAATAGCTTTTGACCTTTAAAACTTTTGGTAATACGTCACATCTTTAGGACATGCGCAAGGTGACGAAGTTTTATGCACATCTATTTCCGATATGGTTTTTTATCCTGCAATCAGTACATTTGCTGTACAAATATGCTATACGAATACATTTTTGCTTTATTCGTACTAGACGAATAAACTTATCGTACTATTCTCTTTTCCGGGATGACGTCACTTCCTCTAACAACAACGAGTCGGCCATCTTTAGGCGGTGAAAATCAAATTTAAAATGGCGAATGTTTCACCGCCTCAATAACAAGGGAGATAATTCGTTGACCGAAATACCCGGATGCACGGAAAAGAGAATACGAATAAACTTTTCAGCCTACGAATAAGCTTTCCTGGTACCCTGTAGCTATGTACAGCGGAGGGCGCAGACAAGTATGAAACTGGTACTAATGTAACGTGGACCACGAAGAAGACACCCTTGACAACATTTAAGAAAGGCGAGGAATGACGCTTGTTTCTGTCCTTTTTGTCTAAATATGACAATTTTTCCGACTTTTTTGACATTGCAGGATAAACACAAAATACGTACATTGTCGTTAAATAAGAAATTCATTTGTACTCGCCGAAGGCTCGCTATTCTGCCTGTTTCCAAAGCTCGTACAAATAAATTTTATATTTACCGACAATGTACGTATATTGTATATGACCTAGTTTTCATTTTTTACGTTTTTATGATGCATTGAAAAAATAAATACACAAAAAATGTGTCATAATTGCAGGAAAAGAATACATAAATGACATAAGACCAAAACAAAATACAATCAAATGTTTATGATAATAGAAAGTATCGAAGAATCGTTAGGGTGACGAACTTTCATACATCGGGGTTATAACTAATCGTAGAATTTGAATATCAAAATAAGACCACGAGTGACCGAAGTACGCATCAGAATTAAACGAGTGGGCGGAACTTGTTCCGTCCACGAATTCAATCATCAATGCGTATTCAGTCACGAGTGGTCTTATTTTGATATTCAAAATGTATGATTTAGTTATACTGTTTATTAAATAGACTTTCAAAATTTCTTATATATATATATATTTTTATTTGTATATTTCATTCCACGCGTATAAATCTACGAGCAATGATACTAAGGGGTTCAGCTGGAAGGATCTGCCATCTTGAAAATGTGAAATCCTACATATCATATTTACAACAATACACAAAAATAATTAAAATGCTTACCTTGAAAACTTATTTTAGTTAAATTGTATCAAAATTGAAGCGTACACGAAGCCAAATAACGTCTAATCTTTACGTTTCAAACTGGAAGTCTTCATATGACGTCAATGACGTCATGTTGGTTATATTCTAAAGTCGTCAATAACATTTCGCGGAATTTTTTCATTTCACAATCGTATGTGTATTCACCGTAACACCACAAGGGACATAACCACCACACTTATATTTGTGTAAAAGTAGTTCCGGCGGGACAAAACTGACATTTCACATGTGAGATATCCCCATAATTCACACCTATCTATATAATAAAATAAGATTCTATCACTAAACACGCGTGGTGGTAGGCTCCACAATTCGTAAGCCATAATGAATGATGAGTACGAGTGTTTGTGTAAGCAACTAAATGTCAAATGAACAATTTATCAGTTATTTTTTCATGGCGAGTACATCTTATATATATTGCTCCATGTGATGGTGATTATATCTGTTTTGAACCACGCAAACACGCTGAGATGGATGTTTTTATAATACATTGAAACACCATGAGGTAATCATGTCGCTCCAATCGCACACATACGGAAACCTATGCAACCAGTCTTTGCTCTACTTCTTAATTCAGTATGCTTAGCACAAAAGGAGGCAATTAAAGTTTGTTAGTCTTTGATTTAACAATATTATCCACACTTGGGACTAGAACGTTAGCCATTGTACCACCCAAGCACGCACGAGAACGGAAACCTCAATGAATTTTGATTATTGGATAATAAGCTGTTAATACTTACAAATGTCTGTATCATATTCATACGTCCTACCCTCATCTTTTTGGCATACTGAAATATATCTAATGATCCCTTAGTTCTAGCATATTTCATTAGCTCGTGTAAACCAATAAATGTCCCTGTTCTTCCTATGCCCGCACTGAAATGATCAAATATAGAGGGAACGGTGAAAAAACTAAATTAAAAAAAATTAATGGTGGTAAATGAAATTCAAAAGAAATAAAATAACAAAACCAAACAAATATATTTCTATGCAAAACATCAATTTATAAAATGAAATGGTGGAAAAAGGAACTTTCCATCAAATGGAGACACAATTTCTTTAACGAAGATAAAAGTATGTTTTCAAATTCTACTAATATTTTTATTTAATACAAAATAAAACAAAAATGTAAATTTTGCAAACATTCATTGAATTCGACGAATACAGAATAAAGGATATTCAAGTCCAATTTATGTAATTTGTATTTGGTATTATAAATAGCAGCCTGTGCTATTATTAATGAAAGGAGTTTGAAGATACCAAAGGGGTAATCAGAATTCGTAAATCGAAGAAGAACAGACAACATAATTACCAAAAGAAAAAGGACAAAAGGACAAACAACAATCTACAAGACATGCACATAAAACTAAATATCGAATAACACAAACCCCACTAAAAACCGGGGGCGAACTCATGTGCTCTGGAAGGGTAAGCAGTTCCTTCTCAACTGGTTGCACTTGTCATGTTAATCTAGTTACACATCCGGTGATAAGTCATGAACGATAAGATGAGTGTTAACCTGGGGTGTTCTTCAAAGCGACACCGAATTCACGAGCACAAAACAGAACAGAATATTGCAGAATTCAGCGATTCTGCATGAATGCTAAAATAGCACAAAAAATACACACACTTAAGCTTTAAACATACCTGCAGTGAACCAATAAAGTACCAGATTCGTCATTTTGATGTTGTTCTACCCTACTGTTAAAGTGAACCAGCTGTGAAGGATTTGGTGTTCCATGGTCAGGCCATTGTGTAAAATGAAATTGATGTAACAACCTCTCCTTGTCACTCTGAAACGAATCAACTAACATCGATTAGTATTAAGGCGTTCACGTTGATTTTCTTAATTGAAAAGGGTTAGGATTTTCGTGCTTAACGTCACTTCCAACAATATTTCATTTGTATCGTGGCACTCAGTTTTGTTGGTGGAGGAAACCGGATTACCCGGAGAAAACCGCCGACCTCTCGCAAAAATTTAAAAGGTAATTTTATAATTTTATAAATCAATGTACTCTTTACAAGGTGTATTATACTATTATATGAACCGTACTGCTCATCTTTTCAACTTTATTTGTTGTATTTTTGTTTTGTTTTTCTTCGTTCTGTGTCCTGTGCCCAATGTTGCCTGTGAATCTGTATTGTATCTTCTTGATTGTCCCTTCGTTTTTTTCCTAACATTTGTTTATTCCTCATTACACATAATCAGTGGAAAAAATAGATAATATATATATATATTTATTTTGGAAAAAAACTACCCCTTTACAACGGTGGAAACCACCACCGGGGTAGCAGTGGTTGCGTCCAAGATATCCTTACATATTATAAAACTATGTAAAGTACATACTAAAAATAATATATACAGTGAAATGTCACACAATTTCAGTTTAAAATGTCTCTCTTTCTGTTAAGATCGTATTTAGTACATGTAAAACACAAACTGACTTGTAGAAAAATCTGTTACAAACACAGATCACATACAATTTCCCTAAATATTTTCTTAGTAAAATATCAAACAAAAACCCTATTGACAATTATCATTTAACATTTTTAGATAAAAAAAAACCAAATATAATAACATACAATTATAGTAAAATATATATTATAAAACATATATTATGGTAAAATATATATTATGTCACTTATTCATTCGGCGATTTGGGACCGTAGTATAAAAATATTGCACAAAAACTTCTTACATAGTTTATCAATTTCATCTCCTATAAAATTAGAGAAATATCCCAAAACACCGATTAAAAACATCATTTTTCCATGTGGCGGCAATCCAGTGAAGCTAACATCTACGTTTTGTCCACAAAATAGGGTTGTTATGCCCGAGTTTAACTCATTTCTCAAGTTAGTATATGCTTCACATTCAAGTAGCACGTGATTCACATTTTCTTCATAATTGTTTGTACATATTGTACATTGAGGATTAGTGCGAATTTACTGGCAAGAATTCCGTCATGTTATCATTTGATATCTACGTTATTATTACTATCACCGAGTCGATATCTCTGCTAGTGGACTATTAGTCCCCGCGGGAATTATCCGCCCAGTAGGCGGTGTTTCGGCACTGACATGGTTTATTAGATATATTTGTTATTGAAATTTACAGTTCCTAAATAATGTAATTATTATTAAAACTAATGTTCTCCTCCCTCAGGTATAGGTGACATTATCTGATTTTTCCTATCTTGTTTAGGTCTTGTTTAAGCCCTTTGGTTTTATTGCTCCCAAAACTTTAAATTATTTGGCTTTCCAATCTTTCGATATTGACCGTACCTGATGAAGGCTATTCCAGAAACGTGTTGCGCGTATTACATTTGATATCTACTTTTTTTCATTGCAGTTCCTAAATAATGTAATTATTACTAAAACTGAGGTCCTCCTACCTCAGGCATATGTAACCTTAGCTGATTTTGGCCATATATCCTGTTTATGCATTTTTGGTTTTCTTGCAAATTTGAAAAAAAATTATTTATCTTTCCAATCTTTTGATTCTGAACGTACCTGATTTAAACTATTACAGAAACCCGTGGTGCGTACTAGATAATATATCTACGTTATTTATTAATGTTTTTAATTAGGTATAATATAAGTACCTTTTTACCGGTGATTTCTAATTGTAATTCTCTTGTAATGAAGGCGGCATATTTTGTTTCCTTTTTAGATGTTATTACTAATGCTCCCGATCTTAAGGAACTACCTAAATCTGGCCAGTATTTTTCACATTTTGTCTGAAAATAAATATATAAATATATGTATATCAAAATATTAATATTGGAGATGCTTAACCTGTAAATGACACACCATGGTCTACGTACAATGTTATGTGAGTACACACTATAACATGCTACACAGAAAACACACACAAAAATACGAAGATGAAGGACAGATTTTCTGAATATGCACTATATTATTCGTTTCTTAAATTGACACTTTCCCATGTTTTTCTAACAGTTTAAATGATTGCTACCAGTACATCGCATTTAAAAGATATAATTAACTAGTATATTTTGATTCCATGTCAAAAATGAGTCGTAATTGTTACAAAGCATGTGTTTTTACAACTACAAAATGCATCATATTTCGAACAATAAGTAGCATTCAAAATGTACGATTATATACTCATTGCATGGACATATCTTCACTTATTATTTTTGTTTTTGTATTAAACTTGTTCTCGTAATGATTAAAGTAGAAGTATATTGCATACCACATATTAAACAACTATACCAGTACTAGTTTAACCTCGTCATATATTACTGAAGTGCCTAGAAGAAACCAGGAAAGAGTGAGCGGCAATGTATTTGTGTGTTTGATGTAACGATTTTTCTTCTTTCTACGATTTTGATATTTGATTTTGGAATTGCTACGACAGTGCGGTATTTTATGTTTGCTTTAATACAACATTTTCGGTTTTCCTTGTAAATCCATCATGTTACTGCCAATATACAATTACCAACACTTTCCAAATTAGATTAAGAAGACGGCACTTGTATTTCAAATCACCATACACTTGGAAAGTCAACTAACTCAGTCTTACTGCGAGTCATTCTTAACTAAACAGTGCTTACTAACTTACCTTAGCACCTTCGCAAAGATTCGTTACCATGACAATATTGTCGACTTTTTCATTCCAAACCATTTTCCAAAAGTCTGCCATCGTGCCTTTCTTTGGACCTATGATTTGAAATGTAAGACAAAAATAAAATTTATTCTTTAATGTAGAAAATAGAACGGATTTTACCAATACCAAAAAAAAGGCAAAATGTTTCACTTACTCCAAAAGACATTTACATGATTTGACTTTCCAATCATTAGACACTGATAGCACCTGATAATACATTTCTCTGACGTCACACTATTTTTCGAACAGTGGATTATTTTTAAGAATCTACAGTTTATTCTGTTGTTCTTGAACATATGAACTTTAACCTTCTACTGTTTTAGACTTAAAAACGTAATATACATATTTTGAGACTTTCGGGTATCGAACCACTACTGTGCTATTCAAAGTCTAATATGACTTTCAAAACGTCCATCTAACCATTCGGCTACGGTCACCACACTATTAGACTAGATAATTAGTTTATAAAACTTTTGATAGTAAGCTTTGTTTTTAAAAAAAATATGAACAATTTGTTTATAAAACCAATTGATCAATATATACAAGACACGATACAAGTATTTCATATCTGGCATAATTTATCTTCAGAACTGACGAGTATTCTCGCAATACAAAAACAAACAACGAACCAACCGCAACTTAACAAATCAGACAGACCACAGGTGAACATTTGGGACACTTGAATGACCTTGAAATATCTAAATATAGACGATTCTTTTCACTTGAAAGACCTTGAAATATCTAAATGTAAACGAGAATCGAAAGCATGAATGCCGATAAAATTTTGTTGTTTATTTTTTTGTTAAATGTGGCTTATTTAGCTTTCTGAACATTAAAAAGGTAAAAATATAAAATGAAAACACTGTTGCAGATGGAAATGTATTATGTAACAGAATACACTCCAACTTGTAGATTCTTAAAAATAATCAACTCAACCCTGACGGGTCTCGTTGATTATTTTTAAGAATCTACAGTTGGAGTGTATTCTCCATTACATAAAGGTTATTCTAGAAACGCGTCGTGCGAACTACATTGTATATTTGATAACTACGTTTTTCACTAGTGTATGAATATCTGATAAATAAACATTTGAAAAAAATTCTATTCTTTTACACGTATACTCGTATGTTTCTATGATTTTCGATTGGATTTTGTAACTGTGTCGACAGTATGTTATTTTGTCTTTTTCATTTTATTAATAATATTAAACATGCTTGGCTAGCATTTATTTCTCAAGATATTTCTTGTCATTTACTTGAAATTAGTTCTTATACATTATTTTGTAATAACATATTAGTTTCTGCTTTCATGGCAAAGTACATTTAAGATCATTATTGTTGTCAAAATATTCTCTCTCATTATCCAACAAAAACAGATAATATACCTTGTGATGCTATATACAACTTTTTGCTGTTTATACCCTTCAAATAGAGAAATAAGATTGTGTCAAATATAATAAAATACAATAATTGATCCTACATTCGTTCTATTTAAACAGTCAAATTACATTGACTGGATATATGTGTGTTATATACCATACGATCACTGACCAAAATATAGTTTTTCTGGTACCTGGTTCATGTAGAGCGACAGTAAGAAACAGTAACAGTACAAGTGTGGACGTGATAGAGGATAGCATTGTAAACGATTAGAACGACGCTTGTCTCTGTTTTCGTCAATAAAATTTGCTAGTTGTTTTGTACTTTTATAGGTCACTGGCCAAAATAAATATAGCTCTTCTGATACCTGATTTATCAGTAGTATTGGTGCTACTGCGAGAAAAAACCTTCATATGAATGAAATTAGCTAAATGATTAAATTCAGTTTGTACTTGTTCACATAACATAAACCTATTTACGACACTACTACTACTATGCGCAATTTTTGCTGCTCTTACCAATTACCTGAGAAGCAGTTGGAGTTTTGTTCATTTATGTATATGAACAAATTTATCATGCTCTCACATTGTCATTTTAGATTTTATTAAATAATTTTTTTTATGCATAATTTATTTTGACTCATATCTTTTTATTCAAGTGCCCGTACCAAGCTAGGAGAAATAGCTGTTATGTATTTGTGGAATAGGAGTATCGCTTTTGCCTCTTTCTATGATTTTTCTATTGGTTGATTGATTTGATTTTTGGTGTTTTAACGCCGCTTTCAGCAATATTTCACCTATATCATAGCGACCAGCTTTAGTGGTGGAAGAAGTCGGAGTACCCGGAGAGAACCACCGATCATGGGCAAGCAACTGGTAAACTTTATGACTTGCGGTTGCGAGTAGAGTGCACCCTTTTTGTAATTTACAAAGCCGGGCACGAACCCACGCCGTATTGGTGATAGGCTTGTATGAGTTGTTAGGTAATCCAACTACCTAGCTCATTGAGCTACCCGGGCCCTTTTTCTATTGGATATTGGAACTGTTCGAATAGTGTAGTATGTTGTTGTTTATCATTTTATTATCTCTTAAATGACATAAGATATATACTTACATCTATATAGCTTGCATTAATGTAATCTGAGTTTTCTACATCTTTAACAACAGGAAGTATCACCCTGTTCTTGTCATCTAGTAAGTAAAAGTAGGATATACACATGAATGTGCAATACACAACTAATGTTCACCATCTCCCTCAGATATAACCGATAATGGCTTTCGAAAGGATTAACATTATTTGGTTTGTCATTTTTTACCTTGATCGTTCTTGACAAACGCTATTCCAGAAACGCATCGTGCGAACTACTAGTATTTTATTTATTACAAAGCAATCACAATTTGGATTGATATAATAACACCAGTAAAACATATAAGCATAGCTAATCACAAGACCAGTTTAAGGAAAGTCATGCATAAAGACAAAATGAACATCGTTTTGACCAATAATTGATCGATTAATGCTCTATCTTCAGTTTTCCGCTTTTTTGCGGACCATTGTATCTATTTTAGCTTTTTTAATTTGGTCATTGCATTGAATGTCCTTATTGTTGTATAACGGCTTCTGTTTACCTCTTTTGTATCTTCAAACGTGTTGTCTTAATATAGAGCAGTATTCTCACTGTGTATATGCCGTGAACAAGTGTACAACAATCAATGAGCATGTATGTACGCATATGCCGGCAAGATAGCCCTATGAACAGGTGTTTTGACTGACGCAAATAAAGGAGGAAATAGTAGATAGAATCGGAAAATTTTGTCTGCAACAAGGTACTAACAAAAACTCATATAGCAATCTATAAATAAAACTAACCAGGGGCGCAATGCAATAAAACCACGAACACAAGATCTCCAACGGCAATACACATGTTAAAAAGACAATATAAGCCTACATAAATGTGTTTCAACTAAAAAAGACAATATAAGCCTACATAAATGTGTTTCAACTAAAAAAGACTATATAAGCCTACATAAATGTGTTTCAACTAAAAAAGACTATATAAGCCTACATAAATGTGTTTCAACTAAAAAAGACTATATAAGTTTACATAAATGTGTTTCAACTAAAAAGACTATATAAGCCTACATAAATGTGTTTCAACTAAAAAAGACTATATAAGCCTACATAAATGTGTTTCAACTAAAAGACTATATAAGCCTACATAAATGTGTTTCAACTAAGAAAGACTATATAAGCCTACATAAATGTGCTTCAACTAAAAAAGACTATATAAGCCTACATAAATGTGTTTCAACTAAAAAAGACTATATAAGCTTACATAAATGTGTTTCAACTAAAAAAGACTATATAAGCCTACATAAATGTGCTTCAACTAAAAAAGACTATATAAGCCTACATAAATGTGTTTCAACTAAAAAAGACTATATAAGCCTACATAAATGTGTTTCAACTAAAAAAGACTATATAAGCTTACATAAATGTGTTTCAACTAAAAAATACTATATAAGCCTACATAAATGTGTTTCAACTAAAAAAGACTATATAAGCCTACATAAATGTGTTTCAGCTAAAAAAGACTATATAAGCCTACATAAATGTGTTTCAACTACAACAGACTACACATTATCACAAACATGAATGACACCATAAACATACTACAATTTCATTTCATGAATGTACTTACATGGAAAAGTAGACAGAAACCTGTTTTTGACCTTATTGTTGGGATGGTTTCCATGTTCGTGTGGGAACTGTAGACCAACTGGTAATTGCTAAAATAAAAGATAAAAATGAGAATTATTCAGTATACATTGTAATGTAAACCGACATTAAAGACAAATTATATTATTATACCTCATATATTAATAACCAGAAATATATTAATTTGATTGGACAATGGGTAAACATCAGAACACGTGATCACACAGGACAAAAATCATATTCCGTGAAATAAATATCATATTCCACCCCTTCGGAAGCCTCGCGGATTTTCCCGCCAAAGTTATCGTTCTTTGACAGGAAAACGTCAGAGGCACTCGGAACGCATCACTTGCAAGCGACCGTTACAATGTTGTTGTGGATGTGGTTTTTAAATATCTGAGACAACGTTTCAATGAACTTAAACTATGTTTGCCAGTAGTATTTTACATGTATGTGTTTTCTTGGTTGCATTCGGTATAATAAAACATTCATAGCATGCGGGTTCAGGAAATATTAAAATGTATTTACCCACGAGTAGCATACTCCCCTCGGGCATTGCCTTCGGGAAATATGATACTCTTGGGTGAATACATTTTCATATTTCCCTCACCAGCATGCAATAAATATATAATATCATATTCGCTTCGTAGATCATTGTTTGTCCTTTTTTGATTTAGGCTTTCTGATTACCCCCCTTGGTATCTTCCAACTTCAGTCCCGATATCGATTACAATCCAGACAAGTCAACATATTTGTGAACAAGCTAAAACAACTGGAATCTATCATACAACAACACAAGAACTATAATTGCAAGAAGTATCGTTGTGTTTTTTTCAAACATCTGTTCAAAAGTTTCCTGCCGATAAAGTTCCTATTTACATCATGCGCCAACTACGTGTTTATAATAGTGTGAAGAGGTCTTTTGATGCTTTCAGATACCATATTGCAAATAGTTTTGCTGCTGTGTTCGGTGAATTGCATTTGTATGCAAATCATCCAATCTAGCAATCAGACTGGTGATATCGAGTAAGTGACATGTAAAAAATCGGATTCAATGAAATGAGTAATAACTATAAATAAATTAAATAAACCATACCTTATATTCTTCTGCAAAAACCTTTGCACGTTTTGATTCGATAACCTCTGCCAAATCATTTACTGATATCGATGTATTTGTGCCCAGTTCGTCCTCAGATTCGTTAGAATATATTGCGTCATCTGTGGAACAAAAACAACAAAACTTGCATTTAAAATTTGCATTTATTTAATCTTATTTTGGTTATTGTATCTCGTGTCTTTCTATAATTTACGGTTTAAATTTCTGATTATCCCTATAGTAACTTCAACTTCAACTTCAACGCATCCTTCCTGAGTATTGGAAAACAGCTGAAAAGCATTCAAAATGTGTCCTTTTCAAAGCTTGAACGGGCAATTGATAATAGGGTATATAGACAGCATCAAACCCCAATATCTCACCAGCTGAACATTGCGAGGATTGTTTCAGGCAAAAGATGCATGAAATATCAGCAGTTTTAGAATTTACAGAATATGAACAGCAATAGGCAGAATAACTGTGCCACAAACGTATGGTCGGAAGTCAAACCTTTTTCTTAACACACTGGACACTTCGATAATTAACCGCAATGTTAGATGAATTAAGGATAAATTGGTCAACCGAAAAACATGTTTTAGCTAAGAAAATTGAAATCTTTCTCTCCATTTGGTATAGATGAAAAAGTAGCTCCACTATTGTGGCATTACTGTTCCACATTCCTTATTAAACAAACGGCTGTGATTGTTGGTATAATCGTTAGCGTGCTGCCATCGGGTGAGGTCGATCGTGCTGGCATCGGTTGGGGTTGATCGTGCTGGCATCAGGTGGGGACGATCGTGCTGTCCTCGGGTGGGGGCAATCGTGCTGGCATCGGGTGAGGTCGATCGTCCTAGCATCGGGTGGGGACGATCACGCTGGCATCGGGTGGGGACGATCGTACTGGCATCGGGTGGGGTCGATCGTGCTCATACTAGAGAAAATGATATTGGTTTTTGCTGCATCTGTGCTAAACACATATCATTATTGAGTAAGAGCAAAAGCTGCTTGGCTCGAAATCAGGATAATGTGTCCAAGTGGAGCGATATATCTACCTATCAACTGTTGCTTCATTGATCTAGCTTATGAGAATTCGACTAAGCGTTTCGGTCTAGTACAAAAGGGACATCATTGTCAACTGATCTAAATATAACTGTTCTCGCCATGATATAGTTGAAATATTGATTACTTGTCGTTAAGCAACAATAACACCTCCTTTCCTTCAGAAACCATGCATATATTGTAAATATGTACTGTTCTGTACTGTAATGCTATATTTAATTGTAATATAATTCTTTGATTACCCTATTTTGTGCTATATTGTTTTCTTTTCTTTTTTCTTCTTCCATGTTTACATAATCCTTGATACAATACTATGATAATAATGACTGTGATAATTTGTGGGTTGACGCAGACTGTCAAAATTGTTTTACCAATGTCAATCGTGAAAACGACCCCGGTTTCAAACGGCATAAAATATTAGGAACACACATCTCTGTTTGTTTTTCATATATTTTTGTGGATAGTACGTCGTTTAGAAGTGAACAAACGTATTCCCACCATTCCCATTTTCGCTATATATTTCATAAAAAAACAACATTTTGGTGTCCGATATTGATATTTGTTTTAATCAACAAGAACAAAATTAAATGTAGTTTTTCTCTATATTTCATATATAATTATGCTAGCTAATATTGATGAGAATACACATGTGAAACTAAAAAAGATAATTAATTTTGTCCAAAGCATAATACGTTGATAGTACTTTTGTAGGCAAACATATTTCGGGCCAACTTCAAATTGTTATCTGTATACCAATGTATCAACAAAGGTTTCCAGAAATATATATATATAAAACAATTGTAAAGATTTAAAAAAAAATAATTCTTCTAAATTTATTATAAAATATCTACTAAAAACTACATATTTTTCTGCCTATTGTTATTATTAGATCATAAGTATCTACAAAAAGTCACTTGATCTTTCTTATGTCATCGATTGTATTTCGAGAAATTTATTTATTTATTACTATATGTTCAATTTCTTATAATTGTAGCGTACGCGGAAAATTAATTTCTCGAAATACAATCGATGACATAACAAAGATCAAGTGACTTTTTGTAGATACTTATGATCTAATAATAACAATAGGCGGAAATTACCAGATGAATAGGCTAAATTATTAGATGACTCTTTCCCACGCTCCTTTGCTAGTAGTTTGTCTGAATCTGGTACTGATGTATTAGCATAAAGAGCTTCGGTACTAGAACATATAATAGTTGATTTTCCATCTTTCTCTTCAGAATTCCCATTAAGGTGTACGAATGGATGTTTATATCTAATGCTGTCGTTATTAGCTTGTCGTTTCCTTAAAATAAAAAAAAAAATAATGAAATATAATTGATACAAATGAAAAGAAAGTTTTAACGGCGATGGTCAACAATTCAACTAACACCAACAAAACGAACAACACAAAGTAGAGCACGATATAAAACGTTGAGAATCCAGGCCCTGGCTTGGGTCAAACACAAAGATGTGGCGAGGGTAAAGCTTTTAATGCGATCCCAACCTTCCTTCTCTAATAATGGGATCTCCAACGATCCATTTTATTTTATTTATGTTTATATCATTTAAGCTTTATTAAATTTATATTCAAATTATTAAATTGATACGTTTCCAATGAACATATTACATTTAAGATTAATTTATATTTCTCTGATATGACAATATTACATTTTTCGAAATGCGTCCAAAATACGCAATTTACAAAGAGATAATCTTTTAATATGAGTGTGAAATTGGAAATTCAAGAATTATCAATAATAAAATGCATTGAATAATTTGGATGACAAAGACAATAAATTTAAAAAGAAATATTTCTATAAGATAAGATATTAGTGGTTTTCACAACTAGTAAATACAGAATATTAGGCATTTTGTTTTTGGGACTGACTTTATCACGGGGTATATCAGGTGATATTCTGTTTATCGGTAATTTATAATTAACTTTCAAAAAATTAATAAAATTAATTCTTTAAAACGATATTTTGATGGATTATATTCTTGCGGATGGATCTGGTTTTGTAAATGTGATTCGGTTCTGGCGCGCGAGGTTCATTCAAAAACTAGCTAGCGAGGCGGCAAGATGCGTTTTTTCCTATTTAACGTGTGTTATACATTATGATGGCTTTGTTGGATTTAAGCGTGTTTTGGAAATTATAATGTTCGAATAAGGGTAATAACAAAATTACCGAACTCCGAACAATCTTACAAAGGGAAAGTCAAAACTCATAAGTATATAAACAGACAAAATCAGTCAACAACCGGAAAACTGTGAAAACCGTAATGACCCTGACTTGGTACAGGCATTTCTAAAGAGATGGTGGGTTGAATCAGATTTTAAAGCGCCAAACCTCCCGCTTTAATATGAAAACTTGTGCTAAAACCGTATCGAATACGTTTCACTGAAATATTCTGAATGTAGGTCCGCAAATATCAGAAAACTGGCCAAGGACCATACGGGCTACGGTTCCGCAGCTATTATAATCCCACTCGGAAGGCATTTAAGATTTTATGTTATTAAATTTAGAAAGTTAATTAATGTATATATATTTGCATATCCAGAATACAGAAGTTTTAGTTGAGTCTTCCCTGTTACTGATGTCTGATCAGTGCACAGGGACTTGCTCCCGGCCTTTCGTTGTCAATAATTTTAATCCTACTATCAATGTGATATTTCAGTACCGAACATTGACAGAAGGGTTAAAATTATTGATAACGAAAGGCCGGGAGCAAGTCCCTGTGATCAGTGCTATGTTGTATTAAACTTTAGCTCTTTTCGGTAATTGGATTGATTTCAATTTTAGATCATCATTAGATGTTGCAGTGTATATACAATGTAAGCCTAAGGATGTTCAATCTTTACAAAGTAGTTATTTCTTGGTTTTCTATTATTTTGGTTTTGAGACGACGACATTGACCTTTTCCCGTATTATTGATTTTGATGACGCAACCAATCTTTTTTTTAACAAGTATATTCATGCGCGGTATTGACGCATTCCTGATATGGAATGACCTAATAATTTTGATATCACGACCAGTACGTTGAGATAAGCTTTATCAATAGACACACTTCAAAGGAAAACTACACAAACTACCGATAAATCTGTTTATATTTACACTCCAAAATGTTCGGGGGAATAAGGGAGATAACAAACATATATTTGTAAAGTCCAGAGATATTAGATCCGGATATATTATGTAGAGATATAACAAGTAAAAACATAAAGGTACAAATAGGAAAAGAAAAAAAAATACAGACAACTTCTGTTACATGTCATTAAGAAATTAATCAATAATATTGATCAAATGAATGATTGGACAACGCCCAGTAAGAAGTAAATTAATTAAGATAATAATGATAAGAGAAAAGGCCATGTTCTCCCTGTAGGCTACACCTATTCCATATTAATGAGGCATGATGTAGATTGCATTTCTAATGCATGACCGCATCATTTCACTTAGCGGGGGAAGGATTCGACCCAATAAACTAGTTTAACCCCGACACGTGTTATCGAAGTACCCTTACCAACCTGAAAAGTGAGCAGTCATGTATATGTGTGTCGAGGGTTTCAACATTTAACTTTGCTGTTTCTATGATTGAATTTTTGAACTGTTCCAACAGTGTGGTGCTTGATATAACATTATGTGATAAAGTTTGTCAGTGACATGCGGCAGGTCAGTGGTTTTCTTCGGGTACTCCGGTTTCCTCCGCCAATAAAACTGACGCCACTATAACCCTAACCCATAAACAGTGAATGCATTGATTTTAATCATACTCATATTAACTCCAATCTTAAGTGTGATTTTAGCGTATGAACAACATCTAACAACCTGGATTCCCCACGTTAAATATAATATTAATGAAATCCCTTAAAATGATGATTTACATATATTTACAACACAAAGCAAAATACAGGCTCTGAATGTTACCCATCGAATCAAATACAACACGTATATCTTGAAACTCATTCGTTAGTTTACTGCTTAGTGTTTTATAGATGTTGTTTGTTCTTTGTCCCTTTTTATTGCTCATTGTGTTGTCTGTCCTTCAATTTACGGATTCTTATTACCGCTTTGGTTTCTTCAAACTCTTAATAAGAGAATAAAATGGGAAATCATGTAATTCGGAGGAATATTGTGTTGTCCATGTTCCGTATATTTCATTCCTTGTGAAGTTGTATAACATATCCAATATATACCTTTTAGCAAAGTAGAAAATACCAACTCCTACTGCAGCTAATACACATAATGTTACAATAACGGGTGCGACAGCTGATGATGATGATTGCGGTGTTCCACCTCGTCCACCTCCCACCAATGCTGAAAATTATAAAATAAATTCTAAGTATAGATTCTATTACAATTATCAATACTACAAATACCTATATGTATCATTCTAAATTATACAATAAAACGTATATATAGTCAATGTTTCGGCACTGTCATGGCTTATAAGAAAAGTTTGAAGATACCAAATGGGTAACTCAAAGCTGTAAATCGAGGAAGGACAGACAACACAATGACTAAATGAAAACGGACAAACAATGATATACAAAATACTACATAACACTAAAGATCTATTTATAATTGGAATCTACAGTTCCTACATAATTTAATTATTATTAAAGTTATACTGTTCATCTTCCACAGGCATAGGTAGCCTTAGCTATCATGTTAAGGTCTTTTGGTTTTCTCGTTCTCAACGATAAATTATATGGCGTACCATTCTTTTAAATATAGCGCACCTTATGACGGTTATTCCAGAAACGCGTCGTGTGTACTAGATAATATATAATCGTTTTTAATGCAATTATTCTCCTGAAGACGATCCTAGGACAAGAGTGTATCATAAGTATCATTGTATATTTAATTTTAGTACATAATATAGCGAATACATAGACCAAAATAAAACCAATGAAAACCAACCATATGCATTTTACCTGACCTACAAACAAAATTAAAATAAAAACTATTGAATTTGTAGAGCCGTCTTAAATTACATTCTTTCACAACACATGCCATTATCAGTTAAATCGGAGGTCTGATCCTTTGTTTGTTTGGGAACTGTTCCGACAGTGTGGTATTCTTTGCTTGCATTTTATTGCAGAACTTATTCTATTGGTTTGGTATATTGTATGTTATAAAAACAAAATATGTCCGTACAAAAGACAAATAGATGCCTCAAACTTTGTAATTCGAATTAAGACACCACAAAAGTTTCAAGATACATCAGTGGTGTTCAGAAGTAGTCAATCGAAATAGGGTAAGCAATTCAGTAACCAAAGAAAAAGGGGGAAAAAAGACAAACAAAGGAATTTAAACACTACACAGAAAGCTCAACACGAAACCCACCAACATCCGTGCGTGATCTCAGTGGATCTGGAAATAGAAACAGTTCCTACTCCATCAGTGGCACCTGTCGTGTTACGCGTGCTGAAGACTTATAAGTGTATGTATATAACGTTTTATTGATTGAACGAACTTGTAATAGTAAGACGAATGACGTTTTACCATGCGATCTAGTAATTTTAGTAGATCTGTAGACTATATTGATTTGGGACTTTACGGACAACAGTAAACTTTTGATGTTCTACTGATTGGATTGCCTGGACTTAAACAGCAGACATTTGATCGTCACATGAAAACTGAACATTAAACCATATAACCATTTACAACATGGAAGCACAGGACTGTTGCGTTACCTCAAACCAAATAAGAAGGTTAAATCATCAAATAAAGACCGATTAACTGAAAATATATTTAATATACAACATTTATAACAACATTCGGAAATCCCAAATTCATTTAATTAGAAAGAATGACGACAGGAATGTAAAAAGAACCCACTAAAGATGAAATTGACAAAATTGACAAATTCTATGATTTACGGAATTACCGTATTTAATCTATGAACTGAATTTAATATATAAAACTCTTAAATAAATAAATAAATTTAAATGACAAATCTAAATGAATCGTTTCAAACTGTATAACAAAAATTTACAATACCTGCAGATATATTGATGTCACTGTAAAGCGTCTGTTATTTAAGAGGAAATAGCCGTTAATAAAGAAATATTACAATCCCGGCGCAAATCTACATAGGTTAGCTCGATTAGTTTTCGAGCCAAGCATGCAGTTTGCAAGGTTAGTATAGTGACGCTTACAAGAAAAGTTGTCAGTCACAGTCATACGTCATGATGAATATGATGCAACAATGAATGAATGAATGAATGAATGAAACTTGGTATTCTACAAATCGATTGTTAATAGCAGTAGACGTATAAAATGTCATCGATTGGTGACTGATGCAAAAAATGTATTACTATACTTGTGACTTTGTATCAATTGTTTGGTGATAAAATATGCTGGCGTATGCATATACATACACGTTTTGCACAAACTATCTGAATAACCGGGTGCACAGCCTTGTAAACATGTACCGTTGATTACACTACAACTGTCATTATAGCAATGCCCGCAGCGCTGTAAACAGTTTAGTCCAAATGTCTTTGGCAAGCATTCTACAATAGAACGTACAATTCTTCCATATTTTGGGTACAATTTGATTACTACTAATTTTCCTCATCAAATATTAACTGGACTACGTGTACCACGGCGGGTGTCTTATAAAAACAGGAACTGCTTACCATTCGCGAGAATCTGTGTTCAGACCCTGTATTAGTGGGCCCCGTATTGCTCTGCTATTTAGTTTTCAATGGGTTTATTTTTTCTGCGTTCTATCAATGCCTCTGGATTGTCCATAATTGATTTTCCATCGGTTTTCTCTAACGTTTGTTGATTTTACATTTTGAATGTATTTTATCTTTCTTTGTACGAATGTATTTACAGCGAAAACCGTGATGTTTCTTCAACTTCAATTTTAAATGTGAAAATCAAAAACATGTAATCACACATCGAAATATTCCCTTTCAATTAAATAAAAATTCTGGCGATAAAACAGCCCAGATGGGCACTCACGTTTATCGCATGCCATTCCGCTATATCCATAATCGCATTTATTTTCAGGACAGTGTCCATTCACAGGGTTACAAGAAGTTCCATTGTAACAATATCCACATTCTCTGGAACAGTTGAATCCATACATTCCAGGATCACATGCTGAAATATAAATCTATATCTGTAGACTATTCATGTCATGTCTTGTGGACATGCATCTACAGTTGAAAATATTTGACTTTTGGAAAAAAAATGATATTCACTTCACACTTCGAGCTCAGTGAATAGCATTTTTTCCGTCAAAAGTCAATAAATCCACACATTTACCTCATCAAGAGTCAGTAATTGTATATTATTACTATTATGTCCTGTTACTATTATGATGCTACTGGTGATTGGTAAATCTCAATTCGTTTTATGTAAAATTTTCCTTTGATATTGCAATTATTTAACATGAATTGAATGAAATATACGATAAAATTTACTAAAATTTACAAGATAAATAAAAATCCGCTAAATATCAACCTTTATTATTTAATTTACTTTAACCTCCCTGTGGGAGTCAGTATATTATTTACAGCATATTCTAACTTACTTATGCTACAATACATTCCAACATAACCATCTGCACAACCATTCGCACAGGTTCCGTTCACGTGATCACATGTACTTCCGCCGCTACACTGTCCACATACTTCGCTACAATTCTGGCCAAATGTCTGTGAAGGACATTCTAAAAAGATACGTAATCGTTTAATCTGAATTGTTGATACACGTATATTTAAATCGAAATGGTATACATTACAATGTTTTCGGGGGTATTATTCATTTACAAGAGCAATCTTCATTACGTCACAACTTTTTGGTAAATATGTTATTGTAAGGGTATTCTCGTGTGATACACATAACTTTAATACTATTTCACTTGACGTTAAGCAACAGTCATTCAATCTACATACATGTATATCTATCAAATATCTAAATATTTATAAATAAACGTTAGAAAAAACCGAAGTGGCAATCAAGCATGAACAATCCAGAGAAACTGGCAACATTGGGTACACAAGACGCAAGACTAAGACAAACAAGCAAAAACTTCACAACACAATAAATTATATAGTGAAGATTGTTTCTAATGCAGTCATTATTTATTACAATATACATGTGTATAAGACTAACTGATATACAATATATATTGGAGATTATTACCTAGTACACAAATTGTAACTAAAAACCTGGAATAACTCAGATGGTCTGGAAGGGTAAGTAGCACCTGTTGCACTAGCTACACCATCGTATTACTCGTGAATAAAATCCTATAATACGTCATATCCGGTGATTAGTAATATACGACGAAAGAACGGGATTTAACTACGACAAACGGTACATATTCGTTGATATTTGTGACATAGCCCTTTCTGAACTGTCAACCAATCCATAATGATGATGATAGCAAACCGTTCGAAGTGGCCACTTTAATTTTACGCTGCTTCATAATCTCTGATCGCCAATAGTCAGAAAAGATCTATCTCAAGTCTAAGAAATAATTTTCCTTGACACTGCTGTAATGTATACTGAAGAGAAACGATCCACTGACAATTATCTTCTTGTGATTAACTTACCTTGACTACAGGAATGAAGCGTGTATCCAGGCAGACAAATTCCACTAAGACATGTTCCATTTACCGTAAAACATTCTGATTGGTAACAATTACACTGTGACAAACAATCAAATCCAAATTTACCGCTTGTACATGCTGAAACATTAGCATAATATGGCTTTAAAAGTGATAATCATAAACACACAAATACCTAGGATATCTAAATGACGCTGTTATATTTGTGAACAGACTGATCCTTTATAAGATTCATAAATAGCTTTATTTCTGATTTTAAAAATTTTATATTTTAGAAAAATCTGAAAAACTTCATATTTCTCGTCATTCAATGAATGCCTATTAAAAGCCATGGTGCTGATCAGAGATCAAATATATGTATCAACAAATATAAGCTCATTAATGTCGTACTATACGCTATAAGCATAATTCATAACACGGGTACATTTTAGTATGCACGACTACAAATTTATGTATGACTTACCTAGATTACAATTCGGTCCACTATAACCTTCCTGACATCCCCCGGGACAGAGTCCAGTCACTTTATCACATACGGCATCTCTACAGAAACATTGTTGTGAACAATCAGGTCCGTACGTTCCATCATCACACACTGTTAAACATAGGACATTTAGAAAAATACAAAAAATATTAAAACTATTTGGCCAATATATATATTGTCCGTTTTTCTTTGGCCATTGTATCGTCTGTCCTTCATCGATATACAGCTTCTGATTACCTCTTTGGTATCATATTTTTTTCTTATATTATGCAATTATTTACTTTTGTTGAGATTAATATAAGGATCTTTCGTTCTAAGATATATGATATTTACCGAGCCCGAAGCCGAGGTAAATATCATATATCTTGGAACGAGAGATCCTTATATTAATCGACATGAAAGTCAATAATTGTTTTATTATATGGTCATGCTTTATAAATTGGCATTAAGCAATACATGTGTTTTATGTAAATTTTAATTGTAGCAAGAAAGATTCATGAATATTGCAAAGATTAGATTTAGATCGTTCCAGAGAAGTCTTTAGAATGTTACATTAACCTCGCGTGACGCTAAAATTAAAAGTAGAGGTTTTCCGATTTTATAGTCACATGAGGTTAATATGACATTCCAAAGGCTCCTCTGGAACGATCTAAATTAATCTTTGCGAAAATTGAGGGCTTAGACAGTATTCATAAAGTTCTATCAAGACAAAAGCGCATGCCTGTAGCCAATCAGATAAAAGAAGTAATTATAGTCAAATAATAAAGGAATTTAGAATATGCATGAATATTTTTGCAAGTTAATACAACAAAGATAAATTAATAACAAGCACGTATATATCTAATGAAGTGCACGCGGCGTGATTCTCGAATAACTTTCATCAGGTATGCCCAATTCAATTCATTTCAAATGTCTGTTTTTTTAAGCAGAAAGATTTGTTAGTGATATAAAATGAAAACCCTCGTTTTGATTTTACAATTAATTCATAGCAATATGCAGTAAAGTTTAAACTACAACCTTCATTGCACTGAACTCCTTTGAATCCGGCAACACAACCTCCTATACATGAACCGTTGTCTGGGTTACAAACTGGTGATACACAGGTTACTGGACAAGACATTGTACAGTTATCACCGTAATAGTTGATAGGACAACCTGCAGAATGAAGTCATACATACAATAAAGCATTATAGGGATACACAGTTAAGGGGTTGTATTACTTTTATTATTCCAGTAATAATTGACAGGACAATATATATTAGCACGGTTTTTGCTTACCAAGTAGCAATACGATACACATTTTGTACATAGCCACAGGTTTATCTATGAAGCAGATTATGATGTATACAACAACAGTTTTCGTTTACTTAGTAGCAATACGATTAATGTAACCATGGTTTTCTGCTTACTAATTGTGACTTCGATTTTTGCTTACTGAGTTGCAATAAGATATATGTAACTACGGTTTATGTTTACTAAGTAACAACCAGAGTTCCACCAATGAAGTAGAATATGATATATACAACAACAGTTTCCGTTTATTAAGTAGCAATACGATTAATATAACCATGGGTTCCGTTTACTAAGAAGCAATACGATTAATATAACCATGGGTTCCGTTTACTAAGAAGCAATAAGATATATATAATCACAGTTTATGATTACTAAGTAGCAATACGATTTATATAACTATGCTGTATTCATAAAGTAGCAATATGATAAATCTCAGCAAAACTGATCCAGCCCTAGAGACAGATTTTGCAAACAAAATGACTGCTACAAACTGAAATCATTTTGAAACTAAAATTTCTGATATACAGCTTGTTCTCTCTTCCCTTGCTGTATTACAACTACCCATGCAAGCAGTGTCCATCACCCCTAACGTTGTAAGTTTGAATCCTACTCATGGCGAGGTGTCCACGATATAACGTTATGTGATAGTAAAACTTAGATATCAAATTTAGTGCGCACGACGCGTTTCTGGAACAACCTTCATCAGGTGCGCTCAAAATCGAAAGGCTGGAAAGCCAAATAATTATAAAAGTGTGTTAATGACTTGCGGCAGGTGGGTGGTTTCACTGGGTACTCCACCAATAAAACTAACCGTCATGATATAGCTGAAATATTGCTGAAAGTGATGTTAAGCATACAAACCCTGAACATAACCCTACCCTTTACTGTATTGTTTAACTATTGTTCTATCTCTCCCATTGATTCTCGCAATACACGTATTATTTATTTTGTTCAATATTATTACTATTTATCAAATTTTATTGTTTATTTGATGTCTCATGCTTTATTTTGATATAATAATGTAATATTACTCGAAGACTAACCATATGCTTCAAAGTTGCACAGTTCTGCGTATCCAACGTTGTTTTCGTACCGTGCATATTGGCCAATGACTACACACTCGTGTATAGCAAATGTAGGAGGATTTCCTGGTTCTGTATCTTGGTAGCAAACGGATCCATCAGCCAATGACACATTCGACAATTCTATAAGGTATCCATTGAATCTTTGGGGATCTAAAATAAAACAAAAAAGGAATATATATTGTGTGTTTTATTGAGTGAGTGGTTGAATATTAGTTTAACATGTTTAAATAAACGCTATAGAATGCCGAAGGGCAATCAAAATTGGACAATCCATAGAAACTAGAAACTGGCAACATAGGGTATACAAGACGAAGGAAAACAAAACAAAAACAACGTAATATATGTTGGACACCACTATACACAAACAAAAACAAATAATGTAAACAAGACATGAGCCCTCCTACAAACAACCGGAGATAAAGACGAACCTAACATAGTTTTTTTGCGGAAATCGTAACATGTTTAATTCTATGTATTTCAATTTCAACTGTCTATTTACGAGATCCAATGTACGATAGAGTTTTTGATGCATCCTTGAAACTATTTTATTTATAATACTGTCTGACTGAAGCCAAATATTTTCCCTCATTAACAAACACCATCCTGATTCGCGGTGGAACAACTGTGTATATCGCGCCATGATAGTACGCTTACTGTTATAGAACCTAATCGATTATATATTGCCAACATAATTCCATGCATATTACCAAAACTAAGATCGAAATATTATCAAGATATACATTCAGCAGGGCCGTAATAATGTACCAATAAAAATGGATGAACAGATTTATGATGGATATCATAGAATTTCTAATGGGATGACATTATCATAGGTGTCGTCTAACTCGTAGTGCGAGACAATACTACCTCCTCCCCCTCACTGCTCAAATATACCCGATAAAACAAAACAGGCTATATAATATCATATCTATTTTTAATACCCCATACACAGGAGTTACATGAATATTGGGAATCCGAGGTCGTTACAATTACCATAAACATTGAAAGCCATCCATTCCTCGTTGTCAATATCTAAATATAAGTCTAAATAAGAGGCGGTTTTATTTATATCAATAGTGCCATTAATTATTAGTTGACTCGGATATATATTAGAGGTACATGTAAATAGTCATAATAACTGATAAAACATTTCGTATTGAAAAATGACGCAATACAACGTTAAATACACGCTAGAGAACACCAAAGGGGCAATCAAAAAAGGACAATCTAGAAAAACTGGCAACATAGGGTACCAAGTCGACGAAAAACAAAACAAAAACACAACACAACACAACATGTGTCGGGCACCACTAAATGTTTCCTATTCTTTTCTTCTTCACAAGAGTACACACACACAAATAGGATAAATGGACGGAAAATCTTTTGGCAATATAATGATACCGATAATTTTAGTATCTAAATACATGTAGTTCCAGGTTCTGCCTTCTCCTACATATGGGATATAAAGGATCTAACACCGGTAAGAGGGCAAGACGAAAAAATCTCAGACACCCAAGGGAAAGATTTCTGGTCTCCAACGAGGCAAGGATAACTTCTCACTAATGAGACAGCACAGTTCCTATTTTTTGCCGTGTGAGATATCCTTGTCTCAACCCGTGGATGAGATAAGAATTTCACGCTACTTTTCCCGTAAAAATGTTACGTTTCGCAAAATAGCTCTTCACCACGGTTCCGTCTTTATTCTCATCAATAAAACCACGATTCTACCACATAAGTATTTTTTTTATTTATCTATGTATACTATTCTGCTTTTTAACGATTTAACGATATTGCACCTTTTACTGCATTTGACTTTTTCTCACCTCTTTCTACCGTGTCAATGTTTGTTTCCTTTGAGCAAAAAATAGAGTGCTCTCCCTTGGTAGTAACTAACGTAAAGAAAGAAATTACCTCCCTTTGACCAAAGTCAAATAATTTTTACATGTATTTATCACTGTTGTAGTAGCATATATAATATATTTATTAAATACATTGTATTTTATTATGAAATACAATTAAGATACTGCTAATACACGGATGTATATCGATAAATCGACAATTAATTTCACCAACGAAAACAATTTTGCGGGAAAACGCTCGAAGGAATGTAAACAAAACAAAGATGTTTAGTGAGAAATAATATCAAACACCGGAAAACGTACAAGATAGGGAAATTAGTGAGAAAAAGAATCAAACACCGGTAAGAGGGCAAGACGGAAAAATATCAGACACCCGCGGGAAAGATTGCTATTGGTCTCCAACTCGGCCGAGCCTCGTTGGAGACCAGAAATCGTTCCCTTGGGTGTCTGAGAATTTTCCGCCTTGCCCTCTTACCGGTGTTAGATCCTTTATATCTCGTTTGATGATCTATACCTCAGCCTGTTCCTAATATGATTGAGCAGAAACGTTCTGTTGTTCGTCAGTTACATAACCATGATTAGGAAAAGCTCAATAAAAACGTAGATATCAAATTTAGAACGCACGATACATTTCTGGAATAATCTTCATCAGATACGCTCAAAATGGAAAGATTGGAAAGCCAAATAATTAAAGCTTTGGAACCAATAAAACCAACGGGCGTAAACAGGATAGCCAAAAACGGTCACCTACGTCTGAGGAAGGAGAACTTTAGTTTTATGAATAAGTCATTATAAAGATAGTGTGGACATTGATCACTGGAGACAGTTTTATCATAATCAGATTAAGATTAAGAACTTACAAGTGTTCCTATACGTTATAGATATCCTTGTTATAATACTGATTGCACCAAGGTCTACCTCCCAGTAGACTGGAGTCCATCCAGACTGCATGACTTGTGTGTGACAGCATGTTCCTGAACCGGTAGTTCCAATAAAACCAAATGTTCCTAGTGTATTCGCATCCACTGCATTTCCAGGGTCATAGACAGTACTAGTACTCTGTATCGCTGGTCGCATGAATGCTAGATTTACTGCAAGAACATCATTCCATATATATAATAATTGATTTTTTTTTATTTCAAATAAAACGATTAAATGTTTATACTGGTATTGGTATCGGACAAACATTATTATCCTGATTCGTATGTCAAAGCTTCACCCTGAAAACAACCAATTGTGGCAGAGGCCTCGCGCCAGTTTTTTCAGTATGGACGACACCTGGTACTGCAATGAACCAGTTGGAAAAAAGAAGTTGACGGTTTTCACGTCCGAACTTAGTAAAAGTGCCGCCTTATCACAGATTTACACAAACCATTCAATTCGCGCAACAGGTGCAACCATTTTATCAAAGAATATGTATGGGCCAGCCCAGATAATGGCAGTTACTGCTGGTCATAAGTCCGTCCAATCACTACCAGTGTATCAACGGGTTAATAATGAAGAGAAAATAAGAATGGGTCAGACATTGTCTGAAAATTTAGTGAAGAAAAGTAACCAAACAGCTGCACTCCCATCTACAGCAATACTTGTATTGCCAGCTCCTGATGCTGAACAAACTTCATGTAATCAGTTAGCATTACATTTACCTAACACTGAAAGCAGTGCAAATGTTCTTCAGTCTCAACCTACATGTATAGTACAAAATGTAAATGAAAATAATCCCATGGACGGAGGACGTATTGATATTTTGATGTATCTTGATGGAGTTGATTTGTCTGATATATTTGGGGAATTCAAGGAAAACTGTTGTGTTCAAAACAATGTTAAGTCTGACACACGTACATTAATGCAATCAAATCCAGCAGTCTTTAATGATTGTAAATTCACTATTATCCAAAACTTGACAATTAATAAATGACACTTAAAATTTAATTTAAAGGGGCATTAGCTACGATTTTGACCAAAAAAATTATATGTTTTGGAAATTGGTAAATAGCTTTAAAATGATGAAATAAAGGTAAATATTTCACATTAAACAGCTTATCGAACCACTTTTCGCCTTTTGAGAACAAAAATTACCATCGATTAGTTATTTCCTTGCAAGCAAATAATTTGACCTCGCTTTTTCCGTATGCAACTGATCTTACAAGTGACAGGTAAAAACGAATAATTTGTTTTTTGTCGCTTATTAACTGCAAACTTGCATGGTTTTTTGTCCGTAATTAACACCGACTGAAAGCAGATTCACAAAATATAAGAAATAAGTGCATTGTTGTACTGATTTAATGACGATTCGACAAACTCCGTAAACAATGTCGATAATTAATAAGATGGCGTCCATCTCTTGATCGATCTCAAAACACGAGCAGTTGCACGATTTTTCCCCGATGCGCGTACATTTCATAACATTTATAAGTTACAGAAACACGTTTTATTAAGGCATCAATCATATCTGATAGTTTTTATGGGTAACACAAATTTACGATTTGGCAGATAATGCCCCTTTAATATTCATGATTGAATTGTGATATTTAAAAACATTTTAATTAAATGATCATTATCTTTTACCAAAGGTGACGAAAGGGTTGTCATAAATTTGAACTACATGTAACTATCATAACGATGGTGAAATAATAGGCATTGGTTTTGAAAAGTGAATGAGTTATTCGTGTTATTTGTTATCATTTTTCAATGTGTTTGAACAAAATATCTACATAAACTTGATATCAAGGAAAGCCTAGTTTTGTGTTAAAAGGAATACAAAATAGCTTTTGTTACTTGTGATATATAAAAGAATACATGATAATACTCTTATTAAAATTTAAGTGTTAAATGTATTAATTTTATTGGGCAACTATTTCTGTCAAACTGTAAGTTCACAAAACACACAATGAACTATATAACAAGTTACACACTATTGACTGGCAGATTATATCGGTAATGGAAAATGATGGGATAATTATACTGGGTAAATATGTACATGTCTGAGACCAAATGGTATAATGTTAACAAAGAACAACATAATTTTATTGCTGTTCTTCATCATGAAGTGATAGTCTTCCAATATAAAAACAAAAACAAACCTTACAGCTAGTTCAAGAAAAGAAAAAAAACCCCATTACATGTAAATAAAGAAATATCTCCATACTGCAATGTATACACATTGAATCATGTTTTTCCTGACCTTTATATAGCACATTTTCAAATATATCAAGAGTCGGACAGGTTGGGCATGTGCATTATGAGGATTAAATACTTACAGGAAGAAAAAACAAATAAGAATTAAATTACCATCATTTATTGAGATATCTCAAAACAAAACAAAGAATATGAACAGTGATACAGTACATAGAAAATTTGATGATATGGATACAAAAGCAAAATTAATTTATTGTCATAATATGAAAAAAAAAATGGAGTCAGAGGTGAAATATGGAGACAAAACCATGACAAATTCCATATCCCATGGAAAACTGAAAGATGAGATACATGGTTGTATGGATTCAAAATCATGATAAATTCATTGTCCTAATATGGAAAACATTAGATATGAGGTTTGGTTGCAAAATCAGGATAAATTCGTTACACAGTGTACAATTGTCCTAATACGAAAATATCGGGTTAATAAAATTCATATCGGGCTCGGCTCGGCTTCACCTCGCCCGATATGAATTTTATTGACCCGATATTGTTCTGTATTAGGACAATTGTACACTGTAACTAATATTATCAAGAACCTGTAAATGCGCCCATAATTTACTGAAGTTGCTGGTATACTTGTGTACAAAGTGTTTTTTGTGTGTTTTGTTTTGTTTTGTTTCATTTTATTGTTATTTTTTTTATTTTTTGGAAATTCAATGACAATTTCCTTATCTGTCTAAATCTCCAGTCGTTTTAATTTAAATATTTAAAATGGGGTTTAAATTGTAACAATAAATATTGATTTTAGTTAATGGTCATTTTGTGGTCACTACCGGGTTCATGTTTAACGGACCATAACAATAACAAGTAATACTTATTGCTTCTTAAAGTATCTTCCGTTTTCATCAATAAATCAACAATTATATATAATATATACCCAAGATATCTAATATTATAAATCGAAAATTTATGTCGGGCTCTGTAATTTCAAAGACTATTTTATAGATAATTAAGCAACATTTTGTCTCGAGGTTAAATTGGATGAATTTTATTCAAGCTTGAAGCATATTTGAATAGTGGTTAAAATATTTTGATGACAAGAACATAATTAATGTGTGGTTTTACCTACACAAATACATTTACCTATAATGTTAACATTATTATGTACAAAGACTGTTTCTAATTAGTATTATATATTATAATTTAAGACATTTTTTGTTTTGTTTCGTGGTCAGCTATGACGGAAAACGTGTCTTATTTTGATATCCTTAAAAGGTATTAAATTTATCTTAAAATCAAAATCTGACGGAAAATTGTGACCTTACCTGAACCGTAACAAATATATCCATAAGTTAGAATATACAGACAGCAAATCCACTTTCGATCTATCCACATTACTTCTATACAATTTTGTTTAAAGCCCCGAAATTATTTATTCTGTGAAATTTTCAAACGAAGAAAATCTTAATATACAGGATATTCATAAATCCATCTAGTGATGACACACGTATTAGTTTAAATCTTAAACTGATTCATTGGACAGCAGGAAGACACCACGTTATTACATGTGTATTAAAGCGTGATAAATAATGGAGCCAGTATATGTATTATTTAATGCAAAAAATAACAACGTTGTTGTTAATTCCGTCATTCAATTATGTTTATATTTAAATATACTGAACTGTCAATCACTTAAATGATAAAAATAGAAATATAGAGAAAATTAAGTACCAACTTCCTCATTTTGTAGAGCACTCTTATTGCAGCAATATAAATAGTTATTGAAGGTATTCTTATACTTAAGATTGTTCAATACTACAAATCTAATTATATAAGTGAACATATTAAAACTATAAATATTATTGTATATAGGCTGGGTAGAATGGCCGTGCATGTCAAAGACTCACTTAAATTTTTATAAAGTTTGGTACATATCCTTTATAGTAAGAAAAGTAAATTGAAACGCAAAAAATACGACAAGGTCAGAGGGCTGAACAGTTCCAAATTTCAATCTGAAACTGAGGCAACTGGATACTCCTTACACAGATACAAGACCGCTCACTTTTGGATTGTTACGCGCTTTGAATTAAAAGTGGTGGGATTTAACTAGTTTTATAAGTCCCACCATGCATAATCAATAAGTTAATTTTAATTTTCTGAACCAATTTGCACTTTTTTTTGGTGTTAAGAAAATTGAAGATACCGAAGAGGTAATGAGAAGCAGTAAGTCTTAGGACAGACAATATAATGACCAACCGAAAAACGACAAACAATGATCATCAAAACACTACACAGAAAACTAAAGATTGAGCATCACGAACACACTAAATAGCAGGGGTATGCATTCCTTTATGAGAAGTTTTAAACATTTAAGTTATTCCGTATACGCATTCCTTTATTGGAGTGAGTGAGTGATTGATTGTTGTTTAACGCCAATTCAGCCAATTTTCAGCTACGTCATGGCGAGAACAAGTTAATTTTCAATGAGATGATGATGAGGTCCGCTTTGTACTAGACCAAAACACAGAGCTGGATTTTTATAGTGCTAACTCACTGAAACAACACTCCGCGGGTGGACATGTCGTTTCACTCGGATACATTTTTCTGATCCCGAGCCAACCAGTATTTGCTCTTTCTTCTTACTGCTGCGTGCTTAGCGGAGAAGCAACACATACCAATTTTATAGTCTTTGGTTTGACCCGACCGAGGCTCGAATCCACGATTTATCACACTCGAGGCGAGCACGCTAACCATTACGCCACCGATGCAGTTTCCTTTATTAGAAGTTACACAAATTAAATTTATTCGGTATACGCATTCCTTTATTGAAAGTTACAAACATTTTAGTTATTCGACATACGGGTTAGGATTGTGGTGCTTAACGCCACTTTCAACAATATTTTCGCTATATCGTGGCTGTCAGCTTCATTGGTAGAGTAACCGGAGTACCAGGAGAAAAGCACCAACCTGTCGAAAGTTACTGACAAACTTTATCACATAATGTTGTATCGAGTACACCTCGCCACAGCGGGGTTCGAAATCACAACATTAGTGGTGATAGACACTGATTGCATAGGTAGTTATAAATCCAACTACCATACGATCACAATTATGACGCTCCTATTCGGCATTCGCAATCCCTTTCTTAATCATTGTTCTTGGTGTTCAGAATGAGCATTATGTTATATATTTGTGTTTGATTTGTCAGTTATACAAATAAAATGGGGAAAAAACACTACACTGTTGGAACAGAGAACAAACAAAGACCAAAAGAAAGAGTTAACGATCATTAAAATCGTAGGAAACGGACCTGGTTTGACAATGTATGTATTTATTTCTATTTTAAAACAAAAAAATATATATATTTTTTTTAATGTAATAATCGAAAAGCATTCAACAAAAGTGGTCATTCCACTTGGTGACGACCTGGCAAAAGTTAATGCATAGATATCAATCTTTCATTTAGTCTAACCTTAAGGTCTATATTTGGCGGATACATTAAACTTTGTTGTTTGCTGTTGTTGTTTATTTGTTTTTATTTCATCGCTACATTAGTAGGTACTCAGTTTAAGATTAGAAATGCATACACCAACACGTAGGTTTTTAATCATTACACCATTTCCGCTTTAACTTTCATATCTATAATCCATCATAGATCAATAAGTTGAAAGATACTTACATGTACTTTGTAATGTATTAAGATATTAAACTTAACAGTTGATTGATACTTAATAATTTACAGACAAAAAAGCTGACAGATGGTTGGTAAATACTGAAATGTTGCTTGTGTCCCTGGACTCAAATGCTAATAGACACCGCAAATCCCCCCCCCCCCCCCAAAAAAAATAAACTGCAACCACAATTTGAAAATAAAAAAATATTCTTTTTAAGAACACGTCATACTACCAACACTCAGAGAAGATGTAAAACTTTACCCATTGTTAGAAAGGGTTTAATCTATATAACAAAGTTGCTAACCACACTGCTTTTGTTTGTAGCTATATGTTAAAGCAAAGAACTAGACACTACACGGACCTTTAGTTTGACAAATTATTCCATTCACTCACACTTGGTCACTAGTAAGTGTGTTTTTAGACATTTCCAAATTACTTCCAAAATAGGTGTAACATGACAGATTAAGTTAGATGTATTTACTTTTATGATATTAATAAAAATCAGTTTGAAGATACCAAAGGTGTAATCCGAAGCTGCAATTCGCAGAGGGACATACAATACAATGGCAAACAGAAAAGGGGCAAAACAACAAACAATGATTAACAAAATACTAACCAAAAAACACAGATTGAGAAACAAAATCACCACTAAAACAGGGGTTAAATCAGGCGCCATGGAAGAGTGGACATGTTCCTGGTCCACTAATCGCAGCCACCGTGTTACTGTTAAAGGAATTAAACAACATGTGATATGGAAGCTGTGTTCAATGACACCACTATGCATAAATAATTCATTTATTCTTATTGATAAATTGTTGTCGAACTGCGACAATTTCAATATGGAAACATTTTCTCAAGTGAAAATATGAATAACTGAAAACGGCTACATGAGATATTAATTGCTATGTTGTCGTCAAAATTTTCTCATATACAAAAGCAGAACAGGAAGATGATTTGAAAAATACTAAAACTTCCTTATCAAAACATTACTATAGCACATGATATGCATGTGTTTTACTCTTATATGAAAATCAATGGACGTCGTGTTAATGGAATAAGTGTGGATCTCCCCCACAACCTACAATAAGTCTTTGTACTGATCACTCCGGTTGTGTCACAATCCCTCCTTTCCTTTAGGATGACTTATTGCCAAATTATTAACAAGAGTAGCAGGAAATGCTTACCTTACAGATACACCTGTATACGCACCAGTTATTAGTGGAGTTTGTGTTGTTCATTTTCTTTAATTGGGTATATTTCTGAGATTAGCTTGCGTGTGATATGAACTGATGATGAAGTCAACCGGATTACAGTTTGAAAATACAAAATGGGTAATCAAAGCGGTAAATCGAAGAAGGACAGACAATATAATGGTCAAAATAAAAATAACACAAGAACAAACAATGATTTACAAAACATTACACAGAAAATTAAAGATCGAACAACATGAACCCCACTAAAAATCGGGGGTGAACTCAAGTGTTCCGTAACAGTAAGCGGTCCCTGCTCCACATGTGGCACCCGTCGTGTTACTAGTTACATTGCGATGTCATGAATGAGGAAATGGACGGATTGTGATTATGACAAACAGAACATTTCCATGGTCATTTGTGACATGGACATTCCGTAACGGTTGACCAGGTGAAAGGATATGCATTGTTCCTATGCTTTATAAAAAAAGGGTATCCTAATTATAAATATGCGTATATTGCTTTCTTACGTATTTATGAAATTGCATTTGCAAAGAAATTTTAGAAAAGATACCAAAGGGCAAATGATGACTTCAACTTAACGACTAGGAACCATTGGTTTAGTATCTGCCTTGTTAGCAGACACCCTATATACAGGTTTTAAGATACCAAAAGACTCATCAAAATCCCTAATTTGGATAAGGACAGATAATGAAATTGCCAAAAGAAAAGGGACAAAAAGACAAATAATGGTCAACACAGCACTGCACAGAAAACCAAACATTGAGCAACACGAACCCCACAAAAAGGGATTGAACTCACGTGCTCATGAATAGTAGGCAGTTCCTTTTCCTATAGTGCCACTAGTCATTTTAGTCTTTTCACAATCCCGGTGATAAGTCATGAATGAGGAATGGATGGGATTGGAACTACGAGAAACGGACAATATATGAAGTCATTTGTGACAGATATTCCGCAACTGTTCACCAAGTCTTTGTGTCGACCGTGAAACTTGAGAAGTGATAACTTAAACTTATCCACTGGGACTCCTGGGTTCAGTACAGTCCTTGTTAGCAGCAACCATCTATAAAGGAAATCATGATAGGAACTACAAGCTCTCGAATATCGGATCAACTGAGAGATATATAATTCATATGCAGGTGCGACTACATATAAATAAAAAGTTCACAATGGAACAAATGAAATAATCTCATTTGTCGTAAAGTTTTGTTCTTGACCGGCCCTTACTGTATGTCGAGGAATGATGCAGATCTAGATGTATCTGTGGTATCATTTATTACAAGCTCCAATGGATTATGCGATGGTATATAAAATGCTGATGACTTCATCCCACGAACACATTCTTCATATTGGCATGTATTTAATATAAGCTGCTGATTACATTGTACCGCTCACATTCCTGACATGTGTCCGACTGTAGCATTTAACAGCTAATTCCGACAATACTTTATGCACATCGTCATTCATATGCATGCAAGTAAAATGTTATCGAATTGTTTGATGTGTAGCCAACTTAGCTTTCCACTCATCATAAAAAATGCTGTAAGAAATTCAAGCCAATAGTACCAATGCCTACAAAAAGCTTGAAGATACCAAAGTGGTAATCATAAGCCGTAAATCAAAGGAAAGACCATTCTATGGGAAAAAAAAGAATAAAAACGAACAAAACCCCAAACGATGACTTAGAAAATACTACACATAAAACTATATATTGAGCAACAGGAACCCAACAAAACACGGGGTTGAACTCAGATCATCTTTAATAAAGACACCATTCCAAATATTTCTCATAACGAATAACGTGCATATTGCGGAATGTACCCGTAGAACTCAATCACTGTTAGAATAATTAGTGGTTCATTACGAAATTTCAGTGTCTCAAAACTGGTTGTCATAATTTATAAGGTAATCGTTTCGGAATTCCACTCCTCCTAATAATAGTCCGTCCTCATAATGATGTATTTTCCGAAATTACTATAGATAACATGTTATCATAACTGGATATATATTTTTATATATATGACATAATTGTTTATTCACGATGAAACCAACGATCATTTGTAATCATTGTACTATAAATATGTGTCATTTTCATTATGTTGTTCAGTAATATTTGTCATAAGCACCAATCTGGTAAGATTTAAAGAAATTGATATTTTTTTAATATATTGTCAAACTATTATATATACATGACGATACAACTTTACGTGATACAATTTGTCAGTAACTTGTGGCAGGTCGGTGGTTTTCTCTGGGTATTCCCACTAAAACTGACAGCAATATAACTGAAATATTGTTGAAAGTGGCGTTAAACACCATAACCCTAACCTATATATCATGTACCGTTTGGGACTCATTCGTGGTTCACTTCCTATTTTCGCTTTCATTGGTTGCCACTCTGGGTGGCACACGTTAACTATATCTTTAGTAGCGGTGGTTGAAGTTGTCGAGACTTTATGGTGTTTCAAATGCCCTTTTAAATGCTGATTCGCTGAATTTCTATTTCTTATAATCCACGGCATTGTTGCTACTGGTTCCAAATCTGCATCAGCATAACTCCTACTGCTACTGTTGTAACCTCAATAGATGCCAACCCAAAATGATTTAAATGTAGGTCAGTAAGTAAAGCCTACGACATGTTATTATTTCTTTTAAAATGATACAAAATCTTTATATTCTGGTAGAGTCAAGCCCGTCAATGTATTACGAATTCCGTTGAAAATCATCATAGGTAGGATGCTTTGCCACTATTTAGGGGGCACAACAAATCTACTAAATCTAATAAAACGTCGTAGCATCATTTATTTGTTTTTTTGATACGTCCTCTCCTCGGTGGCACGTGAGTTTATAGGCATATCTAGAATCTTGCTTCATATTTTGCTTCAGTTGCTCAATTTCCCTCTTTTTTAATGAGATGAGGAGATGGAAAGAGGTTGGCATAAACAGTTGAACCTCGCTGTGTCAAAGTCGAATGAACTAGTTATTTGACTCCGAAATATCAGAGTCGAAGGTACCAGATATTTTACTCTTATTCGATTTATCTGTTATAAATTAAGCTAAGAGTTACCACAAACGGACCAAAATGTTACCTCGTTACAGGAAACGACTTATCCAAGATCGATACGACGAAATGTTATGAAGTGACAATTTCTCCCCAAAAGGGAAGTAAATCTATTATGTGCGGTCTTCTATCATTTTCTAATTTATGCTCGTTTGTTTTTAATTCACGAGAAACAATTTCCAAAGGTAAGAAAGATAAAACAAAAGTGTTGTATTTTGAACACATGTTTTTAAAGTGAAGGTATTTGTTATGTTCACCATTGAAAACTCCGAGGTGATAGGCTCATGAACTGAAACAAATAAGGGTAATAACAAAATTACCGAACTCCGAACAATCTTACAAAGGAAAAGTCAAAACTCATAAGTATTTAAACAGACAAAATCATTCAACAACCGGAAAACTGTGAAAACCGTAATGACCCTGACTTGGTACAGGCATTTCTAAAGAAATGGTGGGTTGAATCAGATTTTAAAGCGCCAAACCTCCCGCTTTCATTACGGCTCAAAGGTTCCGGCTGTCACTATAACAGTATTTATAACAATACTGGAACAAAATAGGTAAAATAGTTGTCAAAACAGTACCAAATTCAGTGAAGTAAATGTCAAAAACACTTTTACGTTTTCCGATTGTTGTAACAGCAATCCAGATGTAGGGTTATTGCCAGGAAATTCAGGTGGTTATTCAACCATTATAATGGAAACCAACTCACAAACACTGGAAGTACTTCTGAAAATGTACAAAGCCAACGAGAATCAATAGGAAGCGATGTGATTACTGCTCAGCTACCTATATCTTCAGAGGCATTGTCTATGGATCCCCCTGTCGTCGAACAACCTCATTAGATCAATTTAAAATTTATATTTGTTTATGAAACACGTAGATTACTTAACTTCGTCTGATAAATATTTAAAAATGGCAATGTAATTCAGTTTTTGAAGAGCAAAAATAAAACTGGAAAGGGCTCATTGAGCTTAACTTTTTTTTAAATTTTTATTTCAATTCTGATATGTCTAAGAGTACAAATACGGTAGTATACTTTGATTGGAAGACGGTAATTTATATTTACGTTTGCCGAAAAAGTCGCACACAATTTATGCTACCATTGGAAAAGTCAGTCACATTCACCGGCACATGTGCGAATGAGATTATACCATCGATAAATCGCTCGTTTGTCTATAAAGCGAAAAAAGGACGTCATGTTAGAATGAAGGTTAATTAAGTCATTATTGAAAACAGCACAATCACGGGTGTCAGCTTTATTTTAGAGTACCCAGAATAAAAACCATTGACCTGCCGCAAGTAACTAACTGCCAACATTTTATCAATTAGAGAGAATAACAAAATAAAATCACAATCCGGACAGATAAAGCTGCACCAATGGAACAAATAATCAAATAAATATATACACTTATGTGCAGCATAAGTGACTTTATGGTACATGAGTTTATAAGTAGATATATGTTTCTGTTTTTTGTTATGTATTTATGTTTTTTATTTGTCTAAAAATAATCAGCACCTGGTAAACCAAAATTAAAAATTTAATTAAAATTTTTAATTTAATTAATCACGTGATTCAGTTCCTTAGAACAAGCACATGTTCTGAGGCTCAGCCTCTTTTTGGAATCAACCTCAAAGACGTAAAGGAATTTTCTGGTGAAGCTAAGTATTTTATATTTCCCTCCTCGACCCCATCAGCCATCCTAATTTTTGCTTTCTTTTATTTGGAAAAATAATGGTTGATTTTAGTTTGGTTGCGGTCTCTGCTCCAAAAAGTTCAGATCATACTGATTACTCTAATTTACAATTTTATGGTAAAAGGGGGATAACTCAAAACTTTTTGAAATTTCACATTATTTTGTCAACTGCAGTTAAATTAATTTATATATATATTGTTCATTTTAATTAAGTCATCAATTTGGATCTTTAGTAATTTCATTAAAATTAATGTACACTGTACTATTGTCAATTTTATGTACATGTATATTCACTTTTATTCATTTGAATAATAACTGTCACTTCTGTGGCCTGTATCATCACATCCAGTTTTTGTTGTTTATTGCTATCAGCGGACCATAAATAAATAATATACCAAAACATCGGACAACAGGAACAACAATTAAAAAAACTGAGGGCAAGACCACATTCTGGGAAAGGTTAAGCGCATAGTGTTTTATGCATGACACCCAATCATGAAATATTGATTTTTATATAGTCGGAAAACAGTTCAAATCTAGTCAATAAAGCGAAAAACAAAACAATATCATGTTGTCAAAGTTCCGGGTTTGTAGCAATAGTAACGTCGTGTCACATGTGGAACAAGAACTGCCTACCCCTCCGGAGCACCTGAGTTCACACCCGCATTTTAGTGGGGTTCGTGTTGCTCGATCTTTAATTTGCTGTATAATGTTTTGTGAATCGTTGTTTTTCCTTTTCCTTTTGGCCATTGTATTGTCTGTCCTTCGACTTACGGATTATGATTACCCCGTTTGTAACTTCAAACTTTTCTTCTAATGCTTGTATTAGCAACATGTCTGCAAGAGCTTGAGACACACAAATCCTTCAATGCTCCATCAATTCGTCATGACATCCATAAAACATTTTGAGAGATGACTTTAGATTAGGTAGTTTGTATCAGTGAACTAGTAAGTTCTTTGACAGATAGATGATCTTGATACTAAGAACATGCTCCTTAATAACATTCAAGACCAACTACCACCTGCATACCTCGTATACGGGTGTGCCATGAATATTATTGCATGGATATTAGAAAGAAACAATCTTAAGAGAACCTTGTATCGACTATGATAATTTCACTAAAATATATATATGTGGTCGATAATTCATTGGTTCTTCTAGGGACAGGATATCATCTATTCTTCCGTATTACAACCTCCTCCCCAATCGACAGTGCATCCTATCTGGTACCCTTGGAGGCGCTGAAACAGTTTTTTGGGTTTGTGCCAAGGGAACCTTCATCAGTACGCAGTAATTGTTCAATAAAACCGGTATATTATTCTCTTTTATTAGTACATGTAATACATGTAGGAGTTAATAGTAGTAATTACGCTATTCATTTTCTTCGTATTGGTAGTATCTATGGTCTGGGATATGGGAACCACATCGGTGGTGTAATGGTTAGTATGCCTAAACTTTAAAATTGGTATTTATTGCTTATCCGCTAAGCACGCAGCATTAAAAAGGAAGAGCAAAGACTGGTTGGCTCGGAATCGGGATAATGTGTCCGAGAGGGGTGACATGTGTATCCGCGGACTGTTGTAGCACTATAAAAAATCCAGCTACCGTAAGCGTGTTGGTCTAATACAAACCGCACCTCATCATCTCATTGACAATTAACTTGTACTCGCCATGATATAGCTGAAAAATTACTGAGCACTCATTCACTCACTCACTTATAAAAGATGGTACTTATTTTAATATTCCCATTCCTTGTTATTTTGCTTTGAAAATTATAGGTTGAAATACTTTACCGTACAAGTTTCCACATAATATTACAATAAAGGTCAAATGAAGTTAAGTGTAGCACATACATGACTTATAGTATAGAACCAATGCCGATCTATCAAATATATAACTAAGGAGCTGCTAATACTGCAGATGGCAACACAACGTATTAGATATCGAATAAAAATAGTATACACATTTAAGAAGGATCTTTGCAGTCATGTTTTTTTTTTTAACAAACATCAGAATTAAAAATGTATTTCTCTTGTCGGATTGGCAGGAATACAAAAAAATCTTTCTTCAAGAAAGATACTGCATAAAAATCAAATTTGTGAAAGGTCGTAATTATAACAAGACTATATATATGTATATATTAAAACGTAATTTCGTATAAATATGTGTGAATGATATCTTTGAAAGTTTTGTAATTAAAATGAAAAACAAAACAAAAATACCATACTGTCGGAACAGTTTCAAAATTTAATCGTGAAGTCGTAGAAAGAGGCCTAAATCGATACCCCTAACACACAAATACATGACCGCTCACTTTTCTATAAAGTAAATGGGTCATTTAATACACTATATCTCTACAGTCTGATTAGATTGGTTGATAGTAGATGTGGACTTTTAATCTCACTACAGTACAAAGGAAATGGAATTTATCTTTCTAATTTATAATCAAATTACTTTTGTATAGGCCAGACTCGTATATAGAAATTGAGCATTTTAGCAACAAATAATTACTTGAGAATTGAAGAATTGTGCCTAGGTCACGAGACCAGATGCTTAAAACAGTCCTATGCATGGCATGACTCACGGAATTAGGTTTATCAAACAGCTTACATGCTTTTATCTGTTCTTGATGTATTTGAAGATTTCTTTAAAATCAGAACAATAAGATCCCGGTAGTATAAACTTTCATCAAAAGGGACTGTATTTGTATCCTAGGCCATTTGTTTCATCTTTCAATCATCCACCACCTCCTCCGCCGCCACCACCAGCCGCCGTTCCGATGAATGTACATCCACCGGTTACTCGTGGATAGGTCAGGTGTACAAGGGGACAATGTTTCACTACAGAAAACAATAATTCTGACAATTTTGTAAATAGAAAACATGAACATTTTTTAAAAATATATTATTTAAATGTATGTGGTTTAAAAAGTAAACTTAAATTTCAGGAAATTACAGATATTATTGTAAGTCATGATATTATAATATTTGTAGAAACAAAACTTGATGATCTGGATATATTAAATGTCCCAAATGGATACTCATATATTACAAAAAACAGAAAAAAAATGTGTAAAAAATCAGGTGGTATAGTAATAATTTATAAAAGCAAATTGGAAAATTGTCTCTCCTTTATCCAGAGTGAAAGTCAATTTGTACAGTGGGTAAAAATATCCAATGTAGCATTTGACTTACAAAATGATATTATCCTTGGTTGTGTTTATGTACCTCCAGAAGGTTCGAAATATTATAATTCAGAATCGTTTGATGAAATTGAAAAGGAGTTAATTGCATTATCGAAAGATTCAAATATGCATTCTGCAATTGTTGGTGATTTTAAGGCAAAGATCGGTACTCTAAATGACTTAATTATACCTGATGAAACGTTATTAGATTTATTTAATTTAGATAGTGATGACGATGTTTTGTCATATATGTTAGATTATGAAAATTTGGAAAATCGGGGTGTTCCATTATCTAGAGTATCTCAGTGTATCTGTCAACCAAATAACTATGGGTTTAAATTACTAAATTTATGTAAAAAACTTAATATATACATCGTAAATTCTCGCATAGACCTGGATAAAGGAATTGGGAAAAGAACTTGCAAAAACACAAGTGTCGTAGACTATTTTTTGATGTCGTCAAAATTGTTTTCCTTGGTGAAAGAACTCGAAATACAAGATTTCGGTGCTTTGCTTTCAGATGTACATAACCCAATACACATCACTTTGCAATCGTCTGTCACTCCAAACATAAATAACAGTAACACGTCACAATACCCGACAAAAAAACAATGGTTCGATAACAAAAGAAATTAGTTTGTCAATGCAGTTCACAACAGTCAAGGTCTGCTAACCACAATTATAAATGATTTGGAAAATATACAAGCACGTGATCGCTGTACGCAACAAAAGATTGATGATATTACAAATACAATTAATAACGTCTTCAGTAAAACCGCTAGTCAAACATTCACAAACAAACCACATAGATCAAAACTAAAACTGAAATCGAAACCCTGGTACACCAAAAAATGTTATGAGTCCATGAAAAAATTTCACAAAGCAAGAAAACTTTACAATCGTTTTAAAAACGAGATAAACAAAAACCATTTACTGGCTTGCAGCAAACAATATAAACAGACAACAAACAAGGCATACAATGATTATCAATTACAATTAGAAAATAAACTGAGAAATACCTCCAAATATAACGGAAAAGATTTTTGGAAAATTTTGAACAGGTTTCCAAGAAATAAAAAGGATGATCAATCTAATATATCCATAGAAACACTGTACGACTATTTTAAAAATCTAAATACAAATATTGATAATGATAATAACAATATTGATATAGATATTAATATTGATAATCTTTCTCCAGAGATGGAGGAAATTTTAAATTCTCCCATAACAGCAGATGAAATAAAGTCAGTTGTACCAAAATTAAAGAATGGTAAGTCTGCTGGCAGTGATAATATACTCAACGAATACATTAAATATACACTAGATGATATGTTAGCAATATATGTTTTATTATTTAATGTTATTTTAGACAAAGGTATTATACTAGAGAACTGGACTGAAGGTATTATGATCCCTATATACAAAAATAAAGGTTCTAAGTTAGACCCAGCTTCATATAGAGGAATAACACTTAATTCTTGTCTTAGTAAAACATTTACTGCCGTCCTAAACAATAGATTAAACAAATTTGCAGAAGAGGTCGAGCTAATTTCGGGGGCACAGACTGGATTTAGAAGTGGGTTTTCAACTGTAGACAATATTTTTGTTTTACACTCTCTAATAGCGATGTATTTTTCTTTTGGAAAAAAAAACTGTTTTTTTCTTTCGTTGACTTCAAAAGTGCATTCGACACAGTTTGGCGATTAGGATTGTGGCAAAAACTACAAAAATCAAATATACAGGGTAAAATCTTTAAAGTTATATATAATATGTATCAAAATATCAAAACATGTATACGAAAAGGAGAAGAATGTTCTGTATTTTTTAATAGTGAGGTGGGGGTAAAACAAGGGGAAAATATGTAACCTTTTCTATTCTCATTGTTTTTGAACGACTTGGAAACCTTTTTCTTGGAAAATAATATCAGTGATCTTGAGCAAATTTTATCTAAAAAATGTCAAGACACAATTGCATTTTATTTAAAATTATTTATAATACTTTATGCAGATAACACTGTAATTTTATCTGAATCGGCAGAAGGCATTCAAGAGGCAATATCAGCTTTTGAAGAGTATTGTAACATTTGGAAACTCACTGTAAATACGAATAAGACAAAAATTGTAGTGTTTAGCAAAAGGAAATATAAAACTAATGTTGTTTTTAAAATATATGGTCAGGCTATAGATTTACAAGTTTCGTACTCATACCTAGGGGTTATATTTAATTATAATGGAAATTTTTGTACAGCTCGAAAGAAATTGTTCGATCAGGCAAATAAAGCATAATATGCTTTATACAGAAAAATAAGAAACTTAGCTATTCCGACTGACTTACAATTAAAGCTATTTGACTCACTTATTACTCCAATTTTAGTTTACTCTTGTGAAGTATGGGGATTTGAAAATAAACAGGGCATAGACAAAATGCATTTGCAATATTGTAAAAGAATTCTAAACTTAAGAAGCAGTACACCAAATTTCATGGTCTACGGTGAAATTTTCCGTTTTCCTGTTGAAATTATTATTAAGTTGAGAATGGCTACATTTTGGAATAACATGTTATGCAATAATAATAAACTTTCCAGTATCATGTATATACTTATGTTCAAACTTCATCAAAGTAATCCCATATATTTTAAATGGATTACATACGTCAAATCAATCTTTGAGGAGTGTGGACTTAGTTTCATTTGGAATGATCAGATACTATGAATAGAAATGTATTAAAGTCTGTTCTAAAACAAAAGTTGTTAGACCAGTATATTCAGTATTGGTTTCAACAGATTAATAGTTCTTCACGAGGTGAATTTTATGGTATTTTCAAAACCGAATTTAAGCTAGAACCTTATCTTATTAGGTTACACCCATCTGAGAGAGTATACATGTATATGTGTAAACTGAGATGCTCGAATTTGAAACTTCCTATCGAAACTGGTAGATGGGCAAATATTCTGAAACAAAACAGGAAATGTCATTTATGTAGCCTAGAAATTGGAAATGAATTTCATTATTTATTTATTTGTTCATATCCAGAAATTAGTGAACTACGAATTTTTTTTATCCCGGAATATTACTTAAGAAATCCTTCGTTATATAAATTGAAAGGGATGCTATCACTATGTAATGTTGTATCGTAAAATATGTGGATTCATTAGAAAAATTATTAAATATTTGTAAATTGGTAATATCCTTTTCAGTTTTATATTAATGGTTCCAATGTTTTAGCACATTTTATATGTTTAGGCATAATTCATTGCACCATAATTGTATCTTTCTTCTTTTTTTTCTTTTTCTTCTTCTTCTTCATTTTTTAACTCACAAGAACATGGAATTAAACTAATAATTAAAAAAATAGTACTTACCCTGCATACTTTAAAGTAATATGAAATGTCAAGATCATTATTTTCAGTTTTCTAAAAATTTCTGATATATGTAAAGATTAAATATATAAAGAACGTAAAACCATTCACTTTTTGAGAGCTACGATGTATAATTCAGGAGAAAACGTCATTTTATTCTGTCTTCGATAATTCTTGCTACCTGGACAATAATGCAAATCATATGCTATTGACCTCAGATTTGAACTCATTCGGTAGAGATAGTGCGCATGCTCCGTTATAGTGTTGATGAAGAAAATGTCGGGGGCAAAGAAATTGAAGCCAAGTCCGAAGCGTAAATTGAGCGATTCTGCCAGAAAAAGAAACAAAAAAGCAGCGAATGCTAAGTTAAGCAAAAACAGAATATATATTGGAGATGAATATGATCGTTGGATGGAATTAAAGACCGCTTTTCGTCTGGAAACGAACTCTGAAGTGGCCAACATCATTTTCGTTTCGATTTACATTCCATTATTTTCCATTCAATCCAGGATTAAAAATAATTTTCCCTTAGCGAAACGTTAAACAAGGATTTCTTTACCTGGAAAATAAATATATATCACCATATATGATCTAAACCGCCGTAAATGTCTTTTAACGGCATTATGTGTATAATCAAGGACGTATATAGAATCTTATATACGTCCTTGGTATAATTCAGCAAATTTCGCGTGGCCTCGTAAGGGGACACTGCATACGCAACTTGTAATTATGTTAACACATTAGGTTTTTTTTATATTAAAAATGAATACTACTTTGTTTCAAATCTATTTAAAATTTATTTGGCCTAAGAGACAAGAATGTGAAAGAAAGCACACATTCTTTATCTCATAATAATATATAGGCAAATAATTTGATTCTGAGGGGTCCTGGCAAGATTAGTCGGGTTAGAATATTTGACAGAAAATTCATTCGACACATAGTGCAGGTAGGTTATAACATTGTTAACTCAGTTCAGGCCAGATTATTTTTTTATTTTCTATGAAGCAAAGACCAGGTCCATAGCAACAGGTTTCCCTATGCACAGTATTTTCCTGTAGATCTTCATGGACCTTTTATTTAATCAAGAAAAAAATTATACAACAGCACCTTAGCAGATCTAGAGACATCTTATCATTTACTAACTAGTATATATTATAAGAATTCCTTAAACCTTACAATGTCCCTAGTAACCAAATATTATCCCTAGCAACCGCAGAAACTCGTCAATGCTGAGCTCTGTAAATTGCTTTTTCTAAATCTTTTTATAACCGAATGTTGATCTTTTTATTTTTTAAATCATGAGAGAAAATTATTCTCAGTAATTAGAATGTCAAAGGAACCAAGTCAACTGCATAACATGGTAAAGCAGCGCTACAGCGGCAAGAGAGGATGTAATCCATGTTGAATAATTAAGAAATAAACCATGGAAGCCAGAATGTGTTGGGAGTTTTAACATGGATTGGCGGATATTATACGTTATTAGTCTCGAAATGTTATATACCCCTTTAAAACGGGATATATAACATCTAGAGACTGATAACATTTTTATCTGAGTGTTCCAACATTAATAAGTATGTCCTTATTATAGGAAAAACATAAATACGTGTATCTTTGGACAAAGAGCACAGAGAGCGATTATTGATTTTCTGTCATCTTGTGAAATGTGTGTAGTCTGCTGTGCACAATATAAATGGACAGCACATAGGTGAGAGCGATTATTGATTTTCTGTCACCGCACGGCTTCCCTGAAGTTTTAAAAGTACCCTTTTAGCCAATCAAAATTCTACTTGCAACGAGCACATCAGAGAATAGTATTTTATCCCGAGCCAGAAGCGAGGGATACAATTTAGTAATATTCGCCAATCCATGTTAAAACTCAAAACACATTCTGGCTTCCATGATTTATTTCGATTCTGATATGTCTAAGAGTACAACTACGGTGGTATACTTTGATTGGAAGACGGTAATTTATATTTACGGTATCTTCAAACTTTTTTTGTTGAGAAAAGTAAAACGTGATAGATTATATAAATAGAATGCTTGGTAATACTGTATTATCGGTCATGGTCCATTAAAGTAATACTACACATTTAGCACTGACTCATAAACGATAGACTATATCAATGACATTCTTAGTAAGGATAACAAAAGGACCATTGTAAACAAAACACCGAATATGTAAATCAAACCTGACATCCGTGTACTATGTTAAAACATGCACGTTATATCGTTATATGTACTGTATTAGATGAATTATGAATTATCAAATATATTGTTTCTTTTTCCATTCTCACGATGTTGTTATCGGCAGTCATGTGTGCTAAACAATTACGCCACCGCAACGTTAATATTAAGTTTTATTAATTAACTTTGATTTATTAGCCTTTATATGATCAAATCTGTCAATACAATATAAAAACTTTCATTGTGCCAATACAGCAAAAACCAGTCCAATACGGATATTTTCCGTATTGGCCCAATTCCAGTCAGTCCAATAACAACTAGATCGGAATCCGCTAGACATTTCGACAATTGCAAGGAAAAATCCCGAGAGATATTGGACTGGTTAATTAATAAAGGTATCATTACATGATGTTTTTCATATTGACCTAGTTAAAGGTCCTCGGTCTGCTGTATTGGCATTCGGCTGCGCCTCAGGCCAATACAGTAGGCCTCGGACCTATAACTAGGCCAATATGAAAAACATCACGTAATAATACTATAATATATAAATCAAATTTACGTTAATACAATTATTCATCGGGAATTCACTTTGCGAAAGAGCCAAATAAAATATATTTGTTAAAGAAAATAAAATAATAATAAAAAGTAAAGGGACTACTAAAAATAAAAGTTCCGATGTGTTTGCATATCCAATGAATTAATTTCTAAGATAATCTGACGTACTAATTTTCTTTTTGGTTGCTTGTTTTGTTTTCTGTACTTTCTTGTGAATTGTGAGGATAATATTAAAGTATACTTTAGTATAGTAACACATGAAATTCCACTGAGGGTTAGAAAAAAAACACGTCGGAAAACGTAAAAGTGTTTTTGACATTTACTTCACTGAATTTGGTAATGTTTTGACAACTATTTTACCTATTTTGTTCCAGTATTGTTATAAATACTGCTATAGTGACAGCCGGAACCTTTGAGCCGTAATGAAAGCGGGAGGTTTGGCGCTTTAAAATCTGATTCAACCCACCATTTCTTTAGAAATGCCTGTACCAAGTCAGGGTCATTACGGTTTTCACACTTTTCCGGTTGTTGACTGATTTTGTCTGTTTATATACTTATGAGTTTTGACTTTCCCTTTGTTAGATTGTTCGGAGTTCGGTAATTTTGTTATTACCCTTATTTTCTATTATGTAGTGTGTTATGTGTACACACTTGTAAATAAAAAAAGATCTCTGTTAGTAGTGGTTACAAGATGTAAAGCGCTTTACCGATTTTAAGGATATGTCCACAGTTTAATTGACATCTTGTGTTTAATTTATTCATGACTACTAGCACTAAGTGAATGTTTATTTACGTTAGACCTATGTATGTGCTGAAATCATGTAATATTATAACTTGTGTAGATCTGCGGTGAAGTTTCCGTCGTCTTTAGTAAAAAGGTTGCGCCGAAGAGATGTGTAAACCCGTTTGAAAGGATATAAATATTTTGAAATTGAAAGAGATTTTTTTAAATAAACTTGGTGTCCTGATTGATGGGGATTTTAAATTTGGTGTACTGCTACTTGTTTTTGTTCGTTTCCTTGGCGGTGATACAGGCAATCTATATCGAAATGGGTTTTTGTAAAGAGTCAATGTCAGTCCCCTTAACCTCTTTCCCTTGAATCCTGGCATCTCCTGAAAGTGGACAGAGAATAGTTTATTTTGATTAGAGTATTTATCAGTTTTGTGTTTAAAAGTGTCAATTTAACAATTTTGCAGAAAACAATTAACAAAACTAACAAATCTCCTCATGCATTCGCAATGTGCTCTATCAGAACCGATCTCCTCAAGCAGGAAAACGAGAAAATTGACAGCTTGTAGATTTATCTAGACTTCAATTTACTTCTGACGAATCGGAAGTTATCCCCGATTACATTTAGACTCCCATGATGAAAAAATAATGAAAATTTAACTTGCATCTTTGTCAAGAACAACTTAGAAATGTAAGAGTGTCACAATTTTCGTCATGTTTTTCGTGGGACGATTGATTTTGCGAGAGTTACACTTCATATACAAGAATAAACTATACATGTTTCTAATCGTGATAGCACTCGCCACAGCATAGCATTCTCTGATTTTGCAATATTCGAGCAGTAAAAAAGAAAATTTCAATTTTTGATATGTACATACCTTGCGAAGCGTCTTCGTGAACTCTCCTCCACCAAAACCGGAAGTTATCCTCACGAATTTCTTTGCAGAACCAACTGTTCTGATTGTGCCGATTACCAGCCGTGCTATAGTGTCTGGGGATAATAAAGCATTTGTTTGTTTGTTTGCTTGTATTTTATTCAAACAAAGTTAACGGAACAGCCAATACAAGATTGTCTCGTCATAAAAGAAATCAGACTATAAGCTGTAATAAAATTGTAGATATATAATTTAGTGCGCACGGCGCCTTTCTGGAATAACCTTCATCAGGTACGCTCAAGGTGCAAAAAATTGGAAAGCCAAATAATATCAAAGTCTTTGTAACTGTAACTTTGTGCTTATTTAAAAATGACAGGGGAAATTATACTATGGATTTGAATAAGTTGTTTGGTGTACTATTATTATTAATTCCAAAAATGCTGGATTTTCATTGGATAAAAGCTATGCTATTTTTCCGCAAATATTATGATTTTCTCCAATTTTTCCTTCACCATGGTATTTTTATTCCCGCCATTTTAAGTGCCGTGGTAATTTTCAGAAATACAACGGCAGGTGGGAAAATACCATGTCTAAAAATAGATCGTGATTAAAAATAGTAGTATTTTACATTCCGATGCTCTCGGGATTTATCTTCAGGTAATGGTAACCACATATTCGGTGGAATTATAGAAATATACCATGCTTGTAAGTGGTATTTGCCAAAAAATACTAGTTACAAGCATGGCATATTTCTATAATGACCTGTTTAACAAACCTACAATATTGAAAGGATTATATTTGATAAGTATTTTTAATATAAAAAAAAATAGAGTAAAGGATTATTTCCGTGTTTGTACTAGAAATAAAATAACCGTTAGATATCTTTGCACACAGGAAAAAATATGCACTTACTTACAGTGTGGATTTAATTATCGGGAAATACCTAAGACCAGTGTTACATAAGGATAAACACGAATTTTAATGATAACGAGAATTGACAGGTAGGTTCCAGTTAGGGACCGACCATTTAACTTGAAAGGGGGGTGGGGTTATGGTTTTTTGTTTAGTTCAGAATTTACTTTTCGGACAACACAAGAGTTAGAATTTTTTTTTTTCAGAATTTAACATTAGATTATATGACAAAAACTCTCAATCAGATTTTTTTTTCCTCCACCAAAATCAGAATATTTTTTTCAGCAACATTGGGAATCAGAATATATTTTTAGAAAAAAAACCATAACCCTCCTCCGCCCCCCCCCTTCAAGTAAAATGGCCGTTCCCTTAGTCGTTACATTTTGAAATATTATTTTGTGTAGATAAAAACCTTTTTTTTTATTTTGGTGCAAAAAAATATTATAGGTTGATAGATTGAAAGAGAACAAAAATATTTTGAGAAAACTAATATAACTTTGAAAACAATGCAGGGCAATTTAAAAAAAAATCAGGTTATGATTTATCGCTCCAACTATTTTCCCTCACCATTCATTCTCTGAAAATCTGGTTTAATAACTTCTAATTATCATGTGGTGGTATAAATTGCAAAACATTTTGTAAACTCATACTTGGTCTAGAATACACTATCCTGTATTATTTTGTTTGTATTCTGGTTCTAAAGCAAAACAAAAACTTGTCTAATTCTGTAATAATATTTACGTTTTGAAGTATTTGTATTAGCATTATTTGACTCTTCTAAAGAAAACAAATTAATATATTACTTCTTAAATTTGGAAAGTTTTGACTCCCATTTCTTTTGTATGGGGGTTCATGTTTTATTTATGTCATTTGTAGTTATTAACGCAAACTGATGTCCAACACGATTTCCATATCAAATAATGTTCGTGTCGTTTAACAGTCACAATATAGGTGTTACATGTGGAGCAGGAACTGCTAACCCTTTAGTGTGATTCATGTTCCTCGGTCTTTAGTTTTCTGTGTAGTTTTGTGTAGATCGTTGTTTGTCTTTTTTTCTTTTGGTCATTGTTTTGCCTGTCCTTTTTTCTTTTGGCCCAAATTGTTTTGCCTGTCCTTTTTTCTTTTGGCCATTGTTTTGCCTGTCCTTTTCTCTTTTGGTCATTGTTTTGCCTGTCCTTTTTTCTTTTGGCCATTGTTTTGCCTGTCCTTTTTTCTTTTTGGCCATTGTTTTGCCTGTCCTTTTTTTCTTTTGGTCATTGTTTTGCCTGTCCTTTTTTCTTTTGGTCATTGTTTTGCCTGTCCTTTTTTCTTTTGGTCATTGTTTTGCCTGTCCTTTTTTCTTTTGGTCATTGTTTTGCCTGTCCTTTTTTCTTTTTGGCCATTGTTTTGCCTGTCCTTTTTTCTTTTGGTCATTGTTTTGCCTGTCCTTTTTTCTCTTAGTCATTGTTTTGCCTGTCCTTTTTTCTTTTGGTCATTGTTTTGCCTGTCCTTTGTTCTTTTTGTCATTGTTTTGCCTGTCCTTTTTTCTTTTGGTCATTGTTTTGCCTGTCCTTTTTTCTTTTGGTCATTGTTTTGCCTGTCCTTTTTTCTTTTGGTCATTGTTTTGCCTGTCCTTTTTTCTTTTGGTCATTGTTTTGCCTGTCCTTTTTACTTTTGGTCATTGTTTTGCCTGTCCTTTTTTCTTTTGGTCATTGTTTTGCCTGTCCTTAATCAATTTGTTGCTTCTGGTTATCCCTTTGGGATCTTCAAATATTCTTTGAAAGAAATACTGTCTTCCGCATTGTGTGGAACATAATATATTTTAGTTGTTGTTTCATTTTTAGAAAAACTATTTATAGTTGAACGTATTGCAAAATATAATTCATTATACTGCTGACGTACACACCTTAGACATGACTGAACTGTTTTTCTTTCATGTTGTTTACGTATTTATAGTATTCTAATTATTTCTCATTCATATATTTCAAAGTTTGACACATGTCTGTATATATTGCTAAATATATAGACAATATTTTGGTAGAACTAGTATGTTCAACTAGCAATTAAACAGTATATTAATATCAATAATATTATATGGCATTGTCATATATCTAATGAAAACATGATAATAATAAATTGTAATGTTTTAATTAGATCTATGACAGTACCATATACAATATCAGTGGCTAGGAACCATATACGGGTTAGGGTGCTTAACGTCACTTTCAACCAACACTATTTCAGTATATCGTGGTGGTCAGTTTTATTGTTGGGGAAAACCGGAGTACCCGAAAAAAAAACACCGACCTTTCGCAAGTCACTGAAAAACTTTATCACATAATGTTGTATCTAATACACCTCTCTATTAGTGGCACTCGAACTCACAACTTTAGTAGTAATAGACACTGATAGCACAGGCGATTGTAAATCCAACTACGATACGATTACGACCACGACACCCCCGAAATCATATACGATATCAGTGGGTAGGAACCATATACAATAGGATTATACAGTGGCTACAAATTAATCTAAGATCACATTTCATTTAACTTTAACAATAAAAATATTTCACAATATTTGCCTCTGTTTGCAGACAATGAGTGAACTAGATTTTGATATTGGTGACTGTGACTGTGGAAGCTGTGACTGCTGTGGTGACATTTGTAAAATAATTACCTGTAATGGCTGTAGCTGTGACTGTTGTGACTGTTGTGGGTTTGACTGTTGTGATGATGTTTGTAAAGTTCTTACTTGCAATGGCTGTAATTGTGACTGTTGCGGCTTTGACTGTATTACATCGGATTTGGACAGCTGTGAAAAGAACCGTAGAGGTACAGCAACGCGTGGTACCGAAACAAAAGGAATACATGCTGTATCAAGTCAACCCGTGGAAACGATTCAACTAACAAATCTAAATATTCAGGAAAAACAGAAACACAACAGAAAGAATCAATATATGAAAATTCAAAATACAGAAGTTCAAAACGGTGAACCGGAAAATGATGAGGTAATAACGGTTCAACCTCCAACATATGAGGAAGCTGTGCCTGTGGAATTGGATTTGGATCCACCTGTTACCACACAACCACAATCGAGCCTTTCTACTAAATAGGACTATGAATCGTCATAGATAAATACTGGACTACAGTTGGAAATGTATGAAGATACTGAAAGGGATTAGAATCCAAAAATCGAAAAACAGACAAAACAATGACTAAAAGAATTTGTTTTTCAAACACAAAGTGAAAAACGAACTCAAAATTTGTGTAAGCAAGTAATGCAATCCATTAATTTTACAATATTCTACACGACATTTACATTAATATCATAGTGCTTCATTTATTTTCTTCTTATATTTGGACAAGAATGGACACACAATAACATAAATATTTTGGAAGTGAAATACTAATTAGATGACGGTCAGTTTGGGGTACATAATCTTAGATGCTATACTGTACGAATCGGAGAGATCAATAAATTGTTCAGTCATGTTATATTTATGAACATTTATCAATAAACCATTATTCAGTTTTCAACTTGAGTCTAAATTTATACGCTTTTCCAGGTTTTTTGTTGTAGTTGCTTCCCTTTAATCCGGTCAAAAGCGTCCATTTCATGCAATGTTCAACTAAAGTAACATACATGTATATTTATTCATTTTTTGTGTAAAATTTAAATGCTATAGCTATTTGTGAATTTTGTTTTTGCTATAAAATTAATATCTATTATTTTACAAGGATCAAATATCTATAAATTTAAAGAAAATTAGTCAAATTATTTGTCCTTTCCGTTGCTCTTGCCTGCAACGGGAACCAGTTTGTCCACCCTAAGGGAAATAACTCGAATAAACTCAAATAAAAAAATGTCAAAAGAGTATAATTTTAGAATCAAGTGAGAAATTGGCAAGTTGTATGTTGCAGTATATATCAGTGGTTAGCATTTAGGTGTAATACCACTATTTAATTTCTTTAACATTTTCTACTAAATTTGTATTTTTTCGAGCCTGCTTATCTTAAGTTTAACCTTTCCAAGACCATATATTTTCTGAAACGTACATGATTCCTGTACGTTCTGTGAAAATATCAGGGGATGTTTAAAGTCTTGCAGTGAAATGCCAGGCTATGGAAAACACCTACTCTAAAAATAGCTCGGTCATCCCTGGGAAATTCAATATTCATAGGTCATGCATCAAATCCTCCATAGAGGTATTAAAATACAATTAAATGCATCAAATTTGGGCTCAAAATAATCCTTATATATTTAACTTCAATCATCAGTTTTAATTATTCCATTCCATTCAGTATTTGTAAGAATGTTTGAGTGTATTTACTCCACCAAATATGACTGACATTGTAAGACTGGTTTGTTTACGTGAGAAGATCTTATTGTCGAACTGACCTGATCACGTTAGAATGACTTCTTTAATCAGTAGCTCAAAAGAACATGGTTACTTAATATTTAAGAAACATAAATTCTTTAAACGAGCCCATTTCTTTGTTTATTCAGCTATATGATTTTAGTGCCTTGAATATATAGTAAACATGTTACTGCTTTATTATCCAATACTAATAACTGAATTATTTTAAACAAAATTCAAAAATATGCTGCTTTTAATTGAAATGTTATGTAAATTTGCTTAGCATGAACTATGTATGTATGTATAACGTGTATGTCAATACAATATTATTTGCATATTTATGTTATATTCATAGATTAATGCATGCCTTTTTCCATATCAGGACTGTTATCACCCCGAGAGACCAATGTCGGCCAGAGGGCTTTAGCTCGTGGGTCGATATCGGTCGAGGGATGATAACAGTCTTGATATGGAAAAAGGCATGCATTGTTCTATTGATATAGAGGCTTGATATCATGTTGTTCTATTTAATCTTGGGTAGATTTTACAAACAGTTTTTAACGTCATTGTACAGATCGACATTGTTTTGTATATTTTTGAAATCAGACATCAACCCTCGACCCATATCAGCTCTCCAGCTTCGCTGTTGGGCTTTATATGGGAGTCTCGGGCTATTACCAGGGTCGATATGGAAATTGTCATGTAATAATCTCTTATTGATACGTATACGCTCTACAGAGTTTATGTTGATGTTATATATATGCACATATTTTAAAATAAAACTTTTATGCTTTATGTTTTATGAATGAAACCAACGCAACCAATAATAATAAATAATTAATACATTTCACTCACTGAAATTGTCCACACACCTGTTGAATGCACAAAACAAATTGATGCACACTGGATATTTGTTTATTGCATAACAGTAATATTTCATTTACAATGTAAACAAAAGGTTAATTGCATTATGGGTTATGGTGTTTAACGCCACTTTCAACAATATTTCAGTTATATCGTGGCGATCAGTTTTATTGGTAGGGGAAACACAAGCCACTGACAAACTTTATCACACAATGTTGTATCGAACACACCTCACCATGAGTGGGATTCGAATTCACAACTTTAGAGGTGATATGCACTGATTGCATAGGTAGTTGTAAATCCGACTACATGTACTTTATTCAAATTTAGCTCATTTAGTGGAAAATTGGCTTTATTGGCTCTGTAAATGTGTTGCAGCCTTTATGCCCTATTTATAGTAACAGTAGCTACAGTGCGTGGACAAAAGTATTGGAACGATAATGGCGTCACGGTTTATCACCTTCATGTAAACGTCTCGCGAATTTATCGGAATGCACGTTTCATATGGTTTAAACAGGAAATAAAAACTCTTTAATATCAACTTCGAGGCTTATGCAAGCTCAAAATGTAAAAAATATACAAACTGGATTGATTTACCTTAATATTTAGTGATTTAACCTCGAGTTTTCTGAACTTTACGGATACGCTTTGGAATTGACGAGTACAAATTTCTAATGTAATCTACTGAAATATTGGTCCATATTTGGGAAATTTTGTTATAAAAATGATCCCTAGAATCTACTGTCTCAGAAATTTTCTGTAGCTCAATTTTCAGTTTCAACCATACATTTTTAATGATGTTCAAGTCCGGACTTTGGGCCGACCATTCCATGGTTTTTATTTCGTTTTCATCCATGAATGTTTTTGTTATGAGAGCTCTATGAACAGAAGCATTGTCATCCTGAAAACAATAATTATCATCTGGGTAGTGCCTGGCAATGACTGGTCACAGACAATTGTCCAAAGTTTCAACGTATTTTCATTGTTCCATCAACTTTAGTCAAAGTACCGACGCCATTGTATGTAATGTAACCCCAAATCATGGCGCTGATTTTTCTGTTTCCACCGGGAGAAATACATTCAGGTCGGAATGTTTCATCGCTTTTTCTCCAAATATAGAATCTCTTATTGTTTATATTCTGAAAAATTCAAATAAACTCAAATGAATATTCAAAAAGAAAACTTATAATATTACAAAGCGTTATGTGTAGTACGTCATTTGTTAGTGTGTGCTGATCATGAAATACACACATGTGCCAGGTCGTATGCAACCCTGGGGTGAATTTCATGAAAGTCCATGCATTTCACCTGAAAAGATGATTATCCTGTCTGAATAATTTGTGTGAGCAGGTGTCAAATAGAAAGCAGCTCGCCTTCGTCTTCGGCTAGTGAATCTGTTACATCTACATGCTATCCGCCATTCAAAAACATGAAATGATTCTGACAAGACAAGCATGACAGCAAGGAATTATAAAACAAGTTTTCTAATTCCCTAATGACAGGTAAGTTTTTTCTTTTTATGGCAAGCAGCTTTGTTTGAAAAATCTTGATTGCATTTAAAATGATTGCATTTTCGTTTGACCCTTATTCCCCTTTTGATAAGCCCAAAACCCTTAACTATATAGAATAAAGATTTTGTTGACATTAGGTCGATTCTAGGTCCTGCAAAAATACATTCAGTGGACCTACTTGATATCTGCTGGACCTGTTCTTACCCTTTGTCTTGCACACTCACATTGTGACAAAAAATATGTAAATCTGAGCAAATGACTTTGATATCAGAATTTTTATTTTCGACAAAAGAGTCAACTAAATCTGGGTCAAAATATTTCACGCCCCCCTCTCAAAAACAAATGGTCGCCCCATCATGTTTTGACACTTCATGCTATGAGAAACTCGAAAAAGTCTAAATGGTAAAAACCTCAGAAAACGATTTTCAGACATTGCAACATACATGCATAGGCACATTCAATAACCCCCTAGGCCCCTTCATAAACCTTTCCTCCCACATCGTTTTTTATCCCCCCTTTAGGCATCAACTTCTTGTTAGGCGGAGGCATACGTGTACTATGGAAACATTTCTTCTAGTTATTCAATTTTAGGAAGCATGCCATTCGTCTCTCATGACTCTCTTTTAAGACAGCCAAATGTTTGATATATACTTCGCCCTTAAACAGGTTGTGACTGTCTCATATTAAATGGTCTCCTATCCCCCCTTTTGTAAACGAAAGGATAGGGGACTACAATTTACACGTCCACCAGTTTTATTGGTGGATCACTGTGAAAACTTTGAATTGTTATTTTCACAGGCCCCCTAGCGATTCAACAAAAAAACAATTCTACATTCTTTTGATGAATCATGAGCAGAACTCGTGTAATTTTTTTCTAGGCATGAAAATAAAATTAAATCTAAAGATAAAACAAATTGTATAAATATTTAAAGAAAATGTATACAATTTTACATATTAGTTTTCAAGTGTATTTCTTTTCCATAAACTATTAACAGAGTAAAAAGTTCATAAATGTTATGAAAGTTGAACAAATCCTAAGTACATTGAATGAATTATTAATTTAATAGAAAATGAGATTTAAAAAAAAGAATGAAGCATCACCAAACTGACAGATAGCAACCAATTAACAAATTCACTCAAATCACTGAGTTTATAATGCTAAAATAAGAGAAATTTAATTAAAGCTCAATATTCAAAGAAACAAAAAAAAAAAAATTCAAAGAAACAAAGAAAAAAAATCAAATAGCTATAGTTCAATAATTATTTCAGTTGTCATTGATTTTTACTTGCAGTAAGTGAGTTGCTCGAGCAGTTGCTAAGATGAGAATGGAGAAAAGTCAGAACTGCGAATGAGACATTATGCTTGATGTTTTCCTACTTGGCTGCTGCATAAATTTAGTACTGGTTCTTTTAATTAAGGCTGGGCATGATGATACCGATGATGTATTCGATTTTTTTTTACCAATATTGAACCAACCTTGGTAGGAGGCAAAGATTGTTTATCCCCAATTAATTCTGAAGGTTCATATTTTTCACTGGGTTTTGGGAAAGCTGGTTGTATTGTAGTTCCATATGGAAACCAGATCTATCTTTTCCATGCACTACTTTTAGCATAACTTTGATTTTTATCAAGGCTGTCAAATGAAGCACCAGCAAAGCTGCTAGAATTGATAACTTCATTTTGCTCTGATATGTCATTACATTTGCTAGAAATAAATCTACTCAAGGAGTCTTTTGAAATACCAGCACCAATTCTAGCAATTATAGATATCAAATCTGTTGAAGACCCACTATATTTGTGCGCAATGTCAGTCAGAAGTAAGTGGAGAGGTTCAACACAATGCGAGTTCTGAGCATTAAAAATGCAACTGGCTATGAACAGTCGATGGAAGAGTCTTATATTGGAGAGGACCCTTGTAAATTGTTATAATTTGTGTCCAATCCAATTGTTATAATATTTAGCAATAAAATATGTTCATTTGCTGTAAGTCTGTAAATAAAATTCCACAAAACTGGATCTATTTTCTGAATTTCATTAATCAAATTGAATGAATGAATATTAGGGATACCACTTGTTTTCACTCTCGAGGAAACGTAAAATTTTACACACTGACTTGTTGCTTTCAAAGAGTCAACATCTGCATATCTGTATACAGCCTTGCTATTGAAACGGACAGGTATTGCAAACCCACAATACCAGCTAATGAGAGATTCTGTAAAGCATGTAAAGTAAGTTGGAAGATGAACTTCATTTTTTAATAGAGTGTCCCATATATATATAACTCAGTGAGAGATAAATTCTTTACACTGTTTAATAGGAAATTTAATTAAACTACAGAGGTGACAATCAACCGTCTCCTTAATCCTAGTTCATCCCAAGATTTAAATAACATTTGCTTATATTTAAAAGAATTTTACTCACTCAGAGATTCAATCTTTAAAAATATTTAACTTTCCTCAAGTAACTGACAAAAACTTTCAAATGATTATAATAATTTTAATCTTATCTAATTATTATGCTTCCAAAATGATAATACAAATTCTGATATTAATATCTAACTGTGGTCATCCCTAAAGATTATAGTCTTATTTGAATATTTAATATTATGTTATTATGTGTTATCTCTATGTTTATATATGCTTGTGAATGTATTGGATTATGCAACATTGTGATTATTATGTACATGTACTTAATTATGCTTTATCCAATCGTCCTGAATATAGCTGAAAAATTGCTCGCTGGACGTTAAACACCAATCAATCAATCAATAAATGATTTGATTTGATTTGTATTTTCTTTTTACATATTCATAGAAAACTGTGTTTTGGATCTTTCTTCTTTTGAACTAAATGAACATAACAAGATGACTTTAAATAAGGTTCCTTACAATGAACACAGGGCCCAGGGTCCCTGCCACTGTGGACCTCAGAACAGTTTGTTTTTTGGGGGCATTACTAGTCAACTATGGTAAAATCACAGTCTTACAAAATACACAGTTGTTCAATCAATTAATATCATATATACAGTTACATACAGAAAAGGATTTATATAGTCCTACTATGCAATGCTATATAAATCCTTGATACAGAAAACAAATTTAGCCTACTTTCTATTTATAACGCACACACTGGCTGGTTTTTGTTTTGAGTCACATTGTGTAAATACCTGTTACACATAAATTTCATAATTCATTTGCAGAAGAAAATCAGGTAAAAGTCAGCATTCCTAAATATATTTGATAAACTAATTACCTTTGAAATAATCGCCACATTAGATATGTACAAGACAGAAAACGGAAAGGAGGCGACTAAACAAAGTGTATTGTATTGATGAGACGTAATTCGATGTAAACCAGGGCGGGTCTGGGGGGGGGGGGGGCGCACCCGGCGCCCCCCCCCCCCTAAAATTGGAAAAAATAAGATTTTTTTTGCGTAAAATCGTGATTTTTCACACAAAATACCACAAAAATTTGCGCGCCTCACTCCGCTCGGCGCCCCTGACTTGAAATCCTGGATCCGCCCCTGTAAACAATGCAGTTTTCGTGTAAACTTTTGGCTAAAATGTAAAAATATTAATAAATCTAATAAAAGGCAGACATATACACACTCCATGGGTGTTTTGAGGGAGAAATGTTCACCAAAATGGGCACATTTTACACTAAAACAAGGCGAAAATTTCAAAAAACATGTCTCGTCGAATTTTCTTTCAGGAATTATTTCCGTTCCGGGTGACGCAATTTCCAGTTGAGGGAGCATTTTTTATTGGTTGATGATGCTATAGCACTCCTGTATCATCAATTGCATGTCTTAATATATATTTCCCCCGTCAGTTTTTTCATTGGCCGAAAAATGTAAACAAACCGAATCTCGTGTTTTTACACATTCTAGAATGCACGATTCGAGACACGTTTTGACTAATATAAACCTCGGTCGCTTGTCTGATATAGCCAGTCATTGCACAAAATATATAAATATTTTATAGAAAGCACGTTTCTATTACATTTTTGTGTCTATTTAATACATTATTTCACGTTTATCCTACAACAGCGCGAATGGACAATTTTGCGGGACTTGTAAAGCGGCACCTAGCGGGAATTTTTTTTTACGTTGTCGCCCCTTGACAGAGTGATTTTAGAATCAATAGATATAACGGTCAAATCGTGGGTTTGCTTTCCGACTGATCTGGCTCTCGTCCGAAAAAATAAAATTTTTCCAATCATCAAATGGCCACCGTCGTTTTTCCTTGCACCACGCGACTCGTTTTTCCCCGCTTACCTCCCGAATTCGTATTTTCTTCCTGCATACGCACCGACGATACCTTCACATTGGGTTTTTTACACACATTTATATTTTCAGAATTGTTAAATCTGTTTGTAATATCAGACAATGAGGCTTTCCTATCTGCCCTCAAACTTCGGATAATTTTTCCACCATGGCGATCGTCCAAACTTTTTCGTCTCCCCGATTTTTTGGCATTTTCTGTACTACTCCGTGAATCATACCTTTTAAAAACGTTGTACACTGTAGTTTTCGGTATTTTTTAACATACTTGCGACTTGTCCATATGAATGGTCTCCTCTAATTAATTCTACAATGGAATCTCCCTGACCTATTGACAAATCTTTTGATCTTCCCGGCATTTTACTTTCAGCTGTGTATTTACGTTTTGGGTACAGAGACGCTGTTATGGTTTTTTGTTCCGTTCAGAATTTTTTTTTCGGACAACACGAGAGTTAGAATATTTTTTTTTTTTTGTCGCGCGGAAGTGCGAAATTTTTTTCCAGAATTCAACATTAGGTTATTATGACAAAAACTTTTTTTTCCTCCACCAAAATCAGAATATTTTTTTCAGCAACATTGAGAATCAGAATATTTTTTTTAGAAAAAAAAACATACCCCCCACCCCTTTTCAAGTTAAATGGTCGTTCCCTAAATGTTATATATTTAGGGAAGAAGTTGTATTCCATGAATATAAAAATTCAAATAGGTTTTTTGTTTGACTTGGAAATAATTGTAAATTTATTTTTATTAATCGGTATTGTATTAACTCATTAATGGGCATAAATTTGTTTGAAACAGGTCTAGTCCAAACTATGTTTGCATCAACTTTAAATGAGACATATACATTTGTAATATGTTGCGGATATCTACTAGTGTCCCTTCGCTGTATGTTATCGGTGTAAAATAAATAAATAATTAAATGAAATATTTGTATTGCATTGTTATTTACTGAGGACAATTTCACTTTGTGTCCAATCCTTGTTGTATTCGTATTTACAAATAAAAGTATTAACCCACGTGTTTATTATTTTTCCGATTTGTTATATAAATACATTTACCGTAATATACTGAACCATGTGATCTAAACGTCATACAGAGAAATCCTTTGTAGTGCGTGTACACATGTACACCTGACTTGATATATAGTGTGGGTTAACTACTGGGAAATACCTGTTGACATTGGTACATAAAACGAAAATAAGAAATTGAACAGATGTTGTCTGAGATCACGAATATCACCTATATAAAATAGGTAGGTTTTAGTTAATTGTTAGTCGTTCATTTTACTTTAGTACAATTAGGTCGTTAATTTTACTTTAGTACAACAAGTAAGAGACAGAGTAAACACTATTATAATATTAGTATCTACATGTAACTTGAAGGTAAACATCAAACATGTCGCTTCACTGTACAATTGACACAATTAGATGTATCCTGATTTCGTGGAACCCAGTATTAGTGTTTAGTGGAGAAGCAACAAGTTGGAATTTTATAGGAAAACCTTTACTCGTTCAAAAGCAATAGATTTAAAAATAGAATACAATCTAAACAAATATTTTAAATGCACCAATATCAACATCAATTATAAATACATGAAATATACACAGAATCAACTACTACGGCGGATGATGACCGACACATTAGGTACACCATACACAAAATAAAAAGTATGCATTATGAACAGGACCGGCCTTAGGAGGTGCGGGTCCCATTGCTGTTCTCTGTAAAATTATAGTGCGTCGTGTGTACTGGAACAGCCGAGAGTAGACTCGGGGTCCAATTGGTATAAGGCCGGCCTGATTATGATTTTCTAAACTTATTATAAATACTAAGATATAGTCTGCATTTTACCTGACATGAGATTGAACCGGTCATGATCTAAATCACTTCGGATAAGTACGTGTATTTGATTGATTTATTTGTTGTTTAACGTTATAATATTAGGTGTTCAGTATGTCAGCTATTTTCATAACGAAAAGTTTACAAACAATGGATAAGGGTCCATCGAGAAGAAGATTATGGATGTACACCGAAAAGAAGATTATATTATGATCATTATTATATTTGGCATATCAACAAAAAATTGGCATTTGATGATATAACGCCTAATAAATATGTTTTGAAAGTTTGACATTGAAAATGCCCATGAACAGTCACACTCCAAAGACTTTTAAATTAAAGTTTGACATTGAAAATGCCCATCAACGGAACGGTCACTGTTTACCAATCTTTTGACTAATTTTATCTGATGAAGGTTATCCAAGAAATCGCATCGTGCACACTCGATTAGATATACATGTACACGTCGTTATTTGTTTATTTTAATGGCTGCTGCATATTTTCTCTAACGTGCATGTCACATTATCCCAGGCAATCATTTGCAGCCCGTCATAGAATACGAGTTGTTCATTTGATTCTTCTTATACATAAATCGGATGTACTATTCGTTTAAACCTATTGTATTTGCCAACACTGAATTGGACACAGGTTAAGCTAACTCATGAAGTCGAGACTTCTCCATATTACGTTATACAAAGTTATTTCAGAAAAGGTTGTACACCACAGCGTAGACACGTGATCATTTTTCCATATCCCATGGTAAATCAAAATTGCAAAGACGGGGGCTGTCGAACACTGTTACCCAAACGTATAATAATCTTGAAATGGGAAACGAGTTATTTCACACCATTTAAGATATAATGGTAAAAACCAGTCTTTTTTTTTTCCATCGGGTATTTTATTTTACATAAAACACATGAATAAAAGAAAGTGACAAATAAAACCAAAAAGTAAATTTTTAGACAACACATTTTCTAATTTAAACCATATTATTGGAACCTCAGCAACAGCATTATGGCTAGACACGTTTAAGATTGTTTTTTTTTAATCCGATACATGTTTGCCTACAGTGAACAGTCAGGACTACATTCTTGCTACACTTTTATCTAGGATAGATAAAAGTTACTTGATCATGAACATCACCATTACATGTTTACATAATGGATTTGCCTATATTTAAACTCATTAGGTCGAAATATGTTTGAAATCATTGTGTCTTTCTAAATTTATTTAAGAAAAATATGGCCCTTTTCAACCCCCGAGGTAAACCCGTTGTATGAAAACTAGGAGTTAGTTATACAGCTGTGAAGTGCAACCCATCCGAATATTTTGGATATTTTAAAATGGTTAGCATTATTTTCATAAAGATTTCTTATCTCGGGCAATGGCTTCCATGAATTATTTCGATTATAAACACAACAGTCGAATTTATTTTTTGAAGAGGAAGGAAGTGTGGGAAATACATGTAATAACGCAATTCAATAACTTTCATGCTTATTATTAAAAGTCGTTTTTATATAAAAAAAAAAATATACCCCGTTGAAATTAATAAAGGACAAAGTCCTTTTAACTGTAGGCTGTACGATTTTTCCTCCTTTCTATGGGATTCGACTCCTATGTATCTATTCATAGCCAAATATCTTTTCACCGGAAATTTAAAAAATATTTCAATTGATATTTAGAAACGCAAAAAATATATATTTCAATGAAAAATTCCCATTTCTTTAATTATTTACTCTATGCTATGCAAAATTGAAATAAACTTGAAATACAATTCTAATAGGGATCATTCACCAAATTTCTTTCGAAAGACGTCGCTGTTGTTCCATAAGTGGTTAGCGGAACGTTTTAATCTCGATGACGCTTGAATTGTTAACGTTGGGTACAAGGACATGTCAACATCATGCCCTTATTAACATGAATAGGAATATTCTGTAAACTCGTTCACAATTAATAAACAAAATTGTTCTCACGCTTTTATTTTATTTGATAAATTATAACATTATTGCACAAGTTAGATAAGCTACATTGTAGTATTGAAAGAAAAGAAATTGCCCGTATTGGGGTATTCAATACGGGCCGCTTTTAAAAAAAATAGTACTGTATCTTATACTTACAAATGTATAACCATTTCGCTTGAACAGTTGACTACAGAACGACAGGGATATAAGGTTATTAATTAAATTCATGACGGTGTATACGTGTATCACAATTCATTTCTTTGCATTAGCAATAGGGGAAAAGGGTGTATTTTACTCTTATAAAAAGATTTCGATGCTACATTTTTGTAACTGAAAAAAATATATACTCTGAAGCAGAATTTTTGTTCTGGGAAAAAAATTATCCCTTTATGACCAATAATAAAAATCTGGGTAAAAGGGTAAAAAAATCAAAATCATACATGGACGATACACAGGAACACAACAATTCATTTATACCTTTAGGCAGTATAAATATACAATTTTCAACAATGAAGTTCATCAGTATTCATGGTATTGCAGTGTGAGTAACCAAACATCATGTACACCCTTTATGAACATGTATATGCTACACCAAGGTACATGCCGATATGTCGTGTAAACATCCGTTGTATTTCTTAATATGTTTATAATAAAACGCTTTTCTTACGACTTAAAGACTATACTCGTCAACTAAATCTATACTTCTAACAGGTAGTACCACCCCGCGCTGTACTAATTAAACCTTCAATGTTTGAACTGTCCAAGTTTTATAATTCAGTGCCGTCATTAAGTTAACGTTAGATACAAGCGTATTTGTGATTCAAACGCACATGTAACCACTTATGGAACAGTAGCGTCACCAAACCACAGAAGCGGTGAATGATTCCTATTAAAAAATCTTTTTCTACGAGATTCTCGGCGAAAGAGCGGCGTAGGTAAAATGAACGGAACAGCCATAACAAAAAATTATCTGCTACAAAATTCATTCAAAATAAAAGATAATAACGTGTACGGATCATCGTATTATTGAAATTTCATTGAAGGATTTGCATTTGACCAGTTGATCGTTATTTCCTATATTTTCGTGTTGTTTTAGTGTGGCTGTAATAAAAAAAATGGCACCAGAATCTGTTGCTAAGATACCTAACATATTGCTTAGTTTCGAATATATTAGGAAAGAGAACAAACATCTGAATTTGAATCTTATTTTTATTATAGTAAAGTATGTTTCGAACTATATAAGATCTTTTAAAAGATCTAAATATTTTATACGATTTTTTTTTTGGCAAACAAACATTCCTTCAGTCTTCATTTAAACAGTCAAAGAGAGATAACTCCAGCCAGATAATTAAAAAAAAAACTTTAAAAAGTACTTGAAAAAAAAATACATTCCCCTCTCACGCCTCCCTCTTAATATTATAGGACTTCGTCCTTCAAACAGGTTGTGCCTGTCTCATATTAAGATACTGACATTTTCCAATTTGATTGCATTTTGATTTCATCACTTGAAACAAGTAAATTACTGAAATATTGAAAATGACGTCACCGGAAATTGACAATTCACATTAGTTATAGTTGACAGATAGATTCTCCCTGAAAAGATTATCTTAAAAAGAACAACACGAATATTTTAATGTATGCTTATACTAGGGTCCTGTATATTTATATAGGAACCGCCTCGGTGGTGAAATGGTTTGCGTGTTCGACTAGAATGTGATAGATCCTGTGTTCGATTCCCGGTCGGGTCGAACCAAAGACTATACAATTGATATTTCCTGCTTCGCCGCTGAGCACGCAGCATTACGGGGTGAGAACAAAGACTGTTTGGTTTTCAGTCAGTATACTGAGTCAGATTGGGACGACATGTATATGTACGGTACGGACTGTTGTGTCAGTGAGCTAGCACCATAACAATCAAACTAAGGGCGTTGGTTTAGAACTAAGTAGGTACCATCTTCATCTCATCAAAGGTAACTTGTTCTTGCCATGATATAGCTGAATAAAAACGTAGATATCTAATTTAGTGCACACGAAACGTTTCTGAAATAGCCATTCATCATGTACGTATGCACACAAAGTCTATAGATTGGAAAGCCAAATAATTTAAAAGTAAACAAAAAAGCCTAGGCAGGTCACCTATGCATGGTGTTGAGAACGGTCGTTTTAATAATAATTACATTGTTTAGGAACTGTGCAGCTCAATAGTAAATATATCCAATATACCATGTCAGTGCCGAAATACTAGGCGAGCGATAACCTCTAAGACTAATTGTCCACCAGTAGATACCGATATCAACAAAACGTAAGTAATAACTGTTCACACGGGATCACAATGGCTGATAACAATCATTGTCCGAAATAACCAAAGCCACTAATATTTATACTAAGAAGGGTAATGACGAAGTGTCGCCCAACTCACATCAAATTCGTGTATCTCAACTAATACCGATCATAAATGCACACAATTACTCAATAACTATTGTATTAAAATATAGTTTCCGTACAACCACTTTACCACTCTAAAGTGTGCTGTGAAGCATTTGAAACACAATATCTGGCCGATGTTTCACAGTCACAGTAGGGTCAATTATGAGCATAACTCATACTCTATAATGAGTGTGAAACGATACCTAGTCTGCAATTCAGCGGTACTCTTTACTTCATTGTACTTATTTGTTTTTATTTTCTCAGACAATGGGTGACATAGATTGTGGAGGCTGTGACTGTGGCGACTGTGACTGTGGTGACTGTGATTGTGGTGACTGCAATTGTGACTGTGGCGGGGACTGTTGTGGTGACATTTGTAAAATTCTGACTTGTAATGGCTGCCATTGTGACTGTTGTGGATGTGACCGTTGCGATGGAAACGGAAGTGGTCATGGTGGATGTTATCTGGCGTATTTTTGCTGTGTTACATCGGATTGGGACTGCTGTGAATCCACCAGCAGAAGTGCAGCAACGAATAGTAACGGGGCATATACATCTGCAAATCGACCTGCCAATGCGAATCAATTTACAAATATTCAAAATGGAGGCCACCAAGAAAGACAAGCTCCAAATGACGAGGCAAAAATAGATGAAGTCGTAACGGTCCAACCTCCAACATATGTGGAGGCCATGTCAATGGACCAACCTGTTACCACACAGCCACAAGTTGCTGTTGTATAGACCATTCTAGATTGCCATACATCCATATTTGTCCTTTGGTCCAACAAATCACACAAAGAACAAAGATTATTAATTTCAAATTCGATTCCGTATAGTCAGTTGTATTCAGTCAAGATATTGTTTACTTTATATTATTATTTTGCTCTATTTTAGTGACATAAATTTGACGTTTTTCACGGAACCACCTTGTATTGTCAAAATTGGTATCCCGTGAATGAAATATACCAACTGTACAATGTTACAATGTCATATGATTCTTTATGTGATGGACGAAAAGAAAATGATAGTGCTTCATTAAACTTCAAATAAGGTCTGCCATTTAGCAGACACTAAAACATTTAGTACTAATTAAGGCATAGGAATTGGACTATTCTATAATAATTTAAAAAAAAAAGACATGAACCTTATTCTCGATCTATATGGTTATTTCATAAGTGAGATAGAAATACAGTTTTATCAAATAAAAAAATGTTACTTGATCGAAGAAAGTAACAAAGACTTGTATGAACGAAATAAAAGATAGCCAAGACTATGTCACACATGCTACCTTTTCTTGTATAAAATCGTTTGATTTTTTTTAGTATTTACTTTATCTTGTTGTCTCCCCCTGATTATTCTGTTACATTTATGTATTGTTATAACATCTCAGAGTGATATTTTTAGGATGACATTCTTATTTTTATACATATTTTTGTTGCAATTTTTAATTTAATACAAAATATAAAATGATGTTTACACCATGCATTATTTTACACCTTTTTACCTTACGCAATGCCTGTATTATTTCTGATGTTCTGTACAATAGTTTTAAAATGATTATTACGTGATGATAACCCCAAGATCCCATTTTATATGGTCGTTCGTTTTGCTAACGTCATTCTAATGAAGTGAACAGAGCCTTGTTTTCATGCGTGGCAAGTGGTCATGAACATAGGCTTACAGCATAATAGAACCTGTGTTCATGTTGTGTTTTTAGTAATGATGAGGACTAAGCTTTGAAAAAAATAACTATAAGTATTGCTTTATCAGGAATTCAGGTCACTTACAGATTTTAGTGCCGTGACCATCTGATAAATCTCTGTCTCTATGATCAGAATTCTAAAGCCTTGAGGATAGAAAGTTATTAACGTTTAATTCAGTCTGGTCCAAAAGTGACTGACAAACAATTACAAAACCGTATTTAATCCTATATTATAACATGAATAGAAACGTAAATCTAATTTTAGAATTGGTGTCCAACACATGTTGTGTTGTATTTTTGTTTTGTTTCTCTGCTCTAGTGTACCTTATGTTGCCAGTTTCTCTGGATTGTCCAATTTTTCTTCGGTATTCTCAAACGTGTATTTACAAGGATATTATTCCAACTATATATGAAGTTTGAAAACAAAGATAGTATATGAATTCCTGTAAGGAATTTACTAAACAAGACTTAGGAATGTTGTGAAAACATAATAAATGTTTGAAGATACCAAAGTGATAATCAGAAACCGTCTATCGAAAAAGGACACACAATACAAAAGCCAAAAATATCAAAGATATAACAAGGGTCCACAAAACACTACGCAGAAAAACTAAAGCTACAACACGCCATTAAAGAACTGAGTGAACTCGGGTGCTCCGGAAGGGTAGGCGGTTTATACCCCGCTAGTAGTATCCATCGTGGTACACGTGTTACAAATCCGGTGATGAGTCGTAATCGATTATCAGTCATGAACGTGGAAAGGGCGTCATTATGACTACATAAACATTATTGGTCACGTGTGACACAGATATTCCGTAGCATTTATGGTGGCAGCCGTAAAACCTTTTAAGTGATTACTTCAATTTTACGACATGGAATCATTTATTGATCAGTAGCAATTCTCTATCACGGAGAACCCCTGATAGGTAGGAAACAAGACCTGGACTATCGCATCAACTGACATATATTGAATATGCAGGTGTTGCTGAAATTTTGATACAACTAAATGAAACGTTCATACTGGGAACATTGTAATCATCTCTTTTCGTTCTCAGCCGATCCTCACTGTCAATTGCGAGGTGTAGATCTATGTATGAAGTAAACCTAGTTGTACCTGTAGTATTCTTTATTTCAAGTTCAATTGGGTAGATGAGATCAACATATTCATCTTATTATTCTGTGAAAGAACACCTAGTTAGTGGAACATGACATTAAAGAACTAGGCTTCTGTTTTCTGAAAAAGAGGAACACAGGTGTTCAGTTTCGTAGAATTTGTCCCTTTCTAGAACGAATATATTTGAACCTATTCGGCCATTCCATTTTATGAAGCAATGTTGTACTAATTTGTTTTAACTTTGTCTTGTGTCTATAGTCTCTGAAAGGGGTAGAGCAGTCAAATGTTTAAATGTTGTTGCATGAGCAGATAACAGAAAATATTTCCATAATCCATGAAAATTGGAATCCACGAATTCAAATGATTTCCAGTGTTAACTGCTATGGAAAGTAGATGCTACATACAGGTGTGTTGTTAGAATTACAACTACCTATGCAATCAGTGCCTATCATCACAGTTGTGAATTCGAATCCCGCTCAGGCGAGATGTACTAGAGACAACATTATGTCATAAAGTTTGTCAGTGACTTGCGGCAGGCCGATGGTTTCCTCCGGGTACTCCGGTTTCCCCCACAGATAAAACTGACAACCACGATACAACTGAAATATTAATCAAAGTGGCGTGAAACAACTTAGTGTCACCAACTCTAACCCACAAATAAGATGAATTGGTTTCCGGTTACAAAATGTATTCCTTTGCTATGAACAGATTAGGATATTTATATTTCTTATTGACACTAATTGAATGCACTTGTGTCTGGGGTGAAGATCTGCAACTAAAGATGAGTCTTATAGTCATTGCCTCTTGCAAGCACAGAGTCATGGAATGAAGACAAACATACCACACGGTCAGAACAGTTACAAAATACCACACTGTCAGAACAGTTATAAAATACCACACTGTCAGAACAGTTCCAAAATACCACACTGTCAGAACAGTTCTAAAATACCACACTGTCAGAACAGTTCTAAAATACCACACTGTCAGAACAGTTCTAAAATACCACACTGTCAGAACAGTTCTAAAATACCACACTGTCAGAACAGTTCCAAAATCCAATAGAAAAATCGTAGAAAAGGACAAAAAAGTGAATAATCAATAAAATTAGCAAATTATCAAATGTGAGCGTGCACAATGCTTATCAGTACCTGTAATAGTAGTTCTACATCTTGAATATGTAACTTGGAAATGCATATACATTGTATATGATAAAATAATTCATTAGACAAACAACATTAAACATGTGCAGTTGACATGTTTCTACTTAACAATGAGAAGAGTTTGAAGATACGAAAGGGGTAATGAAAATCGGTAAATCGAAGGACAGCCAACACAATGGCCAAAAGAAAAAGGACAAACAACGATCTACAAAGCATACACATAAAACTAAAGATCGAGAAACACGAATCCTACAAAAAATCGTATATGTTTACATTCAGCTTTTATAATTTGCTTTTCAGTATATGCATATCGGTTAAACAATTGGTCAATGGTAATATTATTACACGTTCAATAAAATCTTGGCCTACTTATATTTTTTCATTGATAAGTTAACATAGAAATAATAAGAGAACAACCATTAAACTTTTAGGCGGAAGGAACTATACTTTTTTTTCTAAGAATATATTATGTCGCCATTTTTCTAGGAAATATAAAAATCTGAAATTATATGGAAAGCAAATAAAATTAACTGTCCACATTATTAATATCTCAATGTCTGACCAGTTAAAAAAAATAAACTCCAGATAGCGAGAGTGAATCGTACCATGGACATTGGTAAATAAAACTACTATTGTACTTTATTCTACTTGTTTGTCCTTTTTTATCAGTATGTAAAACCATACTTCATCACCACTGTATAAATACCCCGGTATGTGAGTTTGGGTCTCACTAGCCAAGTTCACCAAGTTCATTGGGTCTCACTAGACAAGTTCACCAAGTTCATTGGGTCTCACTAGACAAGTTCACCAAGTTCACCAAGTTCATTGGGTCTCACTAGCCAAGTTCACCTGCTTAGTCCCTTTTGGTTTAGTTACTCATAAAGACGTTTCAATTATTTGATTTCCCAGTCTTTAGATTATTTGCGTACCAGATGAAGGTTATCCAGCAATGCGTCGTGCGCACTAATTTAGATACTTACGTTTTTATTAACCATTACTGTTTAAACTTCCTTTCAAAATCTCTAATTGATAATTGTCGTATTTCCTACCTTCCCTTACTTGCTTGTTTACAACGCAGTATTTATAGCTATGAATTTTTGTGAGAGGATATGAAATATGCTTACCTCTGGAACAAAAGAGACTTCCTGCAGATTTTGAGAACTTTCGTTCGTGTTTCTAAAAGGCGCCATGCGCTTTTTTATCATTCACCTCCACATTGATGTTAACCTCCACCTTCCTGTGTTGTGTTAATCGCTACCTATATACATCAAGCTTTTTAATAATACGAGAAAAAACGATTGCAGAGACCTGCATTTCCAAATTTACTTACCTCTAATTATCATTAATTGCTATATAAACACATGTAGTAACATCTTTGTTGGCATTCCTTGAATATGATATGGCATAGGTTGAAGACAACATTCAAGTATATGGACGATAAACAGCACAGATATGAAAATAAAACACTATATACTGAGCATAGGTACCCAATTTGTGGACCCCCCCCCCTTTTTTATTTTTTTTTCAATTCATCACTTTTGTGGGACGTTTTCATTATAAACAGTGTTAAACAACTTCAAACATGACCGAAAACTCAATCTGAGATCGATATAAGCCCATTTCTAAAAACACAAAAACCCTCCATCTTCTACTCTATTATATTATAGAGTAGAGAGGATCGAGGGTTTTTATGTTTTTTATGTTTTTATGTTTTTTAAAAGATTAAATATTAATATGAAAAGTTATGGACAACACACGACGGACACTAAATGATAATACTTCACTTGGCCGTTTTGTCCAGTTGAGCTTACAAACATGCTTAATTTCAAATAGGTAAATATCATAGAAATATTCAAAAACCACAAGAAATAAGGTTTGGTAAATAAATAATGAAGTGAGTGATTGTTGTTTAACGCCAAACGATCAATATGAAGAACTTGATATTTCCAAGAACTCTGGTAAACCTTACAAAAATACTAATATTAATTGCAAACCCAATTGACTGGCTATATGCTGCCTGTCTAGAATATTTTATTTTTTTCTCGATCGACAGTTCAGAAGCTAGAAAACAATATGATGAATATTGTCTGTCAATCATGCACACGACAGGGCGCATTTTCAAGGCACCGGATGGATTTAATTTGATTTAAGAGAATGGAACTGATATAAGTTCAAAGTTTAATTTGGGCGCAAAATGGGAAACTTTATATAATTTATGAAAAGGTGATGTGAATTTTAGGGATCCTCAGATTCAAATCCATTCATCTACTTTTCAACACTTTTATACATATTATACATATGTATATGAAATAGTATAATGATAGTAATGTTATTTTAAAATATTTCCACTTTGTTTTACTTGTCGTTTTCTTTTAAGAGCCCCAGTTTTATACTGCTCATGCTGAGCAACGGACCACATTCGTCAATTGTTTTAGCTCATCGATGATCATGAGATTCAGTAAGATAAATAACACGGTCCGTGCAATATTTATTTTTATTTTTTTATTTTTAATTAATTAATTAATTAATTAATTAATTAATTAATTAATTTATTTATTTATTTATTTACATGGGTAGACTTATAGAAAGTGTGTAATCGTAAAATTGATATCAACTTTTTCATTTGACCTAGTATATAAATGTTCGTATTGTACAGATGTACCCGCTATAGTACATCCAATACTAAAGGTAACGAGTTTATTACACTGTTGATGCTTTACTTTAAATACCTGTGTATTATTGATCTTATACCGTGTGGTTTAAAGAAATAAAGATGGCGACGCAAATATGTGGAATGATAACAGGATTTTATATTTTATCTTTCATATTCAGTAAGACAGTATCTGATATTGACAATTAAGTTTCTTTTTTTATTTAATATTCTTTCTAAAACAAATTGGGACTGTTAATGATATATACTATTAATCAAATGCACGTTCCAAACATGTAATATTATGACCAATAAAAACAGTTTGAGGATATCCGGTTTAATCAGACCCTGTAAATCGAAGAAGGACAGACACCACAATGTCAAAATGAAAAAGGACAAACAATGATGTACAAAACACTACACAGGAAGCTAATGATCGAGCAACACGAACCCCACTAAAACCGGAGGGGGGATAAACTGCTACACTAAATATCGAAATTCTTATGTATATTACAAAATTCACTTTTTACTTAGTTTACTGAACCGTAAAAGACACGTCCTATACATTAAAGTCTCCAACAGATTTATTATGAAGTATAGCAATTCTAATAATAAATATCGGAAAGTCATAATATTTCAAGCAGATTTCTAAGCATAACAAGCTCCTAAAATGTCTTTTTTTTATATACTTTTGTCAACACTACGTCACAGATGTAGAAGAAATGAGGAACGAAAGTCAGCATAGGGTATGTCCTCCATTGGCATTGATTACATGAACACATATCCTGTACATTGAAAGAATGAGAAAGTTGTCCGTCTTGGTTGAACTTCATAGCCTCTATGTTATTTTACTTAAAAAAAAAACTCTTATGACTCTTGCTTGAAAGTGTATTTCCGATGACAGCACATGGGATCTCAGAACTTGGTCGATGTAACGATTGACCGTAGCCCCAGTACCCCTGCCTGGAACAATGGTATGAAAGATGACAGGTCCAAGTTTGAAGTTTAGACAGATCCTACACCACACCATGATGCTTTGTCCGCGCTATGAGTCACTTGCAATGATGTCTACATCAGCAAAAGGTTCACAAAACCTTCACTAGACCCATGTTCTGCCATCTGCGTTGGAAATGCAATATCGACTTTCATCTGGGAAATTGGTATTCTTCTACTGGTGACGAGGCCAGTGTTGACGTTTCATAATCCACTGTGGACGTTCTTGACGAAGACGAACTGTAAGGATGGATCATCTGGCCGGTCGACGACATCTACTGTTGTTGACGATTAATCGACATCGAACAGTGTTATCACTACCGGTAATTGGTCTCTGGTGGCTACCAACTGCCTGTCATGATGTTTGCGTGGCTGTAGTGAATTGATATGCTGCCGAAAGATGTACCTATTCTGACGTGGCGCTATAACTCTACGATGATCACTACGCACTTGATCAGTACTGCTTATATCGTTATTGCGTTCCCGTAGACTTTGGACGGTGCGTATATTACAGTTAAATGCATGTACGAGTTGAGGCCGTTGCCCAGCATTCAATCTTCCAATAGCTTGTTCTCATTGTTGAAGACTGAGTCGTGGCATTCGTCTGGCATTTAATGGAATTAGTGACAACATGTGCATTTTCTGCATCTTAAATAAGAAGAGTTCAGTAGGGTTTGCACGAACTATTCATGTTTTTCATTTTGTTCTTTTAAACCACGTCTCACGACCCTCTCGAGACCCTCTATCTTCACCTAAGTTAAAGTACGCAGTCAACCAAACAACTATATATGTAATCCGAGTTCATTATAGAGACGATGTACAGGTTGAGTATCCGTAAATCGGGAAATTTTGGTCATGGTTTTATTTTGGCCTATTTTGGCCCCTAAATACGAAGTGCCAAAATTAAACACACCAAAATATGTCACACTCCAAAAATTAACTGCCAAAATTGAACACTGCCTTAATATATTTTTATATTTATATTCCCTAGTCTGTACCTTTTTGTCTTACTTCTTTCCTAAGTAAAACTTTGTCAATTACCGTTATACATGTATATATGCTACAGTAAATTTGTATAATCAGGAATTATGCATAATTACTGAATTTTCAGTAATTATGCATAATTACTAAACATGCTAGTGATTATATATAATCCCTGAAATTGACCAGTAAATATACATAATTACTGAACATTTTGTTAATTATTCTACAAATTTACTGGTTTGATTTTAGGAAATTTGAATAAAAATAATCATCTCTAGACTTGATCAGTCAATGTTAATGCCATATATTTATATAATAATGTTGTGTTAACAATGACTATGTCTTTAACCCTGATCACTATGTGAGAATATTCTTTGTTTCATTTAAGGCTTTAAAAATATAAAGATTTTTGAATTTTGAAATTTAATTAACAACAATAACAAGTATTAAAAAACAGTAACATGAATAATAGACGACTATGATAGATTGACAGATTGGATCCGCCCCCTTGCACGTGGACTAGCTATATATAGCTTGACAGACAGCTGAAAACCCAGCCTTCCCCGCGTGAAACTGACATAGTAGTTGTACTATTTTCGCATAGTATATCAACGCTAATATAATTCTTTGTGATATATGCCAAAATATCGTATGAACTTATATTACAGAAGAAATTTACAGAAAGCATAATAATTATATAATAATGTTGTGTTAGCAATGACTATGCCAATATAATGGTCAGGGTTGAAGACATAGTGCACGACCCGAAGGAGAGTGCACTATGTCTTCAACCCTGACCACTATATGGCATAGTCATTGCTAAGACAACATTATTATTATTATGCCGACTGCTATATGTAGACAAAATATATTGAGAACTATTACAATAAAGGAATCAATTTGAGTTGACAGATTCTCTATTTTTGGGACCTTCCGACATATCAATTGAACATTTTATTTCTCTTAGACGTGCTGTAAAAGCAGATTCACTATTTGAAGGACAGGGTTTTTTAAAATGTGGTTGTTGTGGTATAAACAGATGTGAAACAAATAGATGTGCATGCAGAAAGGCTGGACAAATGTGCAATAGTAGATGCCATCCAGATCTTGCTTTTAAAAATAAATGAATGTATTTATCACTTCTTCTTTGTAAAGTGTTTTATGTGACATTGATTTGATTAAAGCGTTAAACTTTTTAGCCCTTTTCTAACGCATGTAAAGTTAAATAAGGAGAAATGAGCATTTCAGTAATTAGGCATAATAACTGACAATATTTTTAGTAATTATACATAATCACTGAAAATTTCAGTATTTATATATAATTACTAAACCGGTCAGTTATTATACATAATTTCTAAATATTTCAGTAATTATGCATAATTCCTGATTATGCAAATTTACTGTAACATATACACACACAAGTCAAACTGAAAAGTGGTCACGATGTCAAATCGTTGGCTTGGATGACAAGAGAGAAACTAAAGGTAAATAAAGTACATTGATAAAAACCATGCAATACCAATAAAATTTATTCAATCAACAAAATGTCAAATATCATTAAAATGACAATTACCTATAGAAAAAAGAAAAATCTATAAACACGTAATTAGTGTCTTATCTGTTTTATTTATAACAACATAAAATGCACAGTCAATAATCAAATAGATTTACAGGTACAAAATCCAATTATAAAGGTGTGATCTGTCATATACATTTTTTGTAACCTTTGATCTGTTTATTATATATAATTGTTGTGTAAACAAATACATGTACTGACCGTTATAATAAGACCGTGTACCTGTAAAAGCGATGATTAATACCAGTGCAAAATTATTATTTGTTGTTTTTTCTTATATTAAATGCATTTTACTTTATGCTGTTTAAATATTTAAATTCCTAGTTTTAATAGATATCACAATTTATCCATAAGTCGATTTGGTTTTTAGTACGACATCAAAATATCCGGTAAGTAACAGTAAAAACGTAGAGAAATGAAAACGCTTCCATTTACGTTCTGAATTAACTGACAAAATAATTAAACACATGGGAACCAAAAGTGGCCAAAATTAAACACACTAGAAACGAAAATGGCCAAAATTTCACACACCAAAATAAAGCAACCCTCTTTTGGAGAAAAAAGGCCAAAATTAACCTACACCAAAATTTCCCGATTTACGGGTATATAATGGCTTGATCAGTATCACTTTACATAACAAATGTTATTTCCATGAAAACGGACATAATCTATTTTCACTTTAATCTAAAAAAAAAAGAATTGAAAAGAAGAATGTTTTATTAAATCGAACAACATATGAAATAACGGTATTGAAAACTACACTAAATTAGCACAAGTCTTTAGTTAATCCTGATTTAGGGATTCGAACACGCGATCAATCACATCCGAGAACCCTGATCATTTCATATCATTGAGGCGGTCAGAACTGGAAAGTAATCAAGTTAGTTTTTGTTTGTTGGTTTGTTTTATTAATCTATTTTTCCAATTTTGACATAATTTCTCATTGATTCGTTACAGAATGTATTGATGCATCGTATTGTACATATTACATAAGTGACTATTATTACTCTGGCAGTACGTACTGTAGCGCTGGCTGCTGTAAATATAAGGACACATACGATCCATGTTGTTACTATTCTAGTTCCTATGACTACAATACATACAACTACTGGGAATATAATCAGAGTACCATGTAAGTACAAATGTAGTGCTATAGTCAAAAACATTTTTCTATAAGTTCCTTGTAAGTACAAATGTAGTGTTATAGTTAAAACCATTTTTCTATAAGTTCCTTGTAAGTACAAATGTAGTGTTATAGTTAAAACCATTTTTCTATAAGTTCCATGTAAGTACAAATGTAGTGTTATAGTTAAAACCATTTTTCTATAAGTTCCTTGTAAGTACAAATGTAGTGTTATAGTTAAAACCATTTTTCTATAAGTTCCTTGTAAGTACAAATGTAGTGTTATAGTTAAAACCATTTTTCTATAAGTTCCTTGTAAGTACAAATGTAGTGTTATAGTTAAAACCATTTTTCTATAAGTTCCTTGTAAGTACAAATGTAGTGTTATAGTCAAAAACATTTTTCTATAAGTTCCTTGTAAGTACAAATGTAGTGTTATAGTTAAAACCATTTTTCTATAAGTTCCTTGTAAGTACAAATGTAGTGTTATAGTTAAAACCATTTTTCTACAAGTTCCTTGTAAGTACAAATGTAGTGTTATAGTTAAAACCATTTTTCTATAAGTTCCTTGCAAGTACAAATGTAGTGTTATAGTTAAAACCATTTTTCTATAAGTTCCTTGTAAGTACAAATGTAGTGTTATAGTTAAAACCATTTTTCTATGAGTTATTTGTAAGTACAAATGTAGTGGTATAGTTAAAACCATTTTTCTATAAGTTCCTTGTAAGTACAAATGTAGTGTTATAGTTAAAACCATTTTTCTATGAGTTATTTGTAAGTACAAATGTAGTGTTATAGTTAAAACCATTTTTCTATAAGTTCCTTGTAAGTACAAATGTAGTGTTATAGTTAAAACCATTTTTCTATGAGTTATTTGTAAGTACAAATGTAGTGTTACAGGCCTTTCAATAAGGAGTGGTACCAGATACTTTTACCCACCTAAGATGGTCTTTGGTACCTCCTGATTTTAAAGAGTGTTGTACAAGATATTAATGAAAATTGTTCAAATTGTAATACAAAGTACTGCCTGTACATGTAGTAAATAGTGGAGTACTGGTAGACTTGAAACATATTGAAAGCCCTGTGTTATAGTCAAAACCATTCTTCTGTTATAATCCTCCTACTATTGTATCCCCATCCCCTCCCCAAATATGCCTTTCTGGTGTTTTATTGTTTTTTCAATAAATATTTCCGAGTCAGTTTCTTTCACTGACATTAGAAATATTTATTAATAATAAGACATACGTTAAGTGATCACACCCTAGGTTTGTTTTGAACTTCGTTTTATCCGAGCTTTTGTGTTCTTGCTTTGGGTTTATTTATGATATTGTTTTTTCTTTATTACATCCGGGTCTTCCTTAAAAGTCCTTCTTGAATACGTCTAAAATTCCCCATTGATTTGACAATATTATTTACTCCGATAACGACTACATTCTATTTATATCTTTCTTGATTGTGTCTCTAATATTTAATAACATACCTGTATGAATTTATTACTTGAATGTCACTCTGTCATTTTTGTTGGAGTTCGTGTTGTCCTGATCGTTTGATATGTTGGTGCATGTTGATTTCATTTTAACTTTTATTGGCTTTCCAATCTCTAAACTTTGAGCGTATCTGATAAAGACTATTCCAGAAACGCGTCGTGTGCCCCAAATTAGATATCTACGTTTTTATGACTATCACTGGGTCAATACCTCTGATGGTGGACTATTAATCCCCGACTGTATCATCCGCCCAGTAGTCAGTGTTTCGGCACTGACATGGTTTATTAGATATAATTATTATTGGAATTATTAATCAAAACATGATGTTCTCCCCCATTAAGCATAGGTGACCAATGCCGTTTCTTTGTTATCCTGTTTAGGCCCTTTGTTTTTTTTCACAGATACGTTAATACTTTTCAATCTGTTTTATTTGTGTAGTTAGTTTTATCAGCTTAGGAAACAACCGACCATACATAAGTCGCTAGCAATCTTTATCTCTGTCGTACAATGATGGCATGTTTATGACATGAATTGTTAACATATGTTTCGTTTCTTTTCTTTATAGATCTGCTGGGGCAATTGCTGGTATTGTGATAGGATGTATTGTTACTCTGGCTGTCTTCATATCGGTGGTCATCTGTGTATGTAACACAAATCGACGAGGCAACAACTACTCGGCTTACGGTGGACAGGTGATAAGAACAGGACAACCAACAGTCTCCTATGTCACTACAAGTGGCGCCCCTTGTGAGTGTTACAATTACGGCACATGTCCAACGAAAATGTTAATTGTAGCAGGCTTATTGAAATTATATTACATATTCACGATGGCTTCATTATTATTGTTTGCACATTTAAAACGGTCTAATATGATCAAATGAAAAACAAAACATATCACACTGTCGGAACACTTTCAAAGTGTAATCCAAAAATTCATAGAAACAGAAGCACAATCGATAGCCTATGAAGACCGCTCATTTTCCTAGCTTGGTACAGGTTCTTCAATAAAAAGTTGTGTTCTGTTCCCCGTGCAGATTGGAGCCCACGGAATGATCATAGATAAAGTAATATTTCTTATTTGCTGTACAGCAATATTGTGATATATATTTGTATAAACAAAGGTCCAAGTGGTCATGGGGCCTGATCCCCGGGGTCTAATGTTTCGCATAGACTGCATTGGAAAAATTTACAAAAAAGACTTTCAGTAAGAACCAGTAATGGAAATGCAAGATGCAAGGGTCTGTGGGGTCCTAGTCTTGTGGGTCTAAAATTTTATATATGCTGCAAAAAGACCAATGTTTTTAAGAACCGGGAATTGAAATGTCATTGTGTTTGGCATGAAATATTTTTTTTTTTGAAATGGAGATCCAATCCAAATGAAGACACCAAGGTCTACGAGTCCAAAGTCTAATATAGGCTGTAATGAGAAACTATAAACAACAATAATTTTCTTGAAGGAGTAATGGAAATTCAATTATATATGATATGAATCCTTAATATAATATAGGGATTCAACCTTTTAGGGTTAGGGTTATGGCGTTTAACGCCACTTTCAACAATATTTTCGTCATATCGTGGCGATCAGTGTTATTGATGGAGGAAACCAGAGTACCCGGAGAAAACTACCGATCTGCCGCAAGTCACTGACAAACTTGATCACATAATGTTTTATCGAGCACACCCTGTCATGAGCGGGTTTCGAACTCACACCTCTAGTGGCGATAGGCACTGATTACATATGTAGAGTATATGGGGTCCGAAGACATATGTCATTTTTTTTTCAAAGGCTGCAATGGATTAAAACAAATATTATTCTCAATAATTAGTCATGGAAATATACTAGTAAAACCTAGATTAAACCTTATGCAATAAAAGAGTCCATGGTATAAATGGTTCGAATCCTTAGGATAGGCAATACAATAAATCTTCCGTACTTTGTTAAAAGGTAAGGTTTGTGGTTTATGGTGTTTAATGCCACTTTCAACAATATTTCAGTTATATCGTGGCAGTCAGTTTTATTGTTGGAAGAAATCGGAGTACCCGGAGAAAAAAAACACCGACCTGTCGCAAGTAACTGACAAACTTTATTACATAATGTTGTATCGAGTACATCTCGTCATGAAAGAGGTTCGAACTCAGTTAGTTGTAATTCCAACTACCATACGATCACGACCAGGACAGCCCCCTGTTAAAAGAGCGATACAAACTAGATCTGATTTATTTTTAGAAAGATATTCAAGATTACATCTAGTAGTTTTGCTCTAACTGATATATGGTTTTTTTCTATGTAGACGTACAGCCCAACACACAAGGAGGGAATGTAAATGGTGGATTCAGTGCGGGACCTCCAGTATATAATGCATGTAATAACTCTGCACCGCCACCGTCATATAATGCTGTTTTAAATGATCCGGCTTATCATATTACATCATATCCTAAACAAGGTGATGCCACGTCAAGCAACAATATCTATGCAAACGTACCACCGCACACTGATTTCAGTGAACACAACAATACAACCAACGAGACACACACTGGTAGTAGTGCTCCGTCAGCACCTGCAGTTGATAGTGCACCATACATGTAGTAATAAGTTGATCTGTGAAAAGTAAGAATTATCAAAAATGTTGCCATGTCATGACAATTTAAGGTGCGTTATTTTATGATGTAGTACCGTATTGTTATGCAAATTTAGCCTTGTTAAAATATTATATAATATATTAAATATATTACAATATCATGACAAAAATAGTCCGCAGCTAGCATCATAAAAGTGTAGAACCCCCATGACGATAATGTCACATTCTAATTTTGTTGCTATTATTTTCATTGCTACTGGTATATTCTTGCTTTTGTTATTCCTGTTCTGACAAGTCTTAATTTCTTATTTCAGAAACTTGATAAATTTGTATCTAAATTCGATATTCTTCTTTAGAAACCTTTTTTCTTTCATGCATGCTTTGTTGTATTGTTTGATATTAACATAAAAAACAAAAAAATACCCAACAGTCACAACAATTCCAAAAGCTAATAGAAAAATCGTAGCAACCGAGGTAAAATTGATGCCTAACACACCTACATGACAGCTCACTTTCCTGGCTTGATACAAGTACTCCAATTGTCTGTCAATGGGGAATCATAAAGCATTTAGTATAATAAAAATGACCATCATATTCGGGAAAAAAAAACTATCACCCTGGTGATATTTTTTTACTGGTTTTAAAAATCGATCATCAAGTGCAGTGTGTTTATGTTAACAGAATTTGTCCATGAATTATCTCCGAATATATCCGAAATTTAAAGTCTCCACAGTATTTTATTCATGTGAAATATTTTTGTTTGTGATTAATTTGTCATCCAGTAACAATTGATAACTAAATGAAAACAGTACATACAACAATGTATGATGTGGAGAAAGACATTCTTCATTTCCTTTATGACTGTATAGGGAAAAGAGATTTACTTATATTGTTTCATAAATTATTTACTGACTTCAGTACTTCATATTGTAAATATTGAACATAGTATATTTTTAACATACAGTATAAACATACAGATGTAGCTTGTAATGATCACATTGTAATATTATTTTTTCAACAAATGTTGATTTTTCCTACATACCAACAGGGTATTTTTTAGGAGTGTTTTTTTTTTTAATAACTTACGCATGGTTAGTAGGAAAACAAGAAGGGGACACTTTTTGGAGCAAAATTGACAATGGCTAAAATATCGATTTTTAAACTATATTTTTGCCACTTATTTGATTTGTGTAATTGTACATTTTACATCTTTTGACCATTTTGCTTTCACCATAACAGTCTCGTTGTTGTCATGTGGACGATATCTTCAAAACCTCTGTAGTTATTCCTGTAAAGGTCATTATGTCATTTACACATTTTAATATCAAACATCATACCAGAAATTGACAGAATTTGATATTCTTCATCAATATTTCAATGCTGTACCTGGAACATTCCCTCCTTTCTTTGTTATAATTCAGTATCTAACTACATGTTATGTCTGTTTAATGTATTCGAATCGAACATGTTGGTTTCTGGTCTAATTGAGGCACAGGGGTAAGCGATTGGTGCTGTAGTATATTAAAGGCGTGAGTTCTAATCCCATGGACGGAGAGCCAAAAAATTGCAAAAAAAAAATCTTGTTGGGTTTAATTTTCAGGTGTATTTCAGTTTATACGCACTTTCCTCATGTTTGCAAGCAGTACGTGCCATATTTTTCATCCTCCCGAGGCAAATGTCTGTGTTTACAAACTATCAGTCGGACTGAACTTTGTCAACATGTGACCTTTGATCCGGGAAGGTGTTGTGTTGATGTTGTTCAATTGGCTATTGGTGTTAAGCTCCACCTTCTTTCTTTTTTATCGCCAACTATCAGAAGAAGTCCAATATCCGAAACCAAACTATGAATTGCAGATCATTCGAGTCTTGTTGAACGAGACTATCATCTCAAAAGATACGAGTTCGATTCCAGATTGTAGCGAGGTGTACTCGATACAACCTTATATTATAAAGTTTGATTGTGACTTGCGTGAGCCTTTAGGTTTTCTCCACCGGGATGCTCCTGGAATATCATTGGCAGCTGACTTTAAACACCCATAAAGCCTAATATGAATGCGAAAATATGTTCACAATGATACGACGTCGCTGTTCTTTCTTTACAACATTTGAAATGTAATATTTATATATATTCAAGAATACTAATTGTATGAGAAAGTCCGCTATTGCTATGTTAAAATATTTCCGAAAATTGGATACATGTTTTTTTTTTTATTTTATAGAAAATAGCTAGAACAAAACATTTTAGAATACGCATGTAACCATGTTAATTGAGGTAGTATACTGATGTCTAATATTGTTAATTAATCAAATGATTTAAGAAATCATACATGTAACAATGTTTTAATCACATAATTTGTTATTTGTAATATTATATATTAATATATATATACGGTATGTCCATGATATGTTTGTTACCTAAACATTAAAATTAGAATGAACTTGTTTATTGTTTTACTTGACGCATATAATTTATATTAATATCTGAATTATTTTCAATTTATGCACAATTCCTTACAATGGAGATATGAGTAACACTTTCAGTGTACAAATATACATGTTGTTTATCCAGGATAAAATGCATTCACCTCTAGTAAGAGTAGACCGAGATAAAACCGCACACGCTGTAACTAGCATATACACAGGCTGAAATGCTGCAACAAAAAATCGTCCTGTTCACTATGCAATACAGTAAATGATATAATTACATTGATGAAAAAGATACAGGCTTGTTTGGTTAAGCAGAACAATATTAGAACAGCTTTTTTCATTAAAAAAAATTCCATCATCGCCCACCGCCACGATATAACTAAAATATTGTTGAAAGTGGTGTCAAACACCATAAACCTAAAGCATGATAGCTCATCTTTACGAGAAAAGTTTGAAGATACCAAAGATGTAATCAGAAGCCGTGTCGAAGAAGGACGGACAATACAATGGACGGACAATACAATGGATGGACAATGTAATGGACGGACAATGCAATGGACAGACAATACAATGGACGGACAATACAATGGACGGACGATACAATGGCCAAAAGAAAGGGACGAAAAGACAAACAATGTCCAACAAAACACTGCACAAACCAGAGGCTCCCAGGTGCCTGTAATTGCTCACCTGGATCAAAGCTGCTTTCAATAACAACGCAACTGCACTGTGACGGCCGTCTTGGTGGGAGAGCGTGACTGCCGGACACAATTTTGGAAGAGGACCATCCAATTACTATTCCATCAAAGTTTGGTTCTAATTGAGCTACTGGTTCCAGACAAGATGGTTTTTATGTGGATTTCCCATAGGGCCCTATGTTAAACTAAGTTCAGCTGTGCAGCCATCTTGGTCAGAGGGCGGGACCACCAGACACAATTTTGGAAGAGGACCATCCAATGACTATTTTATCAAAGTTTAGCTCTTATTGAGCAACTGGTTCCAGACAAGAAGATTTTTATGTAAATTTCCCATAGGGTCCTACGTTAAGCTAAGTTCGGCTGTGGGGGCCATCTTGGTCGAAGGGTCGAACCGCCGGACACATTTTTGGAAGAGAACCATCCAATGACTATTTCATCATAAGGTCCTATGTTAAATTAAGTTCGGCTGTGGCGGCCATCCTGGTCGGAGGTCTGAAATGCCGGATACAATTTTGGAAGGGAACCACCCAAGGATCATTTGAGCAAACTTTGGTTGAGATTGGCTCAGTAGTTTCAGAGGAGAAGACTTTTTAAAAATTGCATCCCCTTTTTTCTATTTTTAGCTTGGCAGCCATCTTGGTTGGAAGTCGGGATCACCGGACACAATTATGGAAGGGGGCCATCCAAGGACCATTCCACCAAAGTTTGGTTGCAATTGGCCCAGTGGTTTCTGAGGAGAAGATTTTTATGTGAATTTCCCATAAGGTCCTATGTTAAGCTAAGTTCGGCTGTGGGGGCCATCTTGGTCGAAGGGCCGAACCACCGGACACATTTTTGGAAGAGCACCATCCAATGACTATTTCATCAAAATTTAGTTCTTATTGAGCAAATGGTTTCAGACAAGAAGATTTTTATGAGAATTTCCCATAGGGTTCTATGTTAAATTAAATTCGCTGTGGCGACCATCTTGGTCGGAGGTCTGAAATGCCGCACACAATTTTGGAAGGGGACCACCCAAGGATCATTTCAGCAAAGTTTGGTTGAGATTGGCTCAGTAGTTTCAGAGGAGAAGATTTTTTTTTAATTTCATCCCCCCTTTTTTCTAATTTGCATAATCGGTCAAAATCGGCAAAAGTTCAAATTTCATAAAAAATCCCGTAACATATGTTAAAAAGCTCATCATTATGCTTATACAGTTCAAATTTGGGCATATTCTGCCTTAAAATAGAGCAGTTATGGCCATTTGAAGAAATGTCTATTTTTAGTAACGGCGGCCATCTTGGATACAGAACGGCGCTGACGGACACAATTTTGAAAGGGGACCACCTAAGGATCATTCAGACAAAGTTTGGATGAAATTGACCGAGTGGTTTCTAACAAGAAGATTTTTAAATGATTTGTTGCTTATTTATGCCTAATTTGCATAATCGGTCAAAATCGGCAAAAGTTCAAAGTTCATAAAAAAATCCCGTAATATATGTTAAAAAGCTCATCATTATGCTTATACAGTTCAAATTTGGGCACATTCTGGCTTAAAATAAAGCAGTTTTGGCCATTTGAAGAAATTTCTACTTTTAGTAATGGCGGATGGAGGGCGTGGCTATCGGACATACATTTTAAAGGGAATCCCCTAAGGATGATTCAGGCCAAGTTTGGTTTAAATTGGCCCAGTGGTTTCAGAGGAGAAGATTTTTTAAAAAGTTTACAGACGGACGACGGACGCCAAGTGATGGCAATAGCTCACATAGGTGAGCTAAAAACTATAGAGCTTGAGGAACAGGAATCCCATTGAAACCAGGGGTAAGATCAGGTGCTCTGGAAGCGTAAGCCGTTCCTGCTCCACTAGTGGCATCCATCGCATTACTATTGTTAAGTGACACGAACATCATCTGATATCAAAATAGCTGTGGGCACAATATACGTAAATAAATTCAAATAACAAAAATAAAACATGAACATCTACAAAGCAAAGACGAACCAAATATGCCGTTCGTGTGGAAATCGTACTGGACATAAGCACGGAACTCGAAGCAGTGAACACGTGTAATTGGACAAAATGAACGAGATGAACATCTTCAAGATCATCATAAGATTGTTGATCTTTTGTGTTATGTTAAAAGGTAAGATCATTCAGAAAATATCGCAAGTACTATTAATTGTAAAATAAAAGGTATACAACTGTTTGACAAATAATTGAATGTTAAACACTATCAAAATAGTATTAGTCTAATCCACATTTTGTCATGTCACATTGTCTAGAATCTCGTTGTTAACACTCTTACAGTGAAGTTGATAATCTAGTTCCTTGCTGTATTCTTGGATTCACCGGGACCATTTGATCTATTTCTAACTCACAATGCTATTTTGTACTGCGTACTCTTATTCAATGAGACATTCTTTTGTTCTGTTTCATCTATGTACAAGTTTGTGAGTTGTATGCTGTATGTGCAAGTCTTATTTATAATACGGATTTCCAAGTTAAACGGTTAAGCAATCGAACGCGAAGCGAAGCGAAAAAACAGTGGCATAAATGATTTGTAACATGAAGACATGCAACATCACATCTACAATCAATGGACATAAGTATTCGTCACCCTCGATTTTACGCTATATATTTAATATAAAACCACATTTTTCAACAACACAAATTGTGAAGTCATTTCTAAACGGATTTGGATTATTTTTGCACCAGAAGAAGCAGAAATATTTAAAGATTATTTGTTTATTTTAGCATGATTTTCCGTTAGATTGCCTTTATTTTCTTATGATTTAAAGACAATTTGCTATATATTTTAACAAAAATAAAATCGGAAAAATCAACATTTGTGTTTAAATCACCAAAAAAAAAAAAAAAAAAAAAAAAAAAATGCGAACACAAATTACTATCAGATAAACAAATAAAATTCAAAGAATTCTGCGTGTCTTGAAATAAATTTCATAAAAATCTGCACTGAGATAGCTTTTAAATATTTTTGTGAAAACATGTGGTTTTATATGAAATTATAGTAAAATATCGAAGGTGACGAATACTTATGTCCATGGACTGTAGATCGTTGATTATTACACTGTTCTCTTGGAGTAATAAGATTACAACCCTGATTTAAAGTGTGCAATATCTCGTATGAATGTGTATTATTTCATATTTCTTAGCTGTTGCTTACATTCTGGTATATAAACCATAAAAAGATCAAAGGAAAAGAACGAATTCATGTTACAAGAACTGTATATTCCGATTCTACACAAGTCTATGTGTTGTAATATAAAGCAACTTCTATTCCCGTTGATCTTAGAAGAATGGTATTACTTAGGTTGCTTTCATAGAAAATATTCAACGTTTTTGTCTTGAACTATTTTAAAATCTCCAGTAACAAAATATATGTAATATAGTTCGTTATCAACCCAGAGTCTAAATTGAACGCGGGTGTACTTTTTTTTCAATTTGGTTAAGCGTTTCAAAATTCTATTTTTGAAAAACAAAAATGGAATTAGCCGAGATCGGGAAAGTTTTTTTTTTATCCCAAAGCTACATATAGGTACAGTATTTTTTTATGAAAATTCCGTGCATCGGTATATATATCTATCGCCTTGTGTCGTCACCACATTAGCGTTAATCCACAATATCCTCTTTTCACACTGCATGGAATTTTACCAAACTTTACCTCATTCCTTCTAATAACCTAACCATCTGCACTTTCTATTTTAATTTCCTTTAATTGATTTTTATGTTATCATATGCTCGTCTGAGTTAACTCCCCTTTGTAAATTTTGCCGTTTTACGCGTCAATGGCGACTCATACGTTCTATCGTAAGACCCGTACATGTTTAAATGTACTAGAATCAGGATTAACTTGACGGTTGCTTTACTATAAAATACCTGTTAATTATTGATATTTACCCGTTTCTATAATAATGAATAGCATAGCGAAGAAAATGTTTGGACCATTAGGATTTTATATTTTATCATTAACATTAGGTAAGAAATTGTATTTTATAATGTTACTTTCTGCATAAATGATCACTTGATTTTTTAGAAAATTAATTGGAAAAAATCGTTGAAATTATTTATTTTATAAATTCACGAAATATCCGGTTTTTGTTATAAATTAAAATGAGACTTTCCCATTAAATGGAAAGTTTATCTTAACTATTATTTTGCAAATTAATTTACAATAAACATAATTTTTTCAACAGTGAACAGTATAATTACAATAAATAGTTGTTGATCATTAGTATAATAAAATATATGATTTCTTTGACGTGTCGCAATAATATACAACAGAAAAAAATAATATAACGAGTAGAAAAAAAACGAAGCATTCTGTACAAATCAAATACGAGGATTTCTTTAAGCGCATATTGACATATTGTTTTAAGATAACGCTACGCGATTTTTAATTTTGGATTTAGCAACACAAGAAAATAGCCTTCGTCGAAATTGTGTTATTTGTACTCGATATTTGATATCCATTGATATACAAGTGACACCGAAACAACGTCATAAAATGACTTAAGCATCATGTTACTGTTATTTCTGTATATTTATATTTTCATGTAGTCTACTCAGATTTTAATAATACGCGGGATTATAACCAAATTAGCATATTCTAAAGCCCATCAACACCCAGAAAATTAGAAAAAACCGGGTTCCTTTCAATTCTCTGATGACATTGGAATCGTCTATTGCATACTTGTAACGCATACAATGCTCTATTTATGTTGTATCACGTCATGTGTTTAACAAACACAAATGTATCTATCAACTGTCATCCTCATATGGTGAACAGAACACTCCAATCATACTCTTGTACAATTTGAAATTATATGAAGGAAGTCGTATACAAATTACAATGTCGTTTTAATTCTAATTTTCTATTATTAAACGTCTGATACGAAATATTTGCATGTATTCTGTTTGTCATACCAGAAATATGCATATAAAGGATTGATTATGAGGTATTTTACTACAAAACTAAAAAGCAAGCAAATAAATAAGTAAACGGAGCAATTTTATTATTGATATTTAACACATTGTAGCAGGGTTCACGAAATTGCATATGTGTTTGGTGGTCCTAGTGAAAAAAATGTCAGTCCTCATTAATTTTCTATTGCAAAACCTTGTGTCAGTCCTTAGCAAAATCTGCCCAAATTTTGCAGGTCACGTCTGACAGGACTAACAAATTTCGTGAACTCTGTTTTAGAAATATTACCGAAATTTAATTGTGAATGTACAATTACAACAACCTAAGTGTTCCGTAACTAGGTCATTTAAATAATCATTACATAATTGATAGGTCAAAAGTTTAAACTTTACAGGTGTTAGAAAATGATGATGTAACCTATTGATCTACATGTATTATTACAAACGGGTTTCTGTTAATCCGATCTTTTTATATACATGTACTCATAGTTTTCAACCTCAAACAGAGTACATGTAATTGTATACATGAATTAAATAAATAGACCAAATATACTCAAGTTTTGTAATCTGATGAATTCAAAATCAGTTAGCGTTTTATGTAATATGTGTAAATATATCATAATTGTAAATATGAGGGTATGTCCTCCAGGTTGATCCACATTCTATTTTCCTTTAAATGTAATAATATGTGTTATATCGTTGTTATCTCTGTACCTTTGAAAAATTGGTTATGAGAAATAAAGATATATTATATTAAATTAATAAGTGTCATGTTTGCTGAGCTAATGACACTCGGTATATTGTTTCTGATTTTATTTTGTAATGCAAAGATAAAAATATGCAGCCAAATGTTTTAACACCTTGGATCAAAACTGAAATTATATAAGTTGCATTTCAATGAGATGATGATGAAGTCCGCTTTGAACTAGACCAACACGCTTAGTTTAATTTTCATAGTGCTGATTCACTGAAACAACAGTCTGTGGGTAGACAAGTTGCTCCACTCGGACACAATATCCTGATTCCGAGACTAACAGTCTCTCCGAAATGCTGCCAGTTTACTGAAGCAGCAAATACAAATGTCATAGTAATTGGTTTGACCGAATCGCGACTCGAACGCACGATCTCTGTATTCCAAAACAATTTAAAAAGTGTACGAAATACAAACAAATAACAGAGGCAAGTTTCTACAGTATGCAAACCGCCGTGGTACAGTAGGACCCATTTTTTCCTCTGCGTAATGTGCTTGGACGAATCTAATACGTAAATCGTCCTTATGACCCTATGTAACTGATTGCCTCCTGTTTGGCGAATATCGTACACCATGATTATCACTAGTCATTGGTGGCCCATTACAAGGCAATAATGTTCCAACCCTACCAATCGTATCCTCTCTTTTCCCCTTCTGATAATCTAAACTTACGTTTTTTTTTTTTTTATCTATTTTATTTTTCTGTTGTAACTTCTCTATACCATTGTAATTTATGGTGTATTTGAGAATAAAGATGCTTGTCTTGTCTTGTTAATACAATGGTATACAGATAATAAATAATACAAACAAATAACAGATACACATATACCTACCGGTATATACAAAGGTTACCAGAAATAAAGATATATATAGAATAAAGATGAGTGTCTTGTTTTGTAGCGTTCAACCTTATTGTTAATTTAATTTTATTTTATTAATCATATTAAAATAATTAACGAATCATTATGTTTTATTGCAGAGTTCGTAGATGCTTCCTCGTGTTATTATTTCATAGAGCAATACGGTTACAGTGACAGTACGTTTTGTAGCTATGGGTGCTGTAATTCTGATGCATACATACCATGTTGTAATGATAGCGACAGTGGGTGGCCATATTCCTACAACGTGTAAGTAGTCCCACAAAATAGCTATACTAGTGAAATAGTCTGGAGATTTTTTTTGTACCAGGGATAAATACTTTGATGGTGCTAATCACAACATACATGTAACTTCAAATTACATTTCCGGTGTATTTGAAGTAAACCTGAAGTACCGGTATTTAGGACATTCCTTTATTTTTCATGTTGCTCTTAACAACAGAACTAATTTCATGATGGTGTTTCACAGACGACATAGTACTTGCATCTTTTCCGACCGTAAATTAAGCAGATGATACAGCGTGATACTCAGAGGACATCATCAAACCTTATAGTTGATCTCTGACCACTAATCTAATTCTACTGATGTCAGGTAGAGCACCGCCATCCACATCCAAATAAGTTAATTATGATTAAAACTACGGTTCTCCTCCCTCTGGCATATGCGATCTTAGCCCATTTTGGCCATCTTGTTTATGCCCTTTCATTTTATTGCTCCTAAATTCCAATCTGTCGGCTTTGAGCGTACCTGATTATTCGAGATACGCGTCACGTCGTGCTCACAGGGGCTAGTTGCGTCCGAAAAAGAAAAAAAAAATACTATATAATACTACAAGGGGGCGAACTCACTCGCTTCCATTTTTTTATGGAAATTGAGAGAGTTCTAACGGGCTTTTTGATTGGCTGAACAATCTGTTTCAGCCAATCAAAAAGCCCGTTAGAACTCTCTCAATTTTCAAGTCTATGGCGTTTGTGAAGGATGCAAAGGGGATTTCTTTCAAAAACAGACTTAAAGGACATATAAATTGGCATAAGGTAAGAAATTTTAACATAATTTGAATGGATGAAAGTATTTAGCTAGTCAAAATGACTCGTTTACGCATGGGAAAGTCTGTACACAGATGGGAAGTGGTCAACCCAGCGTTTGTACGACTTCGGATTTTCATGCCGTTTTGTTTTGGTTCGTGTATGATACCTCAGCAGTTCGGAGGCCTACACTAACAATTGGGGTCTCTTTGGAAAGGAAAATTACTTGACTTTCGACTGGTGAAACCTTTTTTGGAAATATTAAGGCGTTCCGAAGTTACGATCAATTTAACACGACGACTTAATAAAATGGAAGCAAGTGAGTTCGCCCCCTTGTAGTATTATATAGTATTTTTTTTCTTTTTTTTCTTTCGGACGCACCTAGCCCCTGTGGTAGATTTTTTTTTAGATTCTTTATTTCTCTTAAACCATAGTACATACAGGTATAGAGATATGAAAATATGTACACTATTTACAATATATACAGACAGGTCATAACAAGAGGTTAACCGGGAGTCGACACACCTTTATTAATAATTCTGACAAAACGACATAATTTTTGAAGTTCTATTTTTGAAGTTGATGTCATTAATAGTTTGAACTTTATTATGTTTGGATTTATACGAATGTTTTTCTTTATATAAATTTTTCTTTGATTGCCGAAATACTGACATTTAAATAGATAATGAAATTGATCTCCAATTTCCCCATTATTACATAAGGGACATATTCTATTCTCTCTGGCTATGTTTTTCCATCTACCATTTTCGACTGGTAACTTATGGTTTGTTGTTCTAAATTTACTTAATGTCAAATTATCATTATCATTTAAAATATTTAAGTAGTTTTCGAAAACCAAATTATCTTTATATATTCTGTAATTCAGTGCCTTCGGAGAGTCGCTTACTGAAGAAAGCCACGTTTGGAGATATTGATCAGTGAGATTTTGTTTAATTGAGTGTTTCAACCACAATTCATTAATACAAGTTTGTGACTCCCAAATATAATTAAAACCACAATTACACAATATATGTTTTACATATTTCAACCACATAAAGTTTCTATCTCTCACTCGCAACATATTATACATACATTTATAAATGATAGCAGATAGTTTTGTTTGCTTTCCACTGATTAATTTAGCCCAAAAAGATATTGTTCTAACTTTTATATCAATGTCTAGGGGATATCTACCTAGTTCCCCATAAACCATGTAACTTGGTGTGGAAGTTTTAAAGTTAAGTAATAGTTTACAAAATCGCAAGTGCACCCTTTCTATAATTTCGTTTTTTGAAAACCCCCAAACTTCACACCCATACAATAAAATAGGTTTTATTATTTTATCAAATAAGTCTAACTGGCACTGAATTGATAGGTTATGTACTTTTCCTCTTTTTAAAACTTCGAACATTGCTTTTGTGGCTTTCTCTACTTGAGCTTTTTTTGCCATTGAAAAGTTCCCAGATTTTGAAAGTAAAACACCCAGATAATTAAATTCAGACACTATTCCAATTTCCATTTCATTAAATGTGAATGTTAGATTATTTGGAAGCCTCCCTCTAGAAAAAACCAAAATTTTAGTTTTTTCGACATTAACTTTAAGTTGCCAAAACTTACAGTATTCAGAAAAGACATCAAGTTGTTTTTGAAGATCCTCTTTGGATTCCGACATTATCACTGTATCGTCGGCGTACAGTATAACGAAAAGTTTCAGATATACATTTAACTGGTTTTCAATTTCTTCAGACAATGTTATCAACCCACTGACATTTTTTGACTGCAGGTAAGATTCTAAATCATTTAGAAAAATTGAAAACAAAAACGGGGATAAGTTCTCTCCCTGTCTAACACCGTTTTCACACCTAAAGAAATCAGATTTACAGTTGTTATATACTACACATGATTTAATGTTATCATACATATTTAATATCAAACGATACATTTTACCATTGACATTGTTCAATAAAAGTTTGTACCATAATGCTTCACGCCAGACTTTGTCGAACGCTTTTTCAAAGTCCACGAAAGCACAAAATATTTTTTTATTTTTACTTTTGAGACATTCGAAGAAGGAATAAAGGATAAATATACTATCAATAGTGGAGTATTGTTTACGGAATCCACACTGGCTTTCGTTTAATACCTTAAATTCTTCTGAGAATGTATTTAGTCTGTCGTTCAATATAGATGTGAAAAGTTTACCTAGGCAGCTTAATATGGTTATTGGTCGAAAATTGTTTGGGTCATATTTATTTCCTTTGTTTTTGAATATAGGTTTAATGCTTCCAATTAACCATATATCAGGGATAATACCTGTATCAAATATAACGTTAAATAACTTCTCGTATATGTTAATAAACTGGGTCGCGGTAGCTTTAATATACTCGTTTGTAATATAATCTTCTCCGCTAGCTTTATTACATTTTAACTTTTTTATACAATTCAAAATCTCATTTTTGTCGATATACTTATTAATTTCTTCATTTATTTTTTTTGTTTCCTGAACTTCTGGTTCAGGTAAGTTTGGCGTATTTTTTTGATTAGGTTTCTGGTTTAATTCCTTATAAAACTCGAAAAAAAAGTATCAACTGGGATGTCTGGTTGCTCTTTTCTTTTACCTTTATTTAAAATTTTCCAAAATTCTTTTGGATTTTTTGTGCGCATAGTTTTAAGTTTATTTTGCATGTCTTTTCTATGTCGTGACATACTTGTATCAAGTGTTCTTTTATACTGTCTTTCCGCTGCAGCTAACTCATTTTTAACTGCTTCTGTCTTATACCTTTTGTATTTTCTTTTCAATTTTCTATAATTTTGTCTTTGAAATTTACATTGCACAGTAAACCATGGTTTATGAGTTTTACTGTTATTTATTTGTTGCTTAGAGTTTTTTGTAGTACGTGTACCCAAAGTTTTCTTGGCCGAGTCTACAAATATTTCTGATAGGTCATGTACATATTGGTTAATAGACTGCTTACATGTGTTATCATTATTTGAGTTAATCAGTTTATTTTCTAGATCAATTACTTTCACTGTTTCTATATTTTCAATGAATTCTTGCAATTTTTCTGGGTCCCACTTGTTCATTACTTCCTCTTTATTAGATTGGTTACGAGATTCTGTCGCATTATTCGTTTTTTCGTTTACTTTAATTGAAACGGAAATTGGTGAGTGTGCGTCTGAATATAATTTAGAAAATTCTAATACATTTAGCCTAACAAAATTTGACAGGATATTTACATTACATAAACAATAGTCGACAACACTCGCACCTTTACATGTTAATTTTCCCTCTACATCTCCATTTAAACGTCCATTTAGAATGAAAAAATCATTTGATTTACAAAAATCCAATAATAATTTACCAAAGTTATTTCTGGTTTTATCTCTGCTGTTTCTTTTACGTGGCAAGCTATGCATATCTAAAAAGCAAACATTATTTACAATATCAATCCCCTCTGTTGAGGGGTCATCATCATTTATAAATATAAAATCGTCATCAGTTGCAGTCCTACTATTAAAATCACCCAGTAGGCAAACACATTCATAATTTGGAGAAAACATTAGATATTCATTTTGAATTTCCCGATACGCATCATCTGAGGAGTAAGATGTGTATTCGGGTGGAATATATACAATTCCAAATAGGCCATCTCCGTTCGTATTTAAAAGATCAGCACTTACTTTAAACCAGAATACAAATCTACATTCGGTTTCTACAGGAGAGATTTTGTCGGAAAGTTGTTCTTTAAAACCTAAAGCTATACCCCCCGATTTATTTCTTGATTTAGTTTTCCGGTTTTTTAGTTTAAAAACATACCCGGGTATATCAATTTGATCAAAATCATCCGTTTTTGTTTCTTGTAAATATATGATGTCGTGTTTGCATACCAAGTTTTCAAATTCTGGGTAACGAGTCTTTTTCTTAAACCCGCAACAGTTCAGACATAAAACATTCAAATGGTCGTGCTCACTTAATATTTGATATCTACGTTTTTATTAAGGCTACTAGACACTTTCCTACAGTAATCGAATCACCTGTAAGTTAATCATAATTAACTTGAGTTTCCCATTCTCAAATCTCGCATTCTCCATTAGGTTAAAAACATTATGAAAGTGAAAATAAACTATATTTATCTATAACCTAACAGAACTTTTTATCATTTATAAGAGTGGTTTCAAGTCACTGTATTACATGTAACAATACATTGATAATCCATATCGCCATGGTTGTTTTTGGCATTTTTCAATTTTATACTTTTTTAATCTTAATTAGATCCGCTGGAGCTATAATAGGAATTGTGATAGGCAGTATCCTTGGTTTAAGTGTATTTATTACTATCATCATATGTATATGTGACAACAGGACAAACAAGAGAAGTTACTGCGGACACGTGATTACCTCATCACCGACGATCGCTTATGTCAGTGCATCAAATACATGTAGTGAGTATTATATATTTAGTGCTGACGAAACAATTCATATTCGATTTGATATTAAACAAAATATCAAACCATTATAGCGGTTGAAATAATAAGAAAAGTTTAATCAGAAACCAACCAAAGACAAACACAAGTGAATTTTAATTTTCCTGGTATCGTACATGTACTTTATTTATTCAATTAAATGGTGAAGGTTTAAATTATTTGGCTTTCCAATCTTTCGATTTTGAGCCCGCCTGGTGAAGTTTATTTCACAAACGCGTCGTGTGCACTAAATTAGAAATCTACGTTTTATTACACTATTCTACCCACAATAATGGAGTCATGAAATCTCGATGTTCTCTTGTGATATATAATTTCCATACCTTACGCGTATAATTTGGACTAAATAGTATTATAACATCTTAAGACAATCACTCCACTATTGAGAAGTATATCTGTATTAGAGGTCTTGTATCGTAGTATTTGAGGTTGTCATTTACATTGTCAAATAAATAAATGTTTTAAACTGTTTAGATATAAGGACTCGTCTAGATTTGTTGTTTTTATTAGAACACAGAAGGTGTGCTGGTCTAGTACGACTGGTTCGCGCATAGCTCACCACAAGGTATATTCGACTTGTACCGTGATTCAGTAAGAAAATTCATAAGTTATTTGCTCTTGCTCGACATGTTAAGATTGAGGGTTACCTTTATTTAAGAATTGAATGCATATTTTTGTAGTTTTATTGGCGTGTAAAAGCGTGGACCGAAGCACATTTTGTATGAAGCGCTTCACACGAAAAATGTGCCTCGGTCCACGCTTTTACACGCCTATAAACTACAAAAAAATGCATTAAATTCTTATTATTACAATTAAATCACACCAAAATTGAATATAGCTGAATTTTTCGTTGTCAATTTTATTTGTGTTAGATTATTTGCTGTTGGAAATTACTACGCCATTGATTGTTTACATCTGACGTCGTCATGGAGGCACGTGCAAGTTCGGGTTTGAGTATTATCGGGGTGTAAAACATCTCTTTTATAATCATAACCAATCATATTGTAACATTTCAATGAAAAACGGAAGTAATGTAATTATAAAGAAATAATATTTATACCACGGTTTTTCTGAGATAAACAGTTAAAACAATTGAATGCGAAGCGTGAAATCGTTTAACCATTTAACTCGGAAAACCGCGGTATGAATGATTTGTAACATGAAGCCATGCAATATCACATCTAGGTCGTTGATTATTGTACGGTTCTCCGAGAGTAATAAAACTATAGCTCAGATTTATAGTGTGCAATATCTCGTATCTGCGTGCATAATTTATTAGTTCTTATCTGTTGCTTACATTCTGGTATATAAATCATAAAATGGTCAAAGGGAAAAAATGCATTCTTGTTACAAGTCTTTAAAGCACCTTTTGTTTTTAACAGATACAATCATTTATTGCACATTTATGTTATCGATGCCCTAGATGTTTTATAAAGGCATATGAAGATCATTCTCAATTCATGCAAAATCATTTCCAAATAGATAAGAGCATCCACTGAAGTATTTATTTACCTGCTTATATTTTTAACACGATCTTAAAGATTAATAAATACATATATCAATGTTTCTGCTTCTAGACATACAGCCATCATCAGGAGGAAATGTTGATATTGAATTTATGACGTGTTCTACAGAGTTAGCATACACCACAAGCAATTCATCAACACAACCATCGTTATATAGCACCTGCAATACATCACTGCCACCGCCATATAACATTGGAGATACAGCTACATTACCACCGCCATATGACGTGAGCGATCCATCTGCACTGTCACCGCCAAATAATACGGGAGATACATATACATTGCCACCGCCGTATGACACGAGTGATACATCTGCACTGCCACCCCCAAATAACATGGACAATACATCTACATTACCACCGCCATATGAAACGGGCGACGCATCTGAACTGCCACCGCTATATAACATTGTTGTAAATAATACCAGTATCCAAGGAAGACTAGCACAGCAAATTCAACGTCAAGCTGATTCAACACCAAAGACTGCAACGTACTCAAATTCAACGTCATGTACAGAATGGAATGAACATGTTTATAGTGTTATATCTGAGAGTTAGTTATTGCGTATCAGTATTTTGTTACCATGGTGATTCATAATTCATTGATATTATGCTATATTGTGGTTTTACGCCAAAATAACTTTGCTAGAATATTGTTTGATATGTTATAGTTGTGGAAACTGTATTTTATTGTTATAACTACATGTAAATGTATATTAAAGTTCATTTTTTGTATTTTTTGGGGTTTCTTTGACACTTTACAGCCGTTTTGATAAGTAAAAAACTTCATGGAAACCTATTGGAGACATGGAGATAATCCTTGGATGACATAGCTTATCTCGGCGGGATACTTTTTTTTTTCAAATGCAGAACTGTGAATTGAAATTTGTATCTGCATTTAATGAGTCTAAACATATAGCAAAAATAACTAATTTTTATACAAATTAACAATTTAATATTATAAAAATATAAATAATATATAAAGCAACTTTAGCCGCATCGGTTGAGTGTGGTAGATCGTGGGTTTGAGCCCCGATCGGATCAAACCAAAGACTATAAAATTCGTGTTTGTTACTTCTCTGCTAAGCACGTAGCATTAATGAGAAAGAGCAAAGATTGGTTGGTTCGGAATCAGGATAATGTGTCCGAGTGGGGCGACATGTCTATGCACGGACTGTTGGTTCAGTGAGTTAGCACTATAAAAAATCCAACTAAGCATATTGGTCTAGTACAAATCAGATCTCGTCATTTCCTTATTGAAACTTAATTTGTTCTCGCCATAAGATAGCTGAAAAATTGCTGAGTTGGCGTTAAACAATATTCACTCATTACTCCCTAAAAGCGACTGTTCAAAGTTCAAATTATTGTACGTATTGATTTATTGTCCAAATAAGTTGAAGAAAGAAAATACGTCCGTTTACGGATTGGGTGAACTCCGAACGGCTTAACAATACTGTGGATATACTCTTATATAATACCATGCCATTCTGGAAAACATTTGAAATCAGGTGCCCTCAACGCCATCAATTGGGTAATAAAATGTCCAATTAATTTCACTTTTTCTTTTGTTTTACATAAAGATGAGTTTACAAAATGAAAAACAAAAAATATCACACCGTCAGCATAGCTCCAAAATCCAATAAGAAAAATCGTAGAAAAAGATAACATCCACACTACTAACACACATCACAGCTCACTGTCCTAGTTTGGTACAGACATTGCAATAAAAGGTGGAGGGTTTAAGCTAATTGTATGCGTACAAACATCCTCGCTTAATGAAATGATGCGGTCATGCAAATGGTTTCCACATTTGAGTAAAATGCTAACCCTCACATATAATCTTGATTAACAGCGTTGTTATAAAGAACTCCTGAACTTTATACATAACATATTAATTCTTCCTGACGCAAAAGTTGTCATATCTTTATCAATAGTACAAAAGATTATGGAAAAAACAATGTCAAATTTGAACTACAATAAAATTGTCGATACCATCTATTTTCATCTGTACGCAAATGGCAGAATACTTTTCAACAAGTTGCATGTTGGTATCTTCCGAAAAACGAGGAGACGGTCCATTTAAAAACAAAATCCTTGACTTAAGGAGATATCACATGAAACGATTTACCATTCGATTTTTCCTTTCAACGGGCTTTCCACAAAAACATATATCGTGTGAATACGAATATCGAATCGAAACGACTTTTCAAAATCAGTTGACTTCCTGTTTCCATCCGACAGTCTGCTGAGAATCGTAACGTGAGAACGGTAAAAGAAATTAAAAATTGTATCAAAATCGAATGGAAAGACGAACTGTGACAACACAACAGAACACTTGACCATTTGTATCTGTGCCGCAGATGCATGGAGAATCGTTGGAAATCGCACCTTTAAATAGTCTTAAAAGTAAGAGAAACCCAAAGGGGCAATCAAGAATTCGCAATCCAGAAATATCGGCAACATTTTGCACACAAGACAAAGGACGAAGACAAACAAACCAAAAAACATAACACCGAGAACTAAAAAAATGATCAACACGGACTCCACCAAAAGGCGGGGTGAACACAGGTAAGCAGTTCCTGCTTCTTATAAGACACCCGTCATGTTACTTATATAGTCAGGTGGTGTCGGGCACCACTGCATACAAACAAATAGACATGAGCTCCTCCTACAAACAACTAGTGACAGACGAACCGAACATTGTTTTATGAGGAAATCGTAGCGGACATCACAACATGAAACTAAGAACGTGAAGGCATATAACCGGAAAAAATTCAGCAACACTGATCCCACTAAAACCCCGGGAGTGAGCACAGCAGCTTGCCGGGTAAGCAGTTCCTATTTCTTATAAGACAACAGCCGTTTGAGCAATGGATATTTCTTAACATCAACCAGTTCGTGATGACGACCATAAACTTTTTGTAGCGGTGACTTCAACCTAGGACCAACATAGCCTTTGTTATGTTCACAAATAACATGCACGCAAACTCGATATTGGTGTACTATAAGTGGGATGTGATGCGACATATTTTGTTCTTTATATAGTAGTTAAAATTGGGCATCGTGATACGAGTGGTGGTCATGATTGAAAACCCGACTATGACTGCGAGAGATAAAAACGCCAATAGTTTACCATTGTATTGCTTTAATTTGTTTTAAGTAAAATGTGTTATTTTCAGCGAGATCTTCATTGATATCATTATTCCTTCATTTTAGTTCATACTAGAAACGGTTAATTCTAATTCAATAAGAAAAAACACGTTCAATGGCTTTTCAAAGTGGAGAATAATGCGAACAAATCTTGAAAATCAGAATATTTCCTTTCATCAATCTAAAATAATAAATTATGTTAGTTATCTGGGTCTAAATAAATGTTAGCGAACACCGAAGGGGCAAAAATAGACAATCCAGAGAAACTGGCAACATAGCGTACCCAAAACTTGTTTAATATATGTATTACTAGTCTTTAACAGATTCATTATTTCCTTGATTTTATTGATCATCGATTTCTAAATGGGTCTATTAAACCGATAATGACACAATGACCGAGAGGTTAAAAGTTTAACCTTTACAATTGATAGTAAATTATGATGTAATATACAAAAATGTATTGACAAATAAAATGTATTGACAATTTAATTATAAATAATTAGCTTGTAAAAGGCTCATTGCTTACATGTATCAAATAAATAAATAATGTCGTTTTCTTGAATTAGTATAACAGTTAACATAATTTTCGAAATTAAATAAATATTCCTACATTTCTTGTTTAATTAGACAAATATGTTTTATTTCTGAGGGTAGGTGTCTAAGCTTAACTTAATAGATAAAATTTGCTCACGCCACAATATAGCTGAAATACTGCTAAAGTTGGCGTTAAACACCAATCCATCTTGTTTAACTTATTTTATATTAAAACTTTGAAACGACATTCTTCGTATATATGAAAAGAACAAATGAAACAGGTTTGTCAAAATTTGCGCGACTCTAATTTGACGGAATTGTGGACATAGTAGTTGAGTAAGTTTTGTGCTGATAGCATAGTTATGGAAAAGCGATAAAACAATATTATTTCACGAAATAGCGAAATAAGAACAGGAAAAGTCGAAATATTTATTTCGCTTTTTCGTATTAATACCGATATTTGTTTACGAATGATAAAAATACGAATATTCTAGGATATGAATTTCCTTCAATTTCATTATTGCACAGGTGATTGTAAATTCGACTCCCATACGTTCACGACCACACGGCCACAATTTAGAATAGATAATGCATTTCTAATTTTCTATGGTCGATATAATATTGGAACATAATTGTATCCGTATTACAAATTAATGATTATGCTTTTTGGAAAATATTTTTTGAAGATGCAACATTTTTAACATTGAGATTCTTTTCACATATGTTCCGCATCCTCATTATGTGCGATCTTCAAATGGATGACGTAACTTCTTCATTGACCAATACAGGTCAAAAGTTCACCTACATGTAACAACGAGAATGTTTTTAAATTACATCATCAATGACCCGTGATTACCTGTCTTACAAGGTCATGAGAGAACAAATACAATTACAGCCATTACCTGGTCAAATTTACTAATTATATTTATTTGAATATACTTCTCATTAAACAATAAATCTAGTTAGATATGTAAAATGTATCACAAATGTTTTTATGTTCATTTAAAAAAATATTATTTGAATATGAAGCAATTTTTAACCTTACGATCCTGTTCACGGGTTTATATCGCGTCTCTCTGTGATCTTCAACTGATAACGTAAGATCGCCATTGACCAACACAGGTCAACAGTTCACCTACAGATAACACGAATGGGGTTTTAAATTACATCATGATCCATGATTACCTGTATTTCAAGGTAAAGACAGAACAAAGATTATTGCGTGAAAAATGATTTTATTTGTAAACTGACATCGTATTAAATTTATGAACAGATGCATGTACAATTGATTAAATATTTACACGATCACAAATACTTAAAACCCCTTTATTTTCATTTTACTTATTTTCAATTTATATACACAATATATTAAGTAATTTTGAGTATAACATATTTTATTTGCTTTAAATTATGCAAATGTAGATGCTGAGCAAGTGACTTTTTGTCTTATAAAAATGTGACTTTATGTCCTTTGACTTTCTGTGCGCTTATCCAATAGGTATGAAGTATTATTCCAAGTACTCGAAGTATATATGTAGTATTATGTGGAGTATGGATTATGCCTATGATATGTAAGAAGAGGGTCTATACCAGGGGAAAAATTAAAATCAAACTGAAATGATAATTATGATAGGCATTTACCTCGAAAGGAAAAAAAACATGACACTAAAACTTTGGTCGAATTCTAAAAAAGCTTGTAAAGGATTTTTTTTTCAGCAATCTGACAGTAGTCGGCACAACTAAAAACTGTTTTTTATTAGTCTAAACAAATTAATTACAGAAGATGCTCATGTATGGTCTTGATCGTAAGATTTAACGTATTCAGAACCTGTCGTTGTAAACTTCTATAGATATATGAATTTTTTTTTTTTAAAACAAAGTAATGTTAGTTATTTGAAAATTACGCTTAAAGTGCCCGTTCATTATCAAAAGAAAGCTTAAACAGTGATGGTCATACATTCTACCAACATCAACGTTTAAACAGTGATGGTCATTACATTCTACCAACATCAACGTTTAAACAGTGATGGTCATTACATTCTACCAACATCAACGTTTAAACAGTGATGGTCATACATTCTACCAACATCAACGTTTAAGCAATGATGGTCATTACATTCTACCAACATCAACGTCTATACAGTGATGGTCATTACATTCTACCAACATCAACGTTTAAACAGTGATGGTCATACATTCTACAAACATCAACTTTTAAACAGTGATGGTCATTACATTCTACCAACATCAACATTTAAACAGTGATGGTCATTGCATTCTACCAACATCAACGTTTAAACAGCGATGGTCATACATTCTACCAACATCAACGTTTAAACAGTAATGGTCATTACATTCTACCAACATCAACGTTTAAACAGTGATGGTCATTACATTCTACCAACATCAACGTTTAAACAGTGATGGTCATTGCATTCTACCAACATTAACGTTTAAACAGCGATGGTCATACATTCTACCAACATCAACGTTTAAACAGTAATGGTCATTACATTCTACCAACATCAACGTTTAAACAGTGATGGTCATACATTCTACCAACATCAACGTTTAAACAGTAATGGTCATTACATTCTACCAACATCAACGTCTATACAGTGATGGTCATTACATTCTACCAACATCAACGTTTAAACAGTGATGGTCATTGCATTCTACCAACATCAACGTTTAAACAACGATGGTCATACATTCTACCAACATCAACGTTTAAACAGTGATGGTCATTACATTCTACCAACATCAACGGTTAAACAGTGATGGTCATTACATTCTACCAACATCAACGTTTAAACAGTGATGGTCATACATTCTACCAACATCAACGTTTAAACAGTGATGGTCATTACATTCTACCAACATCAACGTTTAAACAGTGATGGTCATACATTCTACCAACATCAACGGTTAAACAGTGATGGTCATTACATTCTACCAACATCAACGTTTAAACAGTGATGGTCATACATTCTACCAACATCAACGTTTAAACAGTGATGGTCATTACATTCTACCAACATCAACGTTTAAACAGTGATGGTCATTACATTCTGCCAACATCAACATTTAAACAGTGATGGTCATTACATTCTACCAACATCAACGTTTAAACAGTGATGGTCATACATTCTACCAACATCATGGTTTAAACAGTAATGGTCATTACATTCTACCAACATCAACGTTTAAACAGTGATGGTCATTACATTCTACCAACATCCACGTTTAAACAGTGATGGTCATACATTCTACCAATATCAACGTTTAAACAGTGATGGTCATTACATTCGACCAACATCAACGTCTATACAGTGATGGTCATTACATTCTACCAACATCAACGTTTAAACAGTGATGGTCATTGCATTCTACCAACACCAACGTTTATACAGTGATGGTCATACATTCTACCAACATCAACGTTTAAACAGTAATGGTCATTACATTCTACCAACATCAACGTTTAAACAGTGATGGTCATTACATTCTACCAACATCAACGTTTAAACAGTAATGGTCATTACATTCTACCAACATCAACGTTTAAACAGTGATGGTCGTACATTCTACCAACATCAACGTTTAAACAGTGATGGTCATTACATTCTACCAACATCAACGTTTAAACAGTGATGGTCGTACATTCTACCAACATCAACGTTTAAACAGTGATGGTCATTACATTCTACCAACATCAACGTTTAAACAGTGATGGTCATTACATTCTACCAACATCAACATTTAAACAGTGATGGTCATTACATTCTACCAACATCAACGTTTAAAGAGTGATGGTCATTACATTCTACCAACATCAACATTTAAACAGTGATGGTCATTACATTCTACCAACATCAACGTTTAAACAGTGATGGTCATACATTCTACCAACATCAACGTTTAAACAGTGATGGTCATTACATTCTACCAACGTCAACGTTTAAACAGTGATGGTCATTACATTCTACCAACATCAACGTTTAAACAGTAATGGTCATACATTCTACCAATATCAACGTTTAAACAGTGATGGTCATTACATTCTACCAACATCAACGTCTATACAGTGATGGTCATTACATTCTACCAACATCAACGTTTAAACAGTGATGGTCATTACATTCTACCAACATCGACGTTTAAACAGTGATGGTCATTACATTCTACCAGCATCAACGTTTAAACAGTGATGGTCATTACATTCTACCAACATCAACGTTTAAACAGTGATGCTCATTATATTCTACCAACATCAACGTTTAAACAGTGATGGTCATTACATTCTACCAACATCAACGTTTAAGCAGTGATGGTCATTACATTCTACCAACATCAACGTTTAAACAGTGATGGTCATACATTCTACCAACATCAACATTTAAACAGTGATGGTTATTACATTCTACCAACATCAACGTTTAAACAGTGATGGTCATTACATTCTACCAACATCAACGTTTAAACAGTGATGGTCATTACATTCTACCAACATCAACGTTTAAACAGTGATGGTCATTACATTCTACCAACATCAACGTTTAAACAGTGATGGCCATTACATTCTACCAACATCAAAGTTTAAACAGTGATGGTCATTACATTCTACCAACATCAACGTTTAAACAGTGATTGTCATTACATTCTACCAACAAAACTAACAACCTGATCTCAACTCACTGAACACGATGAACGAAACCATGACATACATGTATGTCGTTGGCTTGGGACAGGCACAAACATGTTGACATTATGTGGGCTGCATGATTTTTTAAATTTACTATTTGTGTCAGTATATACTCCAATTGTTATAATATTTTTTTAACATTGTAGAAGAAATAATATTTCTCACAGGTTTCATACTAATAGTAAACAAATTTAGACGTAACAGGATCAAAGTTTAAATGTCATAACACTGAAATAAAGTTATAATTCACAACTTCATGGTCAATGATTTATTAAAATACCAGGGCATTGTGGATGTCCAAATTATTTAGGTTCTACCTTAGCAGGTGAAAATGATAAACAATTTGTGTTTGTTAGGATATTACACATTCTCATTTTTAACAGGTATGTGATCATTTTTTGCATAACATATCAATTTAATAATTTCTACCATAATATTTAAATAATGAAACACTCATCATTTGCTATGCATTTTTTTTATAAAAGTAAAATATTTGGCAAAATTCGATGAACCACGGCTTACAAACTAAATTGAGAATATCAAAATCTCATTGGGGAAAAAAATAATCTCGGTTCGGTTAATGAACCTATATTTTTTAAAGTGGATTTGGCAGAGAGTGCTAAATGGTTCGCGATTATGTTAATACTATACGAGAATAGATGTTACTTTGTACCAACGATGTGGCTTCAAATCCCACTCGGGATAGAACAACTTACACTTAATAACGTCTAATATGGGTTATATATGGTTATGATGTTTAACGCCACTTTCAAAAATCTTTCAGTTATACCGAAGCAGTTAGAGTTAGAATTTAAATATAATACAATAGTTGCCAGTTTAAAACTGTCTCATACAACAAACTTGTTCAAACGGCTAGACATATTTAATAACTTTCGTATGTAAATATACTTATGAAACCAATGTCATGAAATTTCCTGTACTCTATCTTCGGTAAATACTCATATTAAAATGAACACAGAGAGAAATGCCAACTTTTCAGAAAAGTCATGAAAACGGGGTGGGTGAGTGATTGTTGCTTAACTTAAAGTGAGCAATATTGATTAGCTATATCATGGCAAGAACAAGTCATATTTCAATCGCCGCTTTGTATTCGACCAACACGCTTATTTGGATTTTAATTGTGCCAGCTCATTGAAACAACAGTTCGCGGCTATGAATGTTACTACCAGGACACATTCCGATACCGAGTCAACCAGTCTTTTCTGTTACTCTTACGTTTAACAGAGAAACATCAAATGACAATTTCATAGCCTTTGGTTTGACTCGAATGGAGCTCGAACCCACGATCTACCGCACTTGCGTCGAGCACGCTTACCATTACAATCACTGACAAACTTTATCACATAAGGTTATATCGAGTACACATCGTCATGAGCGGGATTCGAACTCCCAAATTTAGTGGTAATAGGCATTGATTGCATAGGTAGTTGTAAATCAAGCTTACATACGATCACGATAGCCACTAACGTCTAATACGTGTGCAACAACACCATGAAAAGTAAATATAACAAAAATAAACATTGCCATATCCCTTTCCGACTTCAATTTGACATCTCTTATTTGTAAAATATTTTTGACAATCATTGTCAATTGTAATCGTACTTTCTTTTCTAAATTTGTTGTTGTTGTTGTTGAAAAGTTTGCCTTGTAACCGGCCACCAACGACCATTCCTTAACAGTCCTGAGCTGTTGCAAAATGTCCAATATATTTAGAGCTAGAGTTTGGTACACTCCATACAAGACAAAGATAAAAAGGATGAACACCTAAATAAGATAGATATTCAGTGCTCAAAATAAAGTATACATGTAACAGTCATTCTCACTTAACTTTACCAATTCCTTAATTTGCGTGTCTTCGTATTCTCTCTTCAAAACAACAGTCAAGTACTAGAATTTCAATAGATATTTCCTTATACCACTATATATGGAAGATAAATAATACCCAAAAGTTAAGCTATAACATGTCCGTGAGAAATTATTTGCAATTGATAATGTCATCGGACCACTTTTTGTCATGTCTTCAATGTCTTCAATATGAAGCATGTTTTAAAGTTGTAAGCTTAAGGGCCTAGAAGTTAGATAGCTTAACCAAATACGTGCGATTTGTCATCTCTTGTTATCAAAACATTAAAATAAATACAGATCAGATACATTGCAATTAGTTTCAGGTAAGTAATTTTCATCACCAGAATGTCCTCGATTTTATGTTTCCTACGTTACAGCTTAATAATGATAATATATAATTACCAAAAGACTCACGATTATACACTCTACTGCTTTAGCGTATTTATAATAAAGCAATAATATGAAATAGGAACGCCAGTAAGAACGCAAATGATGTCTCTTGGAATTTTAGTTCGATCATCCACACAAATTCATATGTAAAAATAAGAAGGTTTCCTTCGTTACCATCATATTTCTAAAACCAAATTGCCGTTATTTAACAAATAAGTGTTGCTTAAAGAGCACCTATGTAGTGATATATAATAATAGATTTGCAACGATCGTATCGTAGAACATCGTGAAATTAAGACAATTATATATCAGAAAGTTTCCTACGTGTATGTTTCCTTCGTTACCGAATCTATGATATATCTTATAGGAATTTTTTTGAGGGGTAGAAATAGATGTAACACCGGCCTCGTTTTAGATTTACTTGATTTGCAGACGACACTTTGGTTTTACAGTCGAAATTGGAACAAAACAACAAAAATATAGCATTTCCAAGGTAAGTTCCATTATATATATATAGGAAATTTAGCAAAAATGACGTTTCGAACTTGATATGAGGGTTAAAGTGATAAATCGTATGCACATTGAAACATATTTCCATATCTTTTCATTGCATACAAGTTTTACTGGGTAATTCGACCGGTGCATATAGAAAAAGACGCTTTTGCAAAGTAACGTAGGAAACGTTTCTTACGTGACTCTTATATTTTTTCGAATTTGTTATATTTTGAATTGATCAATTAGAGTAGAAAGTGTTGTAGGATATAACCAGCGTGCGTTCGATTGTTCGTCCGTCTGTTTTCATGTTTAAATAGTATGCAATATTATTTTCAAAGATTTACTATTGAGATTCTAACAAATGTCTACATACTAAAGTACTATTGGAGACAAAAACTTTTGTGAAGACCGAAATCATTATTCCCATTGATGTACATACATAATATATTGATAATCTCTTCATTACACATTCGCTAGTTTGGTAATTTAAACAATGTACACTGTACAAAGCAGTTTAACAAAAGTAACGTAGGAAACAGTTATATCTTAACTATATATTTTATAATGTTTAATGGTACATATGGCCATCCATGCAATGATAATTGGCTATTGCCAATGATTACGTCAGTCCGTCCGTATGTCTGATCAATTACATTTGTATGCCGAGATCCTAATCCCAAAATAAATGCATATGTATAGTATATCTCATTGAAAATACTGGTAATGCAATTATAAAACAGGACAAATACATAAATAAGGGAAATACCAAAATTACCGAACTCCGAACAATCTTACAAAGGGAAAGTCAAAACTCATAAGTATATAAACAGACACAATCAGTCAACAACCGGAAAACTGTGAAAGCCGTAATGACCCTGACTTGGTACAGGCATTTCTAAAGAAATGGCGGGTTGAATCTGATTTTAAAGCACCAAATCGTTAAAGGTCACAAATACATAAACTGTTTTCCTCTTCAGATTTCTGGTATGGCAAAGTCCCGAGCAGACATACAAAGAGCTTACAGGGAGAGAAAGAAGAAAGAACTAGGACAAGAATATTTTGATAAAGAGAAAAAGAGAGCAAAAGAATATTATATACCAACAAAAGAACTATCCAAGAAAGATCATGATGCTAGGAATCTCATGAAAAAGGAAGGCATGAGAAGGAGTCGAGACAAGAAGAAGAAAGAGAAAGTGGAATCTCTGGTGGTGAAGATGGTCTTTTCAGCTGGAAAAAGTATTGGTGAAAAAACAAGAGTGAGAAACACTATAAAAGAACAGAGATAAGAAATACGGAAATTATCAAATGAGAATGAGAAAATCACGAACAAATACAAAGCCCTCCTTAAGAAAGTACAGAGAGAAGCACATGCAAAAAGGAAACGTATGCAGTCAAATGAGAAAACAAATTTATCGGAAACCGTTCCAGAAACACCTAAAGGTAAAGCATATTCTGATCTTATTCAAGCAGGAGTAATAACAGAGAAAGTACC